>CM037586.1:12564246-12946746 GCA_021018995.1 Chloranthus sessilifolius
AAAGGTCTAACAATGTAGACAACCAAATCACTTTTTCCATCATGCCAATATGATGTCTAAGGGAAACTTCGCATCTTTATGGTGAAAGAGAAACCAACGAAGAGGCAGTTCTGTCTTTACCACTTCACTGCAAAGAACACTGGTTGACTGAGGATTTTGTTCGAGCAGTGATCCCCTGAAAGGTAACACTATAGGAGGGCTAGACGAGATAATAGCCGAATATATTATTTTGAATGGCAATGATAGCTATCATTACAAAATCATATAAATATGATACCACACAAGCTAACACCTAAAAAGAAATATATAACATGTCCACATCAGGATAGAAGAAAAGTAGCCTTAACCGAATGGCAAATCTGAACCCATAACCAGCAGGTATATATCAATCCCTTCCTTAGCAAGAGAACCCACCATAGCATTAGCCTATCTGTGAGCATAATGGAAATGATTTGATAAAGAGGCACAGAAATTGATCACCTCCTCAATGGGATTTGATGAGATACTCTATAGAAAGACCAATTATGTATCAGTTCCATGACCTGACTTACTTGCACTAGCAACTACAACGGATCTATACTCAAATATAAGGTCAATTTGGGGCTATTAACATCTCCTGCTAGTCCAAGGAGTTCCACCAAGTATGATCAGTCCACTTGGTATTCAAGTTATCACAATTTCCAAGAACTAAACTTAGAGAACACGTAAACAGGGAGCTGATAGATCATATATACAAGTGTAATACAAGATGGATAAGGTAAATCATAATGAGAGTAGATTTCAGTTTGGAGTATTAATCAGTCAGTAACAGTTACTGGAAAAATACATTAAACTAAGTAATGTATGAATGCTAGAAAAGAATGTTGCCCACTCAATCCACCATTCAGTCCATTCAGTCCATTCAGTTCTTGAACAAGATAATCTAGAGAGGTTAGAGATTAGAAAGAGTATTACTATATTTATGACGATAAATTCAAAAGACTGGTTGCAAAATTATTTGAAACAATGACCGCCGCCGATATCGTTAGGTTCCTAGTTGGAAGACTTATTGTGACAACCCAGACCCACAGGCCAACGATATTGTCAGGTTCTGGGCATAGGTACCCTCCCCGGTTTTGTTCCTGGCATGGGCGTTACGTTTCATCGTCCCGACTCAAAGCGCGTCGATGCATGAAAGGGCCAGTCACACCTCATAGCCCAGGCTCTGGACTTCTCTCTATCCGATGTGGGATATTATACTTAAGGCTTACTTTCTCAAACTAGATTTGTATAGCAGATCATGTAGTTCTACAAAAATTGTTTAGCTAAAAAATAGTATAGAAGTATAAGGAAGGTTTTATCTCAACAAAAATGTTGGTGTGTAACTGTGGATCTAATATGCCAGTGAATTATGCCTTTTTAACTTTTAGACATTGTAAATTGAGGTTTCTGGATTGGATTGTTGCCCCAGTGGTGATGCCCTCAAGCGTGTAGCGTTGAGGTCAGGGGTTAAAATCCCATGCTTAACTATCAAAAAAAGATTGAGGCTTCTGACAGAATACATAAACTTGATAGAAACATTAGAATTCTATTAGTTGCATGCCTGTGCAGGCAGCTGATAGATGGCCAATTTTGAACTTCTCCACCATATGCATCACGTAGGTAGACATTGAGCTTATTTTGCTCTATTTTGATGCAGTTTATATTGTGATAGTTTGGTATTTGTTTTGTTCAGTATTTAGAATATCAACTGAGGAAAAGGTGACCAAACACTTTGGCCTTTCAAATGAAGAAAAGGTTGTCATGAATTTCAGTAGCCTTGAAATACATGGAATTTTAATTTTATGGGACAATGCTGTCTTTGGTATTTAAAAAGGACATTGCTACTGCTAAAGATTGATCGTAGAACGTATATAAATATTGATCGACACCAAATAGATGGGACAAGACGATAATGATAGCATAATACCAAATTTTATATTGCTTTACATTGCAGGTGATCTTTGGTCTTATCATGGAACTAAGGCTGTACTCTCGGAGCTGTTATATGTATAGTCACAAAAGTCCTTTCTTTTAAAAAAGAAAAAAAGGCACTAAAAAAAATGTTTAGAAAGGTGTACAAAACCTAACCGCAAGGAGTTTGGCATGATGGCCAGGTACCCGCCTCAAGAAGTGGGAGACCTGAGTTCGAATCCCCCCTTGAGGCCACCCTAGGGACCTTGCCGACCCGGCACGTGCTAACTTGGGGTGTGCACATGCCCCTGGGATTACTTGGGTGCTCTAAGAGGCCCGGACGGCGGACACCCAGGTTATAAAAAGAAAGGTGTACAAAACCTGTCTTTTCAAAAACATTTAAAAACTAAAAACGTATAGAACCTGTCTTTTTACGTTTAAAACACATTTATGCTTTTTAAAAGGAAAAAAAAAAGTTCAATGAATTTTTAATATTTATATTTCTCAAAAAAAAATTCCCTTTTTCACCCACCCATACACTTTTCATTTTTGCCCTTTTTCTGAATTTTTCCCTTGCCCAAATATTTTCCCATACTTTCTGCTTTTTGCCATTTTTCCAGAAAATTTTCCCTTGCTGTATTAATCCCATACTCCTTGATGATGATTATGGTGATATGAAGGTGCAAAGCACTATCATGGTTGGAAAGGACATCGGAATTAGATAAGTCGCAGCTTCTTTTGCCACCATTATTGATAGATATAGAGACCATTAAGACTGTTCAATATACAGACCAAACAAAAAAAATCATACATTTCACCTGTCCGATAAATTAACTCATTTGTGGACCATCATCAATAACTTTATAGAGCATCACTTGTAGCGAAACTAATCTGAAGGATAAAAAACTCCCAATCTCTAAATCTTGGACTATGATTCATTCAAGATGTGGACAAGCGACTGGATAATCAAGATCAATTATCATTTCATCTAAAAGATTAAAAAAAGGCTGGATTTTTTAATGTACCGTGTGTATCAGCAATATATATCACCATAACTACCTTTCTTTTAGGTTTGCCAGGCACCTAATTCATTTCCTAGAAGTGCTCTTTTCAGTACTAGGTTTGACTTCTTAAACTAACTAAAGCAAGTTTCTTACAGGATTAAAGAGATGAAATATGCAATACTAAAAGGCTACCCAGTCACATCCACGGTCATTAGAAGCAACGGAAATATAATTCTAATAAGCATGGATCAAAATTTCAGCCGAAATTCTGATTTTTTTTTTTTTTTAAATATATATATATATAAAATATCGGCCAAAATTTGAAATTTTCGGCGGAAATGTTTCGGTTTCAGGCATGCCCGAAACCGAAACAGAAATCCAAATTTTCAGGGTTTTTTGTATGGGGATCAAAATTTCGGTTTCGGTCATGCTCGAAACCGAAACGAAATCCGACATTTTGATCCTTGCTAATAAGTAATAAATAATAAAATGATGACTAAGAATGATCAAAACAGTACCGTTAAAGGCACAAGTACATCAATCCCATAAAATTATCACTTCATTTGATTCAAAAAAAGGTAACCAAATTGGAATCTGATAAAGTATGAAGCGATAGCAAACAAAGCATAACATAAAATATATCCACCATTATGACTGATTCCAATCATCTAAAAATGGTGGCTTCAAAAAATCCAACCAAATTCATAAATTCGGTATGAAACAAAAATTTCTTCTACACTACCAGTATACAACATTGCGATCAATAAAACCGCAAAAACTGACCTATAAATACAGGAACGAGATTCCATCTTCACCATCTCTCTCCCAAATTGAGTTATCCTTGTTAGAAATATCCAACATTTTCAATCTCCACATTTAAAATAAATTCGAAACTCAGTTACCAACAACATCAGACTCCCCTTCCTTCAAACAAGCATACCGATACAACTTCTCATTAAAGCCAACCTGTGGATCCATCTCCATCAAAACCCCATTTGCATCATAAGCGTCCCTCAAAAAAACAGTCCAATTCATCTCAGTACCCGCCAAATAAAAACTCTGTGGCTGCTTCGAAAGCATCTGATAAGTATGTTTCGTAAGACTAAACTCCTCCTTAAATTCCACAATGTGATGAATCGAAGCCCTCTTCTCCAACGTCAAGCTCAAGAACTCATGCAACACCCCAATCCTATACTTCTCCGCTTCCAAAGACCAGAGATCCAAACCCGAACAGTCTGAATATGGCGAAACAAGCGGAAGCGTGTTCAACATGTTAACCTTCCTCTCATCATCCTCATCGAGATCTAAATACCTGCCACGACGAATAGGGAACTGAAAGGCTTTCTTCACTCTATCCTCATCAACAATAAAATCGCGTTGGAGAGCACTAACAGCCAATGCAGGATCCCAATCTACGAGTTCGAGTATCCGTTTACCATCATTTTCAACCGTAACCCTAAAATAGTCCGGATATTGGGCGATCCGGTCCCTGAAATCTTCCGGAATACCAAACAAAAGCCGGCAGTGATAGATCTTGCTAAGAGGAATCCCGTGGTTCGTGGACATCATAAGCAACTTACGGACTGTTCGAACCCTAGATTCCTCCATCGCATCCATGATCTGCCGCTCTTGTTCCAGAAGTTTCTCCATTGTTTCGGTGAATCCGATCCAGAACTTGTTATCAGTGTGGCGGTAGACCTGGAGGAGCGCTGGGTGCCGTTCAATCGATCGGGAGACCTTGCGGCCACGCGGGAACCCTAATTCACGGTAGAGCTTGCCCGCATCATCCAGGAGAAGGATTTGTTGGGGTTGTTTAGAGAGGAATTCTTTGGTTTTGGTGATGAATCTGAAGAAAATGTCACGTTGAACGATTTCTTCAAAGAATTGGATGCGTTGGGATTCGTGTTGGATGAGCTTGGTTCTAGGGCTCTCTTTCTTCTTCCTTCGCTTTCTGTTCTTCTTGCTCTTCTTTAGGTTTATAAAGGAAGTTGAGAATTGGGAGAAGAGTGGTGTTAGAAAATTAGGGTTAGGGTTTTGGATTGGAGGTGAGAGGTGAAAGAGACAAGGAGTTAGGGTTTGTGAGGGAAAGTGGGTTTTGGTGGCGAGCTTCAGGAGGCGCCAAGTCATGTTTTTTGATTTTGGACAACAGGTTAGTGGTATCTAAAGGGGTAGGGGAATGATACTGTGGTATCGTTACTATTAGGCCTCGCTCGGGAGTTGCTCAAAACACAGATTAGGCCTCGTTCGGGAGTTGCTCAAAACAGATTCTGAGTTTTAACGGAGAAAGTAGTGAGAATGAAGGATTTTCTGAATCATTCTTACATTCGAGAGTTCTAGTTGGGAACTGGGAGTGGGAGATATTTCCGAGTGAAGAGGACGTTTGAATGTCCTTTTCAGATTATAGGCTATTGTGTATACTTCACTTAAATTTATACATGAGATCCCAACTCTGGTCAAAGGTCATAATGGAGGTTTAGGGCCCTTTAATGGAGGTTTTGTTAAAATGAGTTTTTGAAATCTCTTTGAGGAGAAGAGGTCTTCTTCTTCTTTTTCTGAAATGGGTTTGCACCTGAAGAAGAGAGAAAGAGGAGAGAGCAAAATGGAGTCCGAGAGCAAAATGGAGTCCCAAAACAACAGGAGCTTGTTTTGTTTAAATGGATTTTTGAAATCTTTTTGAGAAGAAGAGGTCTTCTTCTTTTTCCGAAATGAATTTATAAAGATGAGAGAGAGAGAAAGAGGAAAATAGCAAAATGAAATCTCAAAACAACTCAACTGAGCGTACTCAGTTTTATAAATACAAACCATACGAATCTTAGCCACAAAAGTTTGTGAAAGTTGACTCGCTGATCCTTTTGTAGCTACTAGATTTGTATCCCTTTTCACGAATTTTGGTGGCACCTTAGCATGGGTATGCCATTAATCACGGATTCAATGGCTAGTAAGTTGCTTTTTACATGATTCATGATGCCTCGAGATCCATAAAATTTACCTCTCTTTCAAGGAAATTTACGACTACGAAGGGTCGGATCTGGTCGGGTCCGATCTTAACAAAATATTAAATGCCCCAAAATCCAAGGTATATGCCCAATCCAACTTGACCTCAAAAAAATTGGGTTGGGTCCCAACTAGGATTGTCAACTTTAGGCGGGTCAAGTGTGTTTGGGCTAGGCTACTAGTTATGATGTTTAATATATTATAAACTTTTTAATTCTTGAAAAAATATTTTATTTTCCCGGAATAATGGCTCTTCACTGTCATTTAAATACAATTTTTTAAAAAATAATCTTATGCCATTAAATTAGACTTTTGATCTTATATCACTAAAACGTGGTTTACAATTATGCCACATGGTGCACATTTGTGACCAATTTAAATTGTCGAATTATACTCTGAGTCAAAGAATCATGCCTATAAGTTGATTGAACTTTAAAATCAACTATTAAAAGTTTATAACAACAGTTGTTGTTATTATATAATATCAAATAGTTCAAATATCTTTTAAATGTGTGATTTTTGGGCCCATTGCCCTTCAATGGATGACCTATTACTTTTTCTTTTCTTTTTTTGATACGGCCATTTAGGCCGAGATAGTTTCGAAAACTGAGGAGCAGGCACGCATACACATATGACAGTTGGGGAGCAGCGCGAGGGATAACCAACTATAGTGGTGAGAGTTAACTAACATAACCCAGCCCACACCTTGTAAAGACAAGGGTCGGAAACAGCGTGGAAGTCGAGTATCGAACCCACGACCTCCTCCCTCACAATGGAAGGATGATCTATTACTTTGACGGAATTGTGAGGGAAGGATGATCTATTACTTTGACGGAATGAATCTCTCACATCTTAAACCATGAATTGTATAACATCATTTAAACACAATTTTAATAGTTTAAATGAGGAGAATACTCAGACCCTTTTCTCTGATTTTTTTACTACGAGAAGTACTATGTACATTACTTTTTTCTCCGCACACCAAATTTGCTAGCAGACGCTAATTATATAAAAATTATATAATACCTACAAAGTTTGTTTCGTCAAATATGTTCAGCCTCATCTCAATTGGTTGCCCATGAATTTTGAGAGAAATCTGAGTACGATACATAAATCGATGATTCGATCACGTATATATGGTCTTAGCATAATTATTGATTGAATCAATTCTGAGGATTTTCAGAGAGGAACTTAAAAACAGAGGATTTTCAACTTTTATAAAAAAAATGTCAGGAATCTAAGTAACTTAAGAACACATATGGAAAAAAGTCAGGAATTTAAGTATGCTAAGAATTTGTCAAGAATCTGAGTGTCCAAGAATCTGAGCTTTTCTGGAAAAAATTAAAAAACATCTGAACGAGGCATTATTGTGTTATGGCGGTGATGTCACTTAATAGCTTTTGACATAAGACTCGTGACTAAAAGAAAGAAGATCATTACTTGCACACGCTTTTCAAGTGATTGCACTGGATTACACTGAACTTAAAAGAAAGACTTGCAAGTTTGGTGACCTCTACTATGTGAAAACACCATCTAAACATGATTTAAAGATATTCAAGTGATTGCATCGGATTACAGTGAAATTAAAGGAAAGACTTGCAAGTTTAGTGACCTCTACTATGTGAAAACACCATCTAAACATGATTTAAAAATATCAATTGCAAAATATTAGAATAAAATATAATTTTCGTCATTTGATTAAAGAGAGTCAAAGGTTATTATATAATTCAACAGTTGACTACAATAGATCATATGACAAGTATCGTGTTTTGCTCCAATTTTATATACTAGAGATCTATTGATCAAGAACTTCAAATCAGACGGCTCATATTGCATTTTTACATATCACATGTCCCTAAAATACCAAGTCTTTCTTCAAATTTGGTGTAATCAATTGAACAACGTGTGCAATGGCTCCCAAAAAATAAAGGGTGGCGTGAAATTTTAAATAATAAAAAAGGGTAATGCTATTCTCACCTGTTTAATAGTAAGTACTAGACACGAAAATTATTAACGAATTTGAATCATACGATGGAGATTTTTGTTGTTCCAATCTTTCTCAAGATAGATCTTAAGATCATTGTGCGCTTATCAGACGGTCAAATGTTGATTTCACATAACAAATCCCCAAAATTGACCTAGATAATGGCAAGGGAGTTTACCTTCACTTTTAATGATGTGTGCCATGTAGAATCAAAATTTTATAGGCGCATCATGTTTTGTTCCACCATAAAAAAAGAAATCATTGATTGCCTTGTATTAGATTGTGTAGATAATTTTTCTGCTTAATCTTCTACAGAGTTAGATCTTGAGAAGTTGAGATCATGACACACCTATCATACAACAACATGTTAATTCCACGTGGTACACATCCCTAAAACTGACCATTTGATAGGTACGCAGATGATCACAATCATTTTTCTGAATATATGTCACGTAGAATCAACATGTGACCGTCTAATAGGTGCATCATTTCTAATTATGTGAAAGATTAAAAATAATCTCCATCAGTCTGATTCAAGACAATTAACTTTTTTTTCCTTGTGAAAGAGTAAATGCTCTTCACATGAAGAAGGCTTGATAATAAGTGCTCCGAAAAGAAAAAGGTGGCCTGTGACCTGCCGGATTCGAACCAGCGACCTAAGGATTTATCTGACAGGTTGACCCCACTACAGTCCTCCGCTCTACCAACTGAGCTAAGATCGGTATCTTGTTAAAGGGTTGCATGACGTATTTATAAATTAGTTGAATTCATTTATCATGCAACCTCTACAAATATAAAATTGCATTAAACAAGTTGGACTACCAAGAAACTTTAGCCAAGGCCAAGCGGCCCTAGCCTTTGACACTTGTCGATTCAACAATAGTGGCCAAGTCTAGATACGAAAATAAAATGGCTATAAAAATATTCGGGAAAAATGGTAATTTTTACAATTTCAAGAAAAAAAGGGACAATTTCAGAAATTATATATATATATATATATATATATATATATATATATATATATATATATATATATATATAGTTTTAAATGAAAACTAATGAAAAAAAAAAAATTAAAACAAAGAGGTTTAAAATGCATTTTTTCTTAAAAAATGATTTTTTTTTTAGATGACAATTTTTATATTTTTTCTTAAAAAAAAAACACCTTTCTTGAAAAAACTCATTTTTAGTCACTATGGATCCACCTAATAGCATTCTTTTGCATGTTCATCAAAAGTTGGATATGAGATTCTAAAGAGCTCACTTTTAGGGCTCGTTCAAGAGTTAGGAAAATGGAATTTCCTAAGCATTTTCTATAGAAAATGGGTTTCTTGAGTACTTTTTGAGCTTTCCTTCTGTAAGAGATATTTTATAGGGTTGCGGGTTTTTCCGACCTTTTTCCGCTAAAAGTGGAATATTATTTTCGAAGGATATTGCTCAGGAAAGCTCAATTTCTGAGCTAGGAAAATGACATATTGTTGTTGGTTGTTGCTTCTTTGGTGTCATTGTTTTGGTTGGGAGTATTCATGAAGCGATCATAGCCGACCATTTTGATGTTTTCGGTCTTGTGGAGAGTCACAGATTCGTTATTTGGTCGTTGGGTATCATTTACCGTTGAGGAAAACTGTCATGTATTGTAGAATACCAGTGAGTTTTATTAGAGAATCTAATAGCACCTATTTATGAGATTTGGTGGTGTTAGATGTGTGATTATTTTTTTGGGGTGGTGCTACTACCACACCACCTTATGTTACAACCACCTCACTTAAACAAAGGAAAATATGTTGACTGATTTAAATCTGTCTATATATTTTGAGATCATAGGATTACTATCAGAAGGTGTCAGATGATGATTTCACATGACACATTCCAAAAACGTGGATGTGAATCACATTTCATAGGACGCAGATCAAGTTCACTTTTAGAGATGTGTGTCAAATGGAATCAACATTTGATGTGTAAGCCTATGAACTCAAGATTTATTGTGTAGAAGATTAAAAAAACACCACCCTTTGCTTTAAGAGGCACCGGTTGAGCGTCATGTTGGCATGCATAGATTCAGTCAACAATCATTAAAAAAAGCATATATCCACACCATCAAAACTATGATCAATGGTATTTAAATTTTTTGGTATAAAATTTTTTGAAAAAAATTTCATATTTTGACTTGTTAAATCAAAGTCATACACTTGGATCATAGAAAAAAACAATTTATATATAGATATATATTTGAAAAATGAAAGAAACTAATAAATCCTTACATGGTTTATATTTTCTCATTATCTGCCTCACAGAAGTTGTCAACACATTGCCGGTTGGATGTCTATAAATTTTAACGATCATCCTTTCAATATAACCACTTTGATGAAGGTCATAAACACGTGCGGTTATAGAGTGTGGCAGAACACAGTGCACTTTCTTGACATTTTCTTGAGAAAGTGTAGAACACAAGAAAATGTTAGAAATGCTAAGAAAATGGGTTTCTGAGTAATTTAAGAGCAACCCACTCGGAAAGTGACTTTACTCAGAAAATGAGTTTATGGGCAAAAACTATCGAACGTGTCCTTAGGAAATATGGCACATTTTTGTCTAAGTGTGCCACTTGATGGAAAGATGGCCACGATTAGATATTTGGTGTTGAAAATTGCATTGAAAAGACATTTCCATTATGTGACTACAGCGAGTCAATTGTTTATCCGTTTAGTCTTTACATTGTAAAGGCACTTGACTTACCCTAACTGCCAAAATGTGCTACGTCCAATGTGCACCAAGGGTTTTTATCAGGCCCAACTGGTTGAACTCTAAATGTATTAGACCAATTTTGAGACTTTTAATCTTTTTTTCTTTTTTTTTTTAAAATTTTTAAATTTTATTTTATAAGAAAAGTCTATTCGATCATCTCAAATGAAACAATGCCAATAATCGGTGGAGGGACATCCTCCACCCAAACAACTTGAGAAGAACAATTCAAACCATAGTTGGCAAGAGCATCAGCAGCCCTGTTTAAAGCACGCTAAACATGATTGCAGGAAAAAGAGGAAAATTCGAGAGCAATCTTTTTAATATCAGACACCACAAAACTCCTCTCGGGCCAGTCACCTCCGCTTTGAATAGCTGAAATGAGGTTTTGAGAGTCACTTTCCAAGATGACTCGGGAGAAACCCAACTTGCGTGCAAGACATACTCCATGATACGCAGCAAGCGCTTCTCCATAGAGAGCACTGTGACCTCCTTTATCAGCTAGTGCTTTTGCACCTACTATCTTGCCAGCCCCATTTCTAATAACCACACCAATACCAATGTTCTTGGATTGACGACACTAAGCACCATTGACGTTAATCTTCAACTCATGACCATCAGGGGGCTGCCAACAAGTAGGGGAAGGAAGATTGGAATTCTGATTGGGTTTTTCGTTGGCCGAAGCGAACTCAAAAGCAAGGTGAGAAGCATGGATGACTGTTTTTTGGGGGTTCAATGGCTCGCCATCATATATAATATTTGTTTCTGCTAGCTCAAATAGCCCAGGCCATAGTAAGCAATAAGTTTAGCTGCTCCTCACCAACCATATTAATCGAAACAAGCAGTCGATCCCTGAAAGAGGAGGCATTTATCATAAAGATCGAAAACTAAGAGGAGAAAGAAACCAGACCTGATCTGCAAAATCACATTCTTTGAGAGCATGGATTGTAATATCACCAACTTTGCTGCAAATGACACATTTGTCATTGATAAGAGGGATCTTCTTCTGTAGAGCATGACAAGTGGGTAGGATGTGGTGACAAGCAAAAACTTTTATTTTATTAGGTACCTTACACTGCCGGGTTATGTCCTGCAGAACTAGAGCTCGCTGAGTTTTGCCTGATCTTCATCTCCGAAGTTGCTAGGTGATAAGCACTTCGAACAGAAAAGGATCCATTATTGGTAAATGTCCAAGCAATTTTGTCATCGTGAGTCTCTCTACTAATAGGGATCCCAACAATAGCGTCAGCGTCCTCTTGGAAGAACACCTCCCTAATCAGGCCTTCATTCCATTGCTTTGCATTGGGTAAAAAAAGATCAGCCACTATAGTCGGACCCGAGGATGGTTTGGGCGTGACAACCTTGAAGGCTGATGGTTTGGGTATCCATCGCTCTTCCCAAATTTGTATAGAAGTGTCGTTTCCCACCCTTTTTATCCTCCTCCTTTCTACAAGATCTCTCGCACTAAGGATGCTGGCCTATTTAGCAAATTGGTTTCTTCGCGGCGTCGCCGATAAAACGTTCCCCGTGATAGTATTTGGCTTTGAGAATTTTAGCCATGGTCGAAGATTCATGAGTTATAAGACGCCATCCCTGTTTAGCCAAAAGTGTCACATTAAAGACCTCCAGATCTCTAAAGCTTAACCCACCTTCATCTTTGGCCATACATAAAGAACTTCATCCCTTCCAATGAATGCCCTTGTCCTTGTTGTTTGTACCCCACCAAAATCGAGCCATTAGCATGGAAACTTCCTTAAGAAAGATTTTTGGAAGTCGGAAACAACTCATAGCAAATGTGGGTATGGTCTAAGCTACTGCCTTGATCAAAATCTCTTTACCGGCACTTGATAGGAGCTTCTCTTTCCACCCTTGGAGCTTTTGCCAAACTCATTCCTCAATGTACCCGAACAATTTCCTTTTGGATCGCCCGACCATAGAAGGGAGGCCCAAATATTTTTCCTGATTTGATTCTCTTTGAATGCTAAGAATTTGCATCATACCGCACCGATCTTCCGAAGAGGCATTTTTGCTAAAAGAGATAGCCGATTTATCGTAGTTGATTTTCTGACCCGAGGCTCCTTCATAGAGATCCAACAAACGTTTGATCTCACGTACTTCGACGTTGTTTTCCTTTGAGTAAATGATGTTATCGTCTACAAAAAAGAGATGAGAGATAATTGGTGCTTCTCTACAAATTTTAATAGAGGAAAGAGATACATTAATAACCGCTCGGTCTAGTAAAGACGATAAAACTTCAAAGCATATAATGAACAAATATGTGGAAAGGGGGTCTCCTTGGCGAATGCCCCTAGACGGGATCATATTTCCTACAACACTCTTGTTAATGAGAAACGAATAGAACACGGAGGATACATTTCATTATGAGATTGACCCATTTGGTGTTGAAACCCAATTTCAAGAGCGTGTTGTGACGGGGGCTCGCGACGCGGCCATTCGGGCTAGCCGCAGGGCCACATGTGCCACTAGTGCATCAAGCATTGGTGGGTTGTAGGGTAAGACATGGGCGCGACACGGTCGCAACACGAATGCGATATAGCCATGTGGAGGCACGACGCGGGGTGTTGCGGCATATTGGGGCAGTATGTCAAACCAATGCGTTTGAGGTCCTCCCGTCATTTCAGTGGTCGAGCTTGTAACAGGCCATGGAGAACGACTGAGCAGGCTAGATGACAACCATGCCACGTTAGCAGAGAACGTGGAGATTATCGCTGAGGACACGAGGGGCACCGTGGAAGCTCTTCATATATAGATAGATGACCTGAAGGCAAAGGTCAATGTCCTGATGAGGGCTATTAGTTCTGGGGAGGTGCCCCAACCCGAGGCCTCGCGAAAGGTGAAGATACTAGAGTCGTGATGCTATGGAGGATCTCGTGATGCGAAGGAATTGGAGAATTTCTTATGGGACATAGAACAGTATTTCTGTATCGTTCCATCTACCACAAAAGCTATGAAGGTAGTTACAAGGACGATGTATCTCAAGGGTGATACAAAATTATGGTGGTGTATGAGAAATGAGGATATTCAGTATGGACGTTGCATTATCGACACATGGGAGGATCTGAAGAAAGAGTTGAAAGCTCACTTCTTGCCTAAAAACATCGACTTTATCGCTCGGCGGAAACAACGGAAGCTGCAGCACACGAGCATGATGCGAGAATACATGAAGCAGTTTTCTGCCTTGATGCTGGACATCAAGGATATGTCTGAAAAGGACAAACTGTTCTACTTCCTTGAAGGTATGAAGCCGTGGGCGTAGACAGAATTGAACAAGAGAGGAGTACAGGATCTGGCAGTTGCCCAAGCTGCAACGGAACGTTTGACCAATTTTGGATCGATGGGCCAGAATGATAAAAAGCCGCAAGAGAATAAGGATGCTCAGAAGAACCAGACCAAAGCCAACAAGGGAGACAAAAATGCTCATTCGACATGAAGCTGCGTGGTAAAGAGTCTTATGCCAAGTCATCCGAGTCATCCAACACGCCAGAGTTAGGTTGCTTTCTATGTGGAGGGCCACATTGGGTGAGGGATTGCCCATAAAAATAGTCCTTGAATCCTCTTATGATCACTACAAGTACTTCATCTACTGATTCACAGGAACCAAGAATAGGGGCCATTAGGCTGCTGAATGCCATTGAGGGACAAGTTGTGGAAGAGAAAACAACTAACCCCAAAGGTTTGATGTATGTCGACATGAGCATCAACGAGAAGAATACTCATACCATGGTTGACACGGGCGCGACACATAACTTCATCTCGGGTAGTGAAGCAAGTCACCCAGAACTGAAATTGGAGCAAGACTTCAACCGTATAAAGACCGTGAATTCCGAAGCGTGTCCCATTACTAGTATAGCAAAGGACGTATCTGTGAAGCTCGGATCGTGAACAGGAAAGTCCAATTTCATGGTCGTGCTGATAGACGGTTGTCAGGTGATCATTGGGTTAGAATTACAGCAACTTGTGAAGGTTATACCCATGTCGTACCTCAGTTCGGCATGCATCCTTGGGGAGGAGCCCCTTTGCATGATTCCCAGTCCCTTTTAAAGATGAGGCATGACGGTAGCCTCAGGTTATCGAGCTTGGAGTAAGCTCGCCGTCATTTATTAGTTCAGAACAATCGAAAGAGATGAAGGGGAGACTACTTGCATGATGATAGTAACATTCTGTACACAGATGAAAGAGGAAACATCAATAGGGATTTTGTGAAAGTTCGTGCATCCGGGGTTGGACAGTGTCAGGATGGTTGATCGAGCAGCGGTCAATTTTTGAGTTTCGTCAAATATTATAAGTAGTTCATCTTAAGGCAATTGAAGATCTGAAACTGGTGGTCATGGGTGACCACGTGTTGAAACTACGCATCCACTCATAGACATTTTGTATACCGAGTGACAATATCCGGTTCAAGAAAAGGAGATAACTGTAACAGTGCCAGCACAGTTAAGAGAGGGCGGCTCCCTTGATTTCATCTTTGTTTAGCCAAAAGTTGGGGAATTCGGGAACTTTCTTCCAGGCAGCTGAGAGAATCGATTTTTACACCTTCCTTCTAGTTAGCTTTGAAAGGTGTTTGAAGCGCGTCGACGGGGGTGTCGACAGAACTAGTGGGGGAGGATGTGATGGGGGCTCGCGGCGCGGCCATCACAGGGCCACATGTCCCACTAGTGCGTCAGACATTGGTGGGTTATAGGGTAAGACATGAGTGCGGCACGGTCGCGACACGGACGCGACATGGCCATGTGGGGGCGTGATGTGGGGCGTTGCGGTGTATTGGGGTAGTATGTCAAACCAATACGTTTGAGGTCCTCCCGTCATTTCGGCTGAATTACTATTTTATCCTTATATAGGGGACATGAGTTGGGAGTCCCCCAACCCAACACGTGCACTAGTCTCTTGGGCTTGAGTGCGTGCATCCGGGCCATGCTTGGAGCGTGGTCGTCCTAGCTACGTCGTGTACTAGTGTCATCGTGTTTGGGGTGGTGTCCAACCACCTCTGCAGTGCGGGTCTTAGCCCAAAGGGGGCTCAATACATCCTTGTCGCTGCCTATCGGATTATCTATCGTGGTTGCCTATCGCATTCTCGGTCGTCGCCGCTGTCCCTGACTTGCTGTGTTGTTTCGCAGGTGAAGTACTAACGCAAAGGTCGAGTTGAAGCTTGAACATGACAAACATCATACTCTTCGTAGAATTCAAAATTTCACACTACGTTACTCAGTTGTGAGATTAAATTAGGCTGACTTAGCGCATCGAGCGTTGAGTGCCGCACGGGCTGACACTGCTGGATGGTGACCCCATAACAATACGCTCCAAAAAACCCCACTCAACATGATCATACGCTTTGCTCATGTTGAGCTTAAGTGCACAATCCTCAACTTTCTCATATCTTTTATTTTTCAGGTAATGCCCAACTTCAAAGGAGGTAAGAATGTTTTCCGTAATGAGACGCCCAGACACAAAGGCCGATTGGGAGGAGGAAATGATGGAGGGGAGAAGAGGTGCCCGTTCGCAAGCACTTTGGCGATGATTTTATATATGACTTTACAAAGGCTAATCGAGCAAAAATCAGAGATATTGGTCGGGTTATTTGTTTGCGGGATCAAGGTGATGAATGTTCTGTTGAGGTCTGATAGAGAGGTAGTACCATTCAAAAAACTCAAAGTAACAGTGATAACAGAATCCCCAACTAAATGCCAAATTTTTTGGTAAAATAAGGGAGGTGCACCATCAAACCCCGGGGCCTTAAGTGAGTGCATTTGAAAAAGTATTGTGCAAATCTCCAAAGTCGTAAAAGGGGTATTGAGCGCCTCATTTTGACCACTGGAGATCTTGCCTTCAACGGATTGAAGGGCCTCCTCCACCCGCGTCGAATAGCTAGAAGAAAACAAATTTTCATAGTATCTAGTAATGGTACTATGAATATCATTAATCTTTGTGTACAGGTCCCCTACTTCGTTTATGAGTTTATTGATATGATTTTGCTTCCGTCTATGAGAAGCTCATGAGTGAAAGAAGCCGGTATTGCGATTGCCCTCCTTTAACCGCAACTCTCGGCCACGCTGTTTCCATATGATTTCTTGCCGATCTAAAAGTTCTTCAAGATCACACTTTAATCGCTTTTCAGCCATATGATCACGATTCGCTGCCCCAGGATTGTAATAGTCCTGCAACTTGTTGGAGACGGAAGTGATGGATTTTTTTATGTGACCAAAAGAGTTTTTGTTCCATGAAAGAAGGTCTCGGGAAGTAATTTCCAATCTACTTTGAAAGTCCAAGATGCAATTCATCGTCTCGCCATTGCCCATCGAGATGGCTAACAATTTCTTCATAGCCCTCATCATGAAGCCACATTGCCTCAAATCGGAAGGGTTTTGGGCCAATGGGATATTGTTGTAACGGTGGGGAGGTAGACAAGCAGATCAGTAAATGGTTTGATTTCGTCGCCAAAAGATGGTTCAGCTGTGCAAAATGGAAGTGCGAGAACCAGTCCGAAGACGCCACAGCCCTATCCAGCCGCTCCCTCACAAATTCATCACCTTCCTGTCTGTTATTCCAGGTGAAATCAGCCCCACAATATCCAACATCTAGTAGCATGCAATCATCCATCACCAATTGAAAAACATCCATTTGTCTCTAACTCTAATCAAGCATACCTTCTCTTTCCTGAGATGATAGGATTTCATTAAAATCTCCCATAACCAGCAACTTGAGGTTGAATTGTTTGTGCAAGCGGTGAAGAAGAGATCAATTGTGCTCTCTTTTATACACATCAGATTCCCCATAAAACCCCGTGAATCCTCCACCTAGTAGCATCTTGTTCCATGGCTGTAACATCGATGTGGTTGCAAGAGCAAGATTGAAGATCAACATTGATTTCATTCTTCAAAAATAAAGCTAAACCGCCTAATCTTCGCACACAATCTACTGCAACACAAGCTGTGGGCTAAAGTCTCCATTTCAGGATATCTATTCTCCTGGCTGCGAATTTGATCTCCATAAGAAATAGGAGGTTGGGATCTTCCTTCACCACCAACTAGCAAAGTTCAGGAACTGATCAAGGGCTCCCAAGCCCTCGACAGTTCCAAGCTAATATTTTCATTGTATCTGGCGGGGTTGCAAAGCAACCGCCGCCGATATCTCCTTCAGTCCATGCTCCAAGATGACTATTTCTGTCTGTATCCCCATCAACTTTATCACACTCCAATCCAGTTGAATCATGAACATTTATAATTTTATTCTTGCGTTTCCTTTCTACTTGCGAGATTGGGAGTTCTTCAGATTCTGGGCTACACGGATTAGCTGTCAATCTAGCAGCATGGTTCCATTTTTTTGCATTCCCGCTCCCGTTTGAAATCAACATTTCTTTGGGTTACCGAGGAGGTTCCGGGGAGGCTTCGGAGTGACCATCAGGATTAATCTCAGTCATAACAGAAATTGACTCTCTGATTCGCATTGGATTCGGAGGATTTTGGGTTAATTGAGGAATGAGGTATTTAGAAGACGATTATGATGATACAGGACCATGATGAGGGTGTTATTTGGCAACTCCAACCACTTTCCAGTCACTCCACCACTCGATTCAGCCGTTTCGTACTTAGCCCCATCCACGTTCTCAACAAAGTGGGTACTTACTTCCTTGTGCACAGGTCTCAATAGATCGTCTGCCTATCCTGGCTCAAGGGCCACATGATCCTTGGAGCCAAGACTTCAGGGGCCTCCTTCCTCTCCACCATCACCCACATTTTTCATAGCACTCTTACGTCCCAAGGAAGAAAAGGAATACTCTTGACCAGAGTTCTCCATTGCCCTTCGACCACCATTGTACTGAGGCTGCTTACCTTTCCACAAATTTATAAAGCCACCTGAGGACTTAGATGATCTAGGCGCAATGCGGAGCCAAGGGCCAGACTGATCCTTTATACAAACCGAGTTGGTAGATAAGCATTCTCTGTCGCTAAGTCCAATAATCCCACTAAGAAATTTTGACTTTTTATCTGTTTTAGTTTACATTTACTTTTGGAACCCTTGCATTCAAAGTAAATTTTGGCTGAACCACATTTAAAGTTGAACCAGTTAGAGCTGACCAAAACCCTGTGCCCTAAATGGGAAATTTCATTCATCAGTACGGCATACTTATCAAATTTAATCGTCTTCTTAATTTGTCCCCAGACATTAGCACCGGTACAGATTCCTATTAATTGATTAAGGACCCGACACCCCGGCACATCTTTTAACACTAAAATGGTGTTTAAAGAATCTTACACCATTAATCACCTAAGAGGTGGATAATTTATATATGTTAAAGTGATAGATCATGCATTGAATGAGAGCTAAAAAAATTACACTTTTTCAAAGATTTGAACCATCACATCTATGAACTCTAATACTCATATATGTTCTTAGTTTTAATGATTGATATTAAAGTTCACCAATCAAATGACTCATAATCAACTTATCGCCATGAATCAAGCATGTTCCATTGATCATAGTGACAAACTTTGGCAAAATTCTCCGAAGTTTGTCCGAAATTCGTCGAAATAGGAGTCAGATGAAACTTTCAATGATTTCTCCAAAATCACAGAATTTTCATTAATTTTAATAATTAATCAATTTATTTTATTTTTAGCCATTTATAAATAATAAAATAAGTTTTTTATATTCCACCAATTTTTTTCGAAAATTTTCCAAGATTTTTACCCGAGGACCCCCTAATTTAATAGTAAAAGACAGTTTAAACACCATTTTAGCTTTTAAATGTCAGTCTGGAACCGTCAGCCAAGAGCGGGGCGCTGCTCAAGTCCATCACAGAGAACCCATTAACATTGTGGCCCGATAGATTGACAATCTTATTATCTCGTACACTAGGGCAAACAAAAAAGTGGCCTTTTTGTAATGGCCCTTGATGGGCCATCTTGGCCCAAAAGATATCAAATCAAGGTTTCTAGTCGTTAGATCAATTGCCTACATTTGGATGTTGTGTAAACTTACTTTTCATAAAAAAAATGTTTATTGATAGTAGCAGTGTAGGTGGGTCGGGTTAACCTAACAAGCCGAGCAACTAGGCCACCATAGGTCAGTTTGTGTTCAATTTTTTTAGCTGTCGAGTCGAAAATCCTGACCAGTTTATTAAACGGGTCGGATTCGGGCTGAGGTTTCTTGACCCCCAACCTGACCCAAATTGAGTCCCTTGCTTATTTTAACCTCGTTTGCTCGATCCAACTCCATCCGCAGTCTTGCTAACGGGTTGGGTTAGGTTCGGGCTTTGAGGGAGGGTGTCGAGTAAGGTCCGGGTGGGTCCTGATCCGGCCCAACCCAATCCATTTGAAAACTCCCACCACCTGCTTGCCTCATCTCTAGGGCTACCAATGGTCGGATCGGGCTAAAATTTTGGCTGCCCGATAAAGGGCATGTACCCACCCCAACCTAACCCGAAGCAACAGGTCATGGTTAGCTGCCTGACCCCTTGAAAAACCTATCCAATCTGATGCCCAACACGATCGGATTAAAATCCCTTAATATCTTGATTTTGTATATAGAAAAATGGGTCAGGACATGTCGCCCGGATCCAAAGGCTCAAGTTTACGTGCCCGACCCAATAAAAAACTCAGGTCGTATGGGGTCAGGTATCGAGGCATACGACCTGTTGAAGCCACACACGTCATTAGGAAAATAAAAAAATTTAGAACTCTAAACAAAATATTGCATCTCAATTGTCATAAGCTGACATTTACAGATAATAAGAGAGCCAAAAGCACGCTAGCTTTTCATGTGAGAGATCAGCTTTAATAGGTCCAGATCTAATCAGGCGGGTGATTACTCGAGCTTAGACCATTCAACAGAAAACAGCCTCTATTTATTTATTTATATATTTTTTATCGGTTAGAAAATAGCCTGCATTACTGATGATAAAAAGAAGTCCACTTGAATTCATATTATAGCGAACCAAAAACATTTTTTTGAAAACAACCAAAAAATTCGGGGAAAAAAATGTCTTTTCCTAAAAATTCCTATTTTTCCGAAGAAAAATGTTTTAAAAACTGTGTTTGGTCACAACATATATATATATATATATATATATATATATATATATATTAATTATTAATATTATTTTAATTTTTTTAAATTTCCCATTTTCTTCCGAAATTACCAAAATTTACGCCTTTTTCGATATATTTCCAGAGCCAATTTATTCCCGCACCCAGACTTGGTCACTATGATTAATAAGTAATGGGGAACGGTAGTGAACTTGAATTTTCGTAACTAGTTCTTGTGATCCCCCTAGAACATAGTTACAGAATTAACTTGCAACAACAGAACAGATTACGAGGTTATCATACAGCATGCATCGCATGATCGATGAGCACATTAGTGTGATCATCAGTGATCTACACCCTCAGATAAATGGGGATAGCGTAGTCGACGGATTCCAGCAGTCTTCAAATGATCCAAGCTCCTAACCTCCCTTCAGAGAATAAAACTTCTAATTTTCTGGACTACGAAACGCATAACATCCCAACTGCCAAACTCTCCGTAACTTATCTGAAAATCTGAGTAGTGATATACTGGAACTAGCCAACCCCAAAGTTGGCCGATCAGATGGACAATACTGATCAATGGTCATATTTGATGGAAACTGAGAAATTATATGGTGAAGTCTGCAACAGTGTCAAATGTTTCGTTCCCTTACTGCAGATAAAAAAGCAGAATAAAGGCATAAAACCAAAGATCGATAGGGGGCAGTCGGGCAGATAGGTGCAGGATACCACTTGGCAGTTACAGAGACAAAAATCACAGATTGTAGAATACTGACCATGCGATTAAAAAATTGCAAATGGACTATCAAACGAAATATGAGAATTGTTGAGAAACATGCAAATGCTCATAAGATCAGAAGGAAATGGGGTTGTTCTGCATCGGGACCAATCCAATGAACCGACAGATTGATGATCATGTGTACCGCATGCCGTAGAGATAGCCTGAGTACCATCCTCTCTTACCAAACCAAGTATCCTATAATAGGCTTAATAACATTTTATTAACCTATCCATAAGCAAGGACCATCAAACTCTTAACAAACATCTAATTAGCAAGTATCGTAAAGTAATTAATCATGCATTCAAAAAGAAGAAAAAAATCCATAAGAGAATAAATTGAAGATGAAGTGTCCTCCCCGGTAGTGTAAATTTAAGTGCCCGATGGACTTTCCGAACATTCCCCAATTTCTAATATAGCAACATGGAAAATAAGAAAAACCTTAAGCTGAAGATATCCATAAGCAGTCCACCATGGGGAAATGGAATTGGGGTTAATCCATCCTCCCCTTCAAGGTCCTCTCCTGCACTTCGGTCGGTGTACTGCAGCATGCCCAAAAAAAAACAATGTATATTAAATCAATGTACACATGAAAAGACGTACCTGCAAGCCCTATCTGAATTTCGCATAAGAAAGTAGATTAATCAGAAGGTTAGGATTGTTTGATTGATGCAATTTCTAGGATGTGCCCAATTTACAGAGTGATCTTCGTGTGGACGACCTGGCTGAATGTACACCAATGTTGCCAACTTGCCATCATAAGGCCAAAGTTGCTGCTTGAGCCCAGGCACATATTCAGACTTAGTGACAACCAATTTTTTGAAGTCACATTTTAGTTGCAATTTATTCATCAAACAAATATATCGTGACATTCAAGAAGTTGCAACTTTTGAAATAATCGCAAACTTCACGTGTAAAAAGTTTGTAACTTTTTTAATAAGTTGCGAACTCCGCAATTAAATCGCAAATAAATTGCAACTAAGTCACAACTTATGTAACCAATCGAAGACTATATATATATATATATATATATATATATATATATATATATATATATATATATATATATATAATTTTCATAATTATTAATTTATTTTTTATTTTCCTGATTGTTTCCTGTACAGGCCAGTAATGTCCGATACAAGGGTGCCAAGGATATAGCTCGTCTCCCTGCCACAAAACATGATATGTGCCATCTGAGATGAAAGTATTGGTGAGTCTAATTTATTTTTTTCAATAACGAGGTATCCGGCCTCTTAGAGCACCCAACTAAGTCCCAGGGTACGTGCAACAGCCGCACATCACGTGTAACAGTCAGTAGGGATAAATTCCTGCGAGTGGCCAACAAGAGGTAGGATTTGAACTCAGAACTATCGCTTTTTGAAGCGTGATCCTCGCCATATTGAAAGGCTCAATAGTTTCATGGTATCAAACCTCGGCCGATACCGATACATGTCGGTTTCATCGAGAAAAGATACCGATACTATCCAGTACCTGCATCGGGGTGGTATTGGGATCAGTATTGGTATCGGACAAATACGGGTTAGTATCGGCCAAAACTGATTGATACCAATCTCTTTATAGTTTTCTTTTACTTTTTTTTTTATAAGAAAAAAAAATATATCAATCGATACAGTATCAGCAATACCGTATCTGTATCGGCTGATACTCGTTACCTATACTAATACTGATACCTTGTATTCCATGCTCAATACTATTATTCGCATATATCGATAGAATATGGCAAATGATGGTGATGCAACCAGAAATGAAAGCTCAAAAAGAAAAAGGAAAGAGAATGGACTTACACGACAAAGACATGTCCCCCCCAGCCACTCAAGCAATCACGGTCTATTGATGATATTAGTGCTTGAGAGATTGTCTCAAACAATTCCTCTGGTTCCTGAATAACAACGGAAAATAGAGGTTATTGCATATATTGGTCTACATAAGGAAAATAATTCCAAGCTTTAGCAACTCACACGAAAATAAAGCAAATACTCAAAGCAGTGACTCAATTTTGGGTTTCTCCATAACAGGCATGTATCTATGTTTTTTGTGTTAATTTGGAGCTCTTAAGGTTACTATCAACTAGGGGTGCAGACGGGTTGGTATTAATATCCGAACCCGATTCACAACCTTGACCTCAACCCAAACCCGACCCAAACTGTTTACTGAAACCCTAAACTGAGCCCTGTTTAGTAAAAATTCGGGCAGGACGGGTAGGGAAAATTAGGTTAAACTATAAGGGAGGGAGTCGAGTCAAGCCGGGTTGGCTACGGTGAAGAAAACTCAGCCCGAATCCGACCTGTTTATTAAACGGGCAGAGATTTTCAACCAGACATGACCCAACGAGTCAGAAATCTGAACCCAAACCCAACTCGTGGCAGGTTGGGTCACTTGACCTGTCGAGTTGACCCGACTGTCTGCATGCCTACTTTCAACAATTCAAGTGAACATTTATCAAGGCTTTCTAGCAAATATTCATGTATTATATGAAGTGTATACGACGAGCAAGTTAATTATGTTTGGTACTTTTTGCTCTGTCTCTCTTATTTTTGGTTTCTCAATAAGGATGAATTTACTGAAGTTTTCTTTTGTTTCTGATTTTCGTGAATGTGTGCCGGAATTTATGAATGCAATATGGTTTTTATGTAGATATATGTTTTCCATAAAGTAGCCAAATTCATTGTCATCTAATTAGTGAAGCCCATGATTCGATTAACCACTCTTAGATGCAAACCATTCATCTGACTTGGAAATTAGGAGCGAAAGACTAATTGAACCGTCTAGTAGCTGGTTCCCTTGAAGTTTTGCTTAGACTAGATGAGCCCGCATGAGAGCTCTATTGCGCAAAGCCAATGATTAGATGCATCAAGCGTGTACCGCCTTTTAGCTATTAAACTTTAAATAGGTAGGCTGGTTTTGCATATTTCTTTATATGCCATACAGATGGCTTGATTTTGTCTGTGATGGCCCTATAGATAGTTCCTACATAGTCTCTACGAATGGTCCCTATATGATCACTGCTAGTCCAATCGCCTCCTCCGACTACGTCAGTCTCAAGCCTGGATAAAAATGAAGATTAGCGTCAGGCAGACAATTGGCTGTAAAAACCTCCAATCAAATATTCATTGCGAGTCATACTTGCAAATCCATGCCAGGAAAATCAACAACTAAAGTCATTTTCTTGTCGAGGCAACTTATGAAAAAGTTGAGAGAATAGGAAAGTTTACATACGGTTTTTCTTGATTTCGACAAAGTCTATGATAGGGATATCGAGACAGAAAATCTGGTGTATGCTAAGGAGAAAATGCATTACGAAAGGAATATATTGAGATTATTCAAGAGTTCGAAGAAGCAATAAATAGTGCAAGGAGTTCACCATGAAGAATAGTTTACATCAAGAGTTTGCCTTGAATCCTTATTTATCTATTTTATGATCAATAAAGATGTGATTTCATTCAAAAGAACGAAAATCCCCTCCCCCTCCCCCTCCCCCCCGGAATATTGAAATTATCAGCCGATAATATGGAAAATCAAATTATTTTCGAGTTTTGAAATTTTTTTAAGGGTGTTAAAACCCAGTTTTTACAACAAAAAAAAAACACCCATTTCTTTTCTTCCTCCTCTCCCTCTTTCGGATTTAGCCTTTTTTTCCCCGGAAACTCACTAGAACCCCAGATTGCAGTTGTGTAACCCAGATTTGTGGGTTGTGTCACCTAGATTTGTGCACATGATTCATATTTGCAGCTGTGGAGCTGCCTGGGGGTTGTAGAACCAAAATCTGTGGGCAGAATCTGCTGTTGCAGCCAGAGTGCAGTTTTTTTGTTGTTTTAGGGGGTTGTGGAACCCAATTTTGTGCGCAGAATCTGCTTTGCAGCCATAGCACCCTTTTTTTGTTGTTTGAGGGTTGTGCAACCCAGTTTTGTGCACAGAATCTGTTGTTACAGCTGCAGTGTTTTTTTAATATTTATTTTGATGATTTTCAGAATTGGTTCGGTTGTGTGGTTTTGCTTTTGGCACAAGTTATTCTTCGTAGAGCTAGTGTAAGCTTATGTTATCGCAGTAGTGCAATCTGGTGTGGTTTTGTGGTATCACCACTATGACAAATTCCAAAGTGGTGTTGGGTGGTATATGCTCCATAATAGAGTTAACAAAATGGACGAAAATTAGCTGTTGGGTGTTGGGTGAAATATCCTTTATGATAATAGACATATAAGTACTTTAAACAGACGAAAATTAGCCTCACTAGTGTAAATATGTGTTCTAATAATGTGAGTTTAAAAAAACCAATAAAATAAAGTTCGGCAAAGTTCAGAGCATATTTTCAAAAAAACCAGAAATTTATCGAAATTTACCGATAATTTGACCAATTAACGGTTCGGGTCATGAACGAAACCAAAACTGAAACTGAGATTTTGATCCATGATCAGGGCTACAATGGGACCATGCCATAGTCAAAGACCCACGTAGTGGGCAAAAAGAAGAGATAGACAGAAGTCCCACAGCTCAATCGAGGTATCCGTCTTTTTTATAAATGCAGGATGAAGACAAAGTTCATGCGGTTGAGACACATATGTTGAGGTGGATGTGTCAATTAATAATGATAAAATTCAAAACGACTACGTAAGGAAAAGTTTAGAAGTGGCCTTGTACAAAGGATTAAAACAATAGAAACACAAAGCGGAGAACAGGAAGATCAATAAACACAAAAGTATTGAGAAATGACATGAAGGATTGTGGAGTAACAAAGAGTTTATCCCTCAACAGAATTGAGTGGGGATCGCAAACCCGATCTAAATAGATGGGGCAAAACATTGTTGTCGTTGATGATGATGACTTGCAAATTCATAGATTGCTAACCCCAAAATGCTGGGAACTGGCAGGGGGAAGATGATATATGTGAACTCATTTTTTGAGTTTTCTTATTCCATGTGAGCACACAGCCATAATTTTCTTTTCTTAAATTTGAAAGTAAAAATGACAGCTGAGCAAATTGCAATCTTAACCCATGAATGATGAAATTATGTAACTACATTTCGCCATTGAAATGGCTGACCAATTGAGAACAGCTGCACTCAACTATTTAAATCAAACTTGGATCCAATTGTATTCCATTGGTCAACCATTTCAAATGGTTTTGAATGGTGATAGATATATGTGTATAGCAGAAGCTGTACATTTAAGTGCACATCATGTTGCCTCTTACATACATATACCTTGTGAATTTGCTATAATGATCCTATCGAACCATTATCATATAACCTTTAAAAAGAGGCCCCATTGTTGGTTGAACGGAGCAAGGCAGAGCAGAGATGAGCTGCTCTTCCATGTAGGGTACATGGGTGGCATAATCTGACAGGCATAAATTTTATGTCAATTGACATAAACTTCAATGAAGAAAAGCTAATGGTGAAACAAAAGCAGGCGAGAGAAAAAGAGAACGATGAAAAAGAAGAAATAGGACATGGAGAATTGGGCTACAAATAATGATCAACAGAAGTTGTTATGCCATTAAAAGAAGGCCCATGTGAGTTTAGTAATAGTGTCATATCAGCCCTTTAAACGATCATGTGACCACTTAATTCATTAAGTGGTCACTTGACAACTTGAGTGGCCCACCTAGCAACTTATAATTAAGATGTGAATCTTTTTTTTTAAAATTTTAGGGTCAAATCTAAGATCCTTCATTATGATAATAACCCTAAATCACTTTAAAGTGGGAATTAGTTTTTTTGACCCAAAACAAAAAAAGATGGGCTTCTTTAGTGTTTTTAAAGTTTATGGTTCTAGATCATATTTACATATTTGAGTTTAATTAGGAAACTAGGTTTAAGAGTTTAGGGACTTTCTAAATAAATAAATAAAATGTTAGTTTATGTTTTCAGAAGTTTTGAAGCTCATGGTGAATTTCATGGCTATAGTGAAAATTTTAATTGCTAAATTTTGATTGCTCTCTATGATTATAGATGTTTGTTTGACTGAAAGATTCAATTTGATTTCCTTGTCTTCGTATTTTACCTTTGCTATGGATTATTATCTTTCTTTCTTTTTTCTTCCTTTTTATCACCTCTTCAGTCATTGTTAATTTTGCAGGCAACAAGAGAAGTTAGTCATGCGTCTTCCAACTAATAAGCAGGTCTCTGTTTGAAGGTTCTATTCTAATGTAGTGTTCTAATCATGGTAGTTAAGGCGACGCTATAGCCCAGTTATGGCCTCGCCATGGCAAATGGCGAAAGGAACCGCCATATATAACTAATTAGCGATGATAGCTATAGCGACGCAGTAACGTCGGCATAGCAGAATACCACTATGGTGTTGCTATGCACGCTATTTGATTTCTTCGGATAATAGCATATAATACTTATAAAATAGATAGGTTATAAGTATGACATTGTTATAACTTACAATACTTATAACTTATAACATTTTTATAAAATATAAGTTACAAAAGTTAACTTGCAAGTTACAAAAGCCCAACTTATATGTTACAAAATCCTCGACTCTTTCTTTCTCTCTCGTCATGAAATGCCAGCGTGTTACCGGTCGATGGAACCTCAGTGTTGGCGACACTACGGTATGTGTATTTTATATTTAAATATTTTTTAATATTCTATATTTGTTTATATTTCATATTTATTTACACTTACCATCATGGGTCAAAAATTTGGAAAACCGATATGTACTGGTTCCAGACGACACATAGTATTTTGTTATTTTATATGGGAGGCACCGATACAGTACCTTGAATATACCGTATCAATGACCTCCAAAACCGATACATATCGGACGATAAGTATCAGTTCCAAACGATATTTTGACCCATGCTTATCATGTTGCAAATTTGTTGATGTTCCATATTTGATTTGTAACGATTGATATTTGTTTATACTTAGAACATGAAATCCTCAATATCAA
The DNA here is from genome assembly GCA_021018995.1 of Chloranthus sessilifolius. Lineage (NCBI taxonomy): Eukaryota > Viridiplantae > Streptophyta > Magnoliopsida > Chloranthales > Chloranthaceae > Chloranthus > Chloranthus sessilifolius. The sequence continues at coordinate 12,592,642 of CM037586.1, forward strand.
AATCAAAGTATGATGCTTTAGTAATTGAATTTTCCTATGTTTTGTTGTCTTTTCTTCCTATATAAAATTTTTTAAAAATTAAAATAAAATACTACTAATTAATAGATATAACAAAAATTTTAAAAATCAATAAATAGGTTCGCCATGACCTCGCTACACCGCCTTAACTACCTTGGTTTTAATACAGTTATACTCTTACAAAAGTATTTTATATGGTAGCTTTAAACGCACACATTGAATCTTGTTGGGACCATGGTAGTCAAGGCGACGGATTTCACCATATGCACTGATATGGCGACGCCATATATATAACACTTATATTTTAATAAATTATAATACTTATAAGCTATATATTATAAATTAGATATATAACTTAACAATAATTATAAGCTATATAACTATAAGTTATAATTTAATAACTTATAATCTTATATATAAAAGGGGATTCTAGGGCTTGAACAACACTCATCTCTCGACTCTCTCAGCTCCTCTTCTTAGCATGTCTCTCCTCAGCGAAAAAGGGTACGCAGTTTTTTTCTCTCTCTCTCAATCTCTCAGTCTCTCGCCTCCCTGTCTTATCTTGAAACCTCGTAGGCCCTTCTCTCTCTCGCCTCCCTTTCTCTCTCTCATCTCTCTCATCTCTCTCTCTCAGCTTCTTGTTTTTATTTTATGTTCTTTTCTCTTGACTAATTTTTTTTTATATATTTGCACCTTCGCAAGCTCTATCGACGATCAATTGGCGACGAATTGCCTTCTATCTACTATCAATCTCCTTCGCAATCGATCGCTTGAATCAGCAAGCTTAGGTATGGCTTTTTTTGTTTATTTTATTTTTTTCTGTTTTTTTTCATAATTTATTATATATATATATATTCTGTTTTTATATTATTTTTTTGTTTTTTTATCTGCTTTTTAAAATCTTTTTTTTTGTCGGGGACAAAAGAGATCATTTTTTGTTCCAATTTTTCCCACAATTGATCTTGAGATCATTAGAAAAAATATATGAATTAAAAAATAGTAAAAAATATATATATTAATGATTTATAAATAAGAATATAATTATTAATATTTAAAAAAAAAAAATTGTAAATGACCTCGCAATGGCCATGCCATGGCATGGCCAGCCTCTTCGTCAAACCTCGCCACAACGCCTTAACTACCTTGGCCGGGACCTACACTATAAACCATTGATTGCTTTAAATTAGACGTTGGAAATCGTTTTTCGCACCAATCTTCCACAAAAGGGATCTTGCGATCATGGCGCACTTATCAGACCGTCAGTTTTCGCTTTCACATGGCACAAATCCGAAAAATGTAGTTGTAAAGTCATGTTTGAACGTCATGTGTGCCAGGGAATTTTAGGGCCACTTTTTCGGGATATGTGCCATGTGGAATAAAAAATTGATTGTTTTGTAGGTGATCCATGATCTCAAGATCCCTTGTGGAAGATTAGAGGGAAAAAATGATCTCCATCGTCTGATTTAAAGTAATCAATGGTTTTTAGCATAGGTGCCTAGAAAGATTCGGTGGGTGATTTTAAAGCTACCCTATTTTATATTGTGTTATTTCATTTAAATTCTATGATTTTTCTTAATTTTCAATTGTCCCATTTTTTTATTTTGCAACAAAGAATACTGATAGTGGCCTCCCAGGCATTATGGTGAAGATCAATCACACATAAAACCAAGATTTTAATCATTGAACGGAACAGATGCATGGCTGAATATAATACGAACCATGTCAGGCTTATACATCGACTCGCAAGCACCATAAAGAGACTCCGAGGCAGTACCGGCAACAACAAAGTCTTTCGCAAGTTCCCTGTATATCCACCAAAAAAACAACCCATGTAAGGTGGCAAGCAATATAAGTGATCCACCAAAAAATCTCGTAGATCTCTGGCTACATTCAAAGTCAAAAATGACAAGATGTACTTGGCATCTTGGTCTGCTCAATACGAGAAGTAGGGCACTGCTATTAGTGGTGTCAACGGACCAGGCCGGCCTCAAACCAGCCAAATTTTTATCTTGGAACCCAGGCCGAAACCAACCCAACAAGTAATCATTCCGGGCCAGGTTCAGGCTGGGATTTAATTAAGTAAAGCCCAAGGCTGACCCAGATAAATTCGGGCCAGATCTTCAGGTTCTGGCCAGGTTTTAGGTTTCAGCCCAGGCTAGCCTGTTTGCGCTTTTCTTTATAGCAAGGGTCCGATGGGCTGCGCCGCCAAATCCCAAACCCTGCCCATTTTGTAGTGGGGGTCTGTAAAGATTAAATGAGCTGGGCGTCGTGACCTAGCTTGCCCCATTCACACCCCTAACTGCTATGCGATAGGGTCAAAGGCGTAGAGAGATTGAAAACTGCAAGAACTTTTTAGTTATGATAACAAAACAAGTCATGTATCTGGTACCTTGACACATGATTATCTTACAGAAATCAGGAACAGGTAACTAATTCCTGCACGGGAGCACACTTCAAAATATGCATTCAAGTAATTTCAAATTTCTTCCTAACAATCAGTGAGAAAAGAGAAGATTGTAAGAGAGATGATTGGACCATAATAGTCATGGTTCAAAATATCGGACAAAATCAATATGTATCGTCCGATAAGTTCAAATTATTGGCCGATAGTTTCAAATCATCGGCTAATCATTTCGATAACTGAAAGTATCAGCCGATACGACTGATAGTTTAAAATTATCGCCTGATAATTTGGCCGATACATAGATGAACGTATCAGCTGATATATTGATACGTATCGGCAGATAGACCCATACGCATTGGTTTGGGGGGTGACCGATACATATCGGTTTACCAAGATTTTGAACCATGACAATAATAGACTCATCTAGAATTATTAGCAATTAGGGCAAACCAGGGTTACTGCATTCGCTTAACCGGCTACAAACTGCGAACTGGTTCGCAGCAAAATGGTTTGCAGTTCAGTTCAGTCCGGTTCGGTCAACCTTTATTGTTCTAAAATGGTTCCAAAATACGAAAGAATGTGGAGAAGTCTCGATTCTACGACCAATTGCAACTGCAAGGAGGCTCTAACCAACAAATCCTACAACACATATTTGTCTAGAAACTAATATTTTATAAATATATAAAATATATTGTAAAACTCATCCTAACCGTACTAAATCTGGTTCACTCAACAGTGGCAACCCACAAACCTGAATCCATACCAAGCAAACCAGCGAACTCGCTAACATTGGGACAAACCACAAAAATCAGCAAACATATTCTCAAGTCTTATAAAGATGATTTTACAACTTCAACATTCTGCAACAAACTCTTCGCTCCCCATTTTCTATCTTTCCATGTTTAGAACTCCGAAGAAGATTATTAAGCTGATTGAGAAAACTAGTAGGGACTTTTTACGGGAAGGGGGAAGTCAAGATGGGAAGTAGCACACTGGCACTTGGTTAATTCGGAGGTTTCTTGTTTCTCTAAGGAAGATGGGGGTTTGAGAGAAGGCTGGATCTTATAAATAAGGCTTTGCTGGGAAAATGGTTATGGGTGGGGGATGATAGTGAAAGGGGGAATCTTTGGTGGTAGGCAGTCTCTAAACAATATGGAAGAGAGAAATTTAATTGGGGGGTGAGACCTGATATCTCTACGGCCTCGGGTTGATGGAAAGGGGTGAGATCCGGATTTCTTCAAATGTCTTTGCTACAGTTGGGGAAGGGGAGACAGAATCAGTTTGGGGGGTGATTGATGGGCAGGGGGAGTGGAAGCTTACGGAGGAATTTCCCTACTTGTTCCAGAATATGCGAAATTCCAATGGGAAGATTGGAGACTATTTTCATATTCTCAGTGGAGAAGTGGTTTGGAACATTCCTATTCGCAGAAGAATGACTGAGACGGAAAGAGAGGAGTTGCTGAAACCGTTGGAAGTTCTGAAGAGTAGAAGGAGAAAAAATTTGGGCAGAGATTTCCAAAAATTGGCTCCAACCTAAAAGGACAACTTTTCTGTCAGATCTTTTTAAGGTTTTCCTCCCCAGCAACCATTAAAAAGACATACTTGGACCCATATTTGAAAGGTGAAAATTCCTTTGAAGGTGACGTTCTTCAGCTGGAGTGTGGTGTGGGGTGGAGTTTTAACAAATGACCAACTTAGGAAAAGAGGGAGCAGGTTAAGAGATAGGTGTGTGATATGCTTGCAGGAGAAGGAAGATTTAAACCATTTATTGATTCATTGTTGGGTGGTTCGAGAAGTGTGGAATATGGTCCTCAATGTTTTTAATGTGGCTTTCCAGAATCTGTTAATAACCTGTAAGCTTATACCTATATGTAGGTCACCTAGTGAATATTTAGAGAAAGTCTTGTTAACATTAAGTTATTGAACTTTTTCTTTTAAGCTTTAATATTTGTTCCATAGCGATGTGTATAGTGATTTATTGCTGCATTATCTCATGCTCGGATCTCTTCTAGACTCGAGGGGAATTCTTTGGTGCATCATCTGGTATCAAAGCTTGTATACTTTGCTTTGTGCGCAACTCTTCATTAACAATCAAGTTCATTTGATAGAAACAACACTCGATCATTGGAAACTCTACTACTGGATTCCCATACATGAAAAGTATAGGATGATGAAAGAGATCAGTTGGAAAACTCATCTATAAGGACTTCAATTTGATCGAACATCGTTGAAGAAGATGCAGAAATGACAAGTTTGTGAGTACTGTGGTGATCGTGCTTGGCCAAAAAATTTGGTCTGGCGTAGTAGTGGAATTCAATGAAGAAATTCTATGGATCTGTGATGAATGCAAAATTGAGGATGACTCAATTATGCTGCAAGATTGAGTTCACTCCTTATTATATAGTGGTGTGCGATTGCATGCTAGAAGAAATTGGATATGGGAAGCTCAAAGGTCACATTGGAAATCTCATGCATGCTTTGAGATTTCCAATGTGACCTTCGAAGCTTAACATGATGACCGTCCACCTTTCTTTGTTTGAGTTCGACCACAATAATTCCTCGGACTTGGATTTGAGGTAGAAAGTTCCCTACTCAATTTGTTGAAGCATAATTTTCCTCATGAGTCATGTTTTGTAATTTATTAATAGTCACTTCTTTGTCATTAATGCTTTCCTCAGAGCATGGATTACGACTAAGCGCAAGATCAAAGAAAGATGCCTATTTCCTAATGAGTAAGTACTTCTTGTTCACTTCAACTCTGTTCGTGAGATTCAATTTCTTCAAGTATGCAACTTCTAGTATGCAGTCACATACAACTACTAAATGTGGTGTATACTCATCATACATTTTAACTGTCTCATTGACAACTACCAAGAAATATATGTTTAATTCTTTTCTTACTGTAGGATAGATGATTCCAACAAAGTTGTGCCAACACATTTATCCACCATGCTCCCACTATAACAATCACATGATACGCACTGACCTTCACATACCATTGTCACTATAGTCATTATTCCTAGGAAGCACCGATACTCCAAAAGTGGTGCGTACTCGTGTCTGATACGTATTGGGTATGGGATACCCATGTGATACGGCTGCATGTGTATCCCGCACCCGTTTAAAAAAAAAAAATCAATTTGCGCTGCACGCACTTGACACGTGCTGGATATGTTCGCAATACGTGAGGAATATGTCACCGATACGTCTCGGGATACTCCCGCGACACGGCAACCAGTTTTTTGTTCTTTTTGTTTTTGGCCCTTATAAAAGGTGTGAGACCCAATTTTCTTTCAGACTTTAGAGGATTTTCAAAACACTTTTTCTCTCCCCCCCCCCCTTCTCTCTCTCTCTCTCTCCCCAGCAGCACAGGCGCACACAACTCACTGAAACCATTTTTCTCCCCCACGCACCCCCCCCCCTCCCAACAGCACAACCTTCTAGTCTGAAATCACAGATTAGTAGATTACGCATACCCTGATCAATGGTGAACAAAGGTTGTAACTGGCGTTCAAGAGAACCCATCCAACGGTTGAGGTCAATGTTTTTTCTTCTTCAGTTCTTCCTCTAATCATTTTTAGGCTTTAAGGGTAAATTTGGTAGGGTTTTCTACTACTCATTTTTAGAGGATTTAGGGTTTTAATTGTTTAACCATCTTATTGGTGGCCTATTCCTGTCAAAAGCTGATAATCCTATGATGGGTTAGTTAATTTATTTCTTCACAAGCTTGATAATTGTATGATGCAAATTTTTTATCAATCTTATTAGTGGGCCTAATATCAATCTTGTTTATCAATCTTTTTTACAGTGGCTGCCCCGTTAATCATGGCAGAAAATAATTGTTTATCAATCTTATTTTTACACTTAGAAATAACAAATATATATATATATATATATATATATATATATATATATATATATATATATATATATATATATATATATATATATAATCTACGTATCCTTGCCATATAGTATCGTGATTTTTAGAAAATTGCCGAATCGCCGTTCCCTTATCGTATCTTACCCGTATCGGTGCTTCCTGGCATTATTCATATTACTCTTGTCATCTTCTTGATCCTCCTACTGGCAAACTTCAACTTCTAGGCTATCTGTCGTGGGTTGAGAATGATTTTGTCATCGTTCCTTCTTCCAAGACTACAAACACCATCAGTGTTGTCTTCAATTTTACGTTTCATACAAATCCATATAAAAATTTCACTGGATTCCACCACCACATCCATGGAGTAGCAAGGTCTTATTTCGATTTCACACGACACATTTTTATTAACATTCTGGCCAACCTCAATCACGATACAGCTCATGGACTTAATCATGATCTCTACAAGTTCTTCAACAACATTCGATCCAATCACACCAGCCAGCCAAGGACTGATTCTTGATAAGGTTGTCACAAAAGCTAGAAATTCTGCCACTAGTAGCCCTCTTGGACCAAACCACATTGTCACTGCCCACCCGGAAAGGAGATCCTGGATCCTTTTCACCATCTGTATAAACATATAGGAATTATGAAAGATCTTGTCATTCTTTCCAACTAAATGGCCCATAAAACCATTGCGGTGGCAAAGTTCCAGCACATGAGATCCCTCCCACAAATGAACGTCCTTCCAAGAGGCGAACATTTCAGCACAGATTCCTGGCACCAAGTCACACCAAACAATGACATAATAATTCCCCACACTTTGAAGGAAACCTTGCATTGAAGTAGGAGGAAGTCGAGTCTCCAGACCCCTCCCACCTCCCTCACATAGTTCTCAATGTTGTGGATTGCCAATAGTTAGAATCTTTTCTATTGCTACCATCCAACAAAAAAACCACACCCTAGGAGGAGCCCCTTTTTCCAAACATGTGCAATTGCAAGAAATAAGAGGCATGTGACATAACCATGTATAAAAGGACCTCACAGAGAACACCTCCTTAGGCCTACATAAGATCCTTTGTCTTCATTGATGTTATTGGGAGTAACACCTTCAATCAGCTGAAATAACTATAATAGAAGTGAGCATTCATTACTGTTAAGGGTTCTCTTACTCATCATATATAGGAGTCCTATAGTAGAATTGATCGAGTGTCATTGCCATTGAACAAGGTTTGAATTTTAATGAAGTGTTGCCCACGAAGCGAGAGAACAAGCTTTGATACCAAATGATGTTACAACGAAATCGCCTGGATCCACAAGAAATTCAAGCAGTCGATAAAGCAATGATAAATCATCACACACGGCTACACTAAACAAGCTCGAAGGGTGCCTATATAAGTAGGGGCCCACAAGGATCAATGCATAATTAAAACTAAACAAACTTATAAAAAAAAATTTCATCTTCCGAAGAGTCAAAAGATTTTCAACAAAGCACTTCATATTTTCTTTGGAACCTTTCATCTCTCTAACTCATTCTTTAATTCCTCCCATACATGCGGTTTCCAATTTGACCTTTGAGCTTCCCACGATGATCGTCCACCTTGTTTCTTTTCTGATTCTATTTTTGCCTCCATGTATCCTGGGATTTCCAATAGTGCCACAAACTAGTGTTCATAGAAAAATTTGCTACGTCAGACCCTCCTTGCTGAAGAGAACTTTCCCTTGAGAAGAAGCTAAAAGCAAAGTTGGAGAGCTTGAGAAGAAGCTAGAAGCAAAGCTGGAGAGATAAGCAAAGCTTGAGGAATTCATGAAGACACTTTCACGATCGACCGCCAAATTCACACGGGTGGCCGTGAAAGGTAAACTCTCTGTTGTCTTAGAAATATTGTGTCGCGCTGAAACCTCTAGAGAATTGTTATTTCACAAACGTCCGTGAGTTCATTCATGGAGGACTGGCATTTAGACACGGACGACCGTGACCGACATCACGGACGACCGTGACCAATATCACGGACGACCGAGATTCGTGTCTATTAAAATTAAGAAATTTTCTTTGACTTTTATTAGGTTTACTTAAAGGCAATTTAGTAATTAAAATTAGAGTTAGCTTAGAGTTTATTTGCTTAAGTATATATTGTAAAGAGTTGATTCTCTAGACATGGAACTTTAATATTGAATGAATGAGAAAATTTTGAAGCAAGAGCGATTTTCTTCCTCACGTGATGGTTTGGTGTGAAGGCAATTAATTCTCTTAGATAGTTAGATTCCTCTTCTCTAACCTCTATCATCGGTACACGGTATTTTATATCAACATTTGATTCTAAATTTCAATTCAATCTTAGTTTTGAATCTATACTTGATGAGATTTGCTTTCAACCATGGAAAACCTTTCGCTTTTAAAAACCCTTTATGTTCTAAACCCTATTTTTGTATTTTAGTGATTTAAACCACTTTGAAACTCAAATTAATCCCTGAAATTAGGGTTTGATCAACTGTTGATCCTCATATTCTTCAAATCCTAGATTGGAATCAAAAGACACCATTGTTGGTTGTCGTTTGATCCCCTAGACTCGAAGGAAACCGAGTTATACCTTAGTCCTAGTTTCCGAATTTATTAGAATGAAAATCCTTAATGTTTTCATAAATGCTAGCTCTAAATTTATTGCTTGTGTTGCTTATAAGTAGTCACTTTATATTTGGCAGTCGCATTTAAGGTTTAGTGTTTGAGCCTGCATCACCTTTGGTATCAGAGCTCTAGGATTCTGGTTTAGTATGTTTCAATATAGGTCTAAGTTTCATAATTTTTTTGGGTGGTGCCTTTTATTTATTTATTTTTGTGTTTTGTATCTAGTAGAGATCACCATTGCGGACAACACTCATATTCTCACCCTTCTTGAGGAACTTTCAAACCGTATAGCAAACATTGAATTGAACAACCAACGATAAGCTACATGTGTGGAAACATCACTCCATCAGGAGAGAACATAGTAGGACCCATGATGATCGGGATTGAGATAGAGATAGGGAGAAGAGAGCTCTCCACGTCGTGAGCAGGAATATGACCCCGATGAAAAATCCTTCAAAATCGTTCGGGTCGAGGCTCCAAGTTTTGATGGAAGGATGAACCCAAAGATCTTCCTTGATTGGTTGTCAGACATGAACCAATATATTATTTGGTACAATATTAGTTGGCCAAGCCAAACATTTCTAGACCAATGCGGAGCGCCTACGAGATTCAATTGGGCGTCCACCCATTCACCCAATGGGTGGACATGAAAGATTAATTGAAATATATGTTCATCTGGCCTACTACTATCGGCTTCTAGACCAATGGCAAAACCTTTGTCAAGAAGGGGAATATGTCACCGACTACATTGGTAAGTTCAAAGAATGCATGATGAGGTCCAATGTATAGGGGACCCACAAGTGACTCTTTCTAGATTTAGAATGGGTTTTCATCTTGAGTTGCAAAACGAGTTGATCACTCATATTGTCAATACTTTAGAGGAGTGATATGCGATGGTATAAGAGTTAAAACAGTATCTTAAGACACCAACCAATAAGCGTTTTGACTCATGTAGTTCCGAGCATAGGTTCACTTCCTCAGAAGCAATACCTAATATTGGGAGTCTACCACAAAGGACCGCATACGCTACTCCTATGAACTCAAGAGTCAATAAAGGAAAGGGAGTAGTTGGCGAGAGTTTCAAAAATGGTAGACAAACCAAGAGTTAGTGTCATGGTTTTGGACATTACGCCGCTCAGTGTCCTAACAAAGACTCTGCGTGAAACCTACTAATTGAGGAGGAAAATGAAGAGTAGGGGCAGTGGGAAAAAGAGGTCTATGAAACTGATACTATAGCAAGTGACAAAGAAGACGAGGAGCATGAGAAAAGCCTGACATGCATTAGGGAAGAAGTCTCCTACACTGTTTAGGGTAATACCTTGCGGGCATTGGTGGTTAAGTGTGCTCTACCTCAGCAAAAGGAGACTAATGTTTGGCATAGGAATAACATTTTCTATACTTATGCTAAGTTGTGAGAAGAACTGTAAGATCATTGTCGATAGCGAAATTTGTACTAATGTTGTATCTATGAGCACAGTTTTCCAGTAAGGACTCTCACCTGTCGCCCATCCTTGACCCTATTGAGTAGCATGGGTAGATTCATCGTCAATTCCTGTTTCCCAAAGGTGTCAAGTTCCTATACAATCTGCTTTGTATAAGGATGCCATGTGGTGTGATGACTAGCCTATGGATGTTGGGCATGCCATTTTGGGAAGGCATTGGCCTTATGATAAGTATGTAACACTGTTAGGGAGATTGAACATGTGTTCATTCCTACATGAGGGTAAGACAATCAAATTAAACCCTTTGTCTCCCAAAGCACATGTGATTAAGAAGGGAAACCCAGGAAAAAGCAATGAGAAGGATGGCAAGTCTAAGGTCATCCATATCATCAATCCCTCTGAGTTTGAGAAAGAGACGAGGGATGAGAGCGTTGTTTATGTTCTCAACACAGTTGATCATGTTAGGAGTTGGATTGTATTTTTCCTATAACAAAGTTCTCAACACAGTTGTTCATGTCATCAATAGGCATGAGTCCATTTGAGGTTGTGATACAAGCCTAGGACACAGGTATATCTTATTCCCATGTCGGCTACCCATAGGTCATTAGAGTTCGCGGATACCTTTGTGCATCGATTCATGAGTTGCATGCTGAAATTAAAAGAAAGATAACTTTAAGCAACGAAAAATGTAATTTTTTGCTGACTCACATAAAAGGTTTAAGGAACTTCAAGAAGGTGATCAAGTCATGGTTCGGATATGCTTGAGCAACTTTCATAAGAAGTTGCAAAGAAGTTACAAGCCCGTAAGATCGAACCCTTAAAAATTTTGAAGCGAGTTGTTTCTAATGCATATGTTCTAGATTTCCCTCTAGACATGGGTATTAGTACGACTTTCAATGTAGAAGACTTTGTTCCATATCAAGGTCCACCAACTATACCTTCCAACCCATTCTTTGGTCCTTCATCATCATCCAAGTCTATGCCACAACCAATTCCTCCCATACCACATATGCAACCGAAAAAGGAGGCTATTGAAAGGATTTTAGAAGATCAAATTATCTCCACCAACACTAAGGGATATCAGATATGTCTTGTGAAATGGAGTGAAAAGCCATATTCAGAGATATCGTGGATCACCGACGATGAGGTTCAAAGATTAGATCCAAATTTGCTAGAGGTACCACAATGAAATTTTCGTACCCTAGATTTGTCAAACGTCACAGCGGAAAATTAACAGATCGATATAAAATAAACAACCCACAAAATAATTACAAGTGGACGATATTTTTTACGTGAAAAATCCAACCACAGGATCTAATCTTAGATCCAAGGCACCAATCAACTATGCAAAATAAACACTTACAGAAGGTGTCGAATGATATGCAGACTCCCTAGTCCTATCAAACTCTTCCTAACAACGACGCTTGAATCCATCAACACGTCCACACAGTGTACCGATTTGTATCACCTCCAATCACCGAGTCCCACGATGATTCACTCATGTTTAGACAAGCCAAAACCCTCTTTTGAATCCACAAGAACCACGCTTAAATCTGTAAGCGTCACGCACCTCTCAAATATTTGAACACAAACACACTTGAATCTACAAGCGCAAATCTCCAAGAGCAATGGGGACGAAGAAAATCTTTAGAGGAAGAAGGTTGAAGTACAATATTAAAAGTTAAAAAGACAACTTAGGGTCTTTCTTTCTAAAGATTTAAAAGTTAGAATAAGCGAGGTTGCCTAAAAAGTCCCGAAATAAGCTATAAATAGTTTTTCAAAACAGAAACACAAGTTGAGCTCGAAGTAAACTCTCACAGACGTCCATAAAGAGGTTCGCATACGCCCTCAACATGTTCACGGACGTCTGTTGACATTTTTTCAGAAATGACTTTTCTTGTTCTTGTGATTTCGGGATCGATATAGATCCGATTTAGGCATATGACTAGTCGATTTCTATCTATTCGACGTGACCATATTGATGACCGGCAGTGCACATGTTGAGGGACGCCAGTAAACCTTCTTATGGACGCTTGTGAGAGTCTACTTCAAGCCCAACTTGTGTTCGTATTTTGGAAACTTATTTATAGCTTATTTCAAGAATTTTTAGGCAATCTCTCTTATTCTTACATTTGCTTCTTTAGAGAGAAAAACCCAAAGTGCCTTTTGAACCTTCAATATTGTGCTTCAACCTTTTTTTTTATCAAAAGGCCTTCTTCCTCCATTGCTCTTAGAGATTTACGTTTGTGGACTCGAGCATGTTTGTGCTCAAGGATTCAAGCGGTGCGTAACGCTTATGGATTTAAGCATGGCTCTTGTGGATTCAAAAGAGGGTCGCTGCTCTTCTGAACATGAGTGGATCATTGTGGGACTCGGTGATTGGAGGCGATACAAATTGATACACTGTTTCAAGCGTCGTTGCTATGAAGATAGGATTATGGAGTCTGCATATCATTCGACACCTTCTACAAGTGTTTATTTTGCATATTGGATTTGTGCCTTGGATTGAGGATTAGATCTCGTGGTTGGGGTTTCCATGTAAATATTGTGCATGTATGATTATTCTTTATTTTACATCGATCTGTTAATTTTTGTTGCAACATTAGGCAAATCTAGGGTACCGAAAAAATTTCAATTGGTATCAGAGAGGGTTCGCTCGATAGAGTTCTCACGAACCAAGTGTTTCAACAACGTTTCTTGATAACCTAGATTTACCTTTTTTGAAAAGTGATAAACAAAAAGGTTTGAAAATAAAAGAATCTTTTAAAAAAGTCTAGTGTTATAAGTGTAAGGGCACATTGATTCGGATTGCCTTGATAGGAAAAAGAAAGAAAATGGGTTTAGAAACTTTATAGCGTCAATGAGCCAGATGTTGTGATTTCTACTGATGTTGAAACATCAGAAGATGAGAATGAATGGTCAGATATTAGAGAAGCTTATGGTGAGCTGTACCTCGTGTGCCTGAAATTGATCAAAGAGTAGGGTAAGCACTTAAAAGAAATATCCGAATTGAAAAGTGTTCTCCCTAAAATCTGAGGTTGAAGAACTTAAACTTGTCAAGGAGAAACAAGAAGACACAGTGAGATCTCTCTAAGCTAAACTAATGTTCTTTGAGAATGAATGTTAAGTGCATCATAAAAATTTCAACGCTCTCACACTAGAGAACGAGAAGTTGAAAAGTGAACTTGCCACGTGTACTTCAAAGTTTACTAGTTTTTGCAAGGGTGAAGAAAAGCTTGAAAAATTGCTTGGCATTGGGAAACCAAGAACTAATAAGTGTGGTCTAGGAAATGACAAGTTTGTGGCTTCTTCCTCCAAGTCAAGGCCAACCCAAAGCCGATAGTGAAAGCTAATAGTGAACAAGCCCGGTGTCCCAAAAAAATTTGGTAGACAAGTCCCTAGTTGTTTTTATTGTGGTAGAAAAGGGCATGTTTTTTCAAATTGTGTTGTGAAAAATATGGATTTGTCAACAACCTCTCCCCATATAGTAAAAAGGAATCACATGGATAGGGGGAGAAATCGGCCTCAAGGTGGACCTATTCAAAACATGAACCCAAATACTCGTAATGATAGAAAGAGAAACATGCACTTCAATAAACCTATCCCTAATAGGTACATAAAGGTTCCTCAAAATCAAAATTTGAGGTCAAATTTGTAGAATATTGAGAGAAGCAGTATTTTTATTGGTCATGTAATTCATAGATAACCTCTCAAGTATATCAGGAAGAGCTATCTTTATTAAGCTTCTTTGTTCTTGTATTATAGCTAAATTTTTTGTTCTAGTTTGCTTTATTTTTATTGTTTTTGCAAAAATTAAAATACAAAAAAATTGAAAAAAAAAAGATTTATGAGCGTGTCATATTTATAACCATATGCTCTATTCAATTTTTATTTTATAACCGGGGTATCCGGGCCTCTTAGAGAACCATAGGGATTTATATCCGGTGCTGACCCGGCATGTGCTAATTGGGGGTGCGCATGAAGCAGGGTTCCTGGCCAGCGCCTAACCCCTTGAGGTTTATGCTCTATTCAATTGTCTTGCATGCGCATTGGGTTATGCAGGCCTCTCCTTATATTTATTGAATTTTAAGTGTATGAGTGGTCTTCATCACATTGTGTGCATATGTGTATCTTAGTCAATTAAAATTTAAAATCATGCATATGTGACTTTCAATTCATCGCCATATAATTGATAATTGTTTGAAGATGATGTTCGAGCTTTTGAATGATTGTCTAGTTATGTTGAGTGTAACCTATGTCATTAGTCTTTTTTAGGATTATTTTTTACTATAGGAAAGGGTTACACAGACGACTCAAGTGAAAACCATCACTAAGTGAACGGAGAAAAGAGCTATAGAGTCAGTTGTAGAGTGAAAGTTGTCGTCCTCAAATTCCACTCAATCGTTGATTTTTATGTGGAATAAAAAAAGGTAAATAAAAAAGAATGGTATAAAAAAATAGAAAAAGTAAAAGAAAGATTTGTACCCCTCAATACAAAAGTTATGAGGAAGTGGCAAAAATGGCTACCTACAAGAGCTTGGTGAGAAAGCCACCATCCTCTCAAGTCAAATGATCGGGAAGCCCACTTAGATATTTGGGTATACACAGTTTGAAAACTTCCCTTTGTTACTTAATGAAGAATTATATCATTCGAAGATGTAGTCAGAATGAAAATTTCCCACCTTATATGTCTTATTCTTTCCTACACTCTTCATGTATGAGACATTTATCATTAGCATTGCATCATCACAGTCATCTTGTTATATGATTGTTTGTTGCTTTGATGACATGTCTGTGATGTGCTATTCACTTGTCACTTGAAGTTCAATGCATTATTGGATTATCCTTTCTCATTCTGTGTGGATGGTTGATGAGTTATTCAAAATTATGATTGTGAAAATGACATACTTGATTTGATTTCATTTAGATTGATTTTGATTGGTTTTGTTAGAATCTGTTTCCAAGGGAGAGAGGTGTCATTGAATTTTTATTTTTATTTTGCATTTAATAAGTCTTTTGAGCTTCAAAAGTAAAGAATTTCTATATAAATGATAAGATTGTGGACTTGTTTTATTTGGTGTGTTTTGATGAGTGCACTTGGTTTGGTATGTTTGATATGTGGTTGATCACCTTTGTTAAATTATAACAATAAGGGGCAGAAGTGATCGATAGAAATTCATAAATTGAGTGATTTATATTTGAATATATCTTTCATTTGATGATGCATAGCTCTCGTGAATTCAAATATCATCAGGGATGAGTCCTTCCAACTTGAGGGGAGTTGATGCGGCCATCACACCGTACAAAGTGTATCGGAAGCGCACGAAGAGATCGGGTGCGGGTGCACGTGAGCCTCGCATAACACTTTGGATGGGCTACTGAAGATCCCATGTGCACATGCGCAACATCATAGAAGACTTCAAACTGGGAAGATGCTACAAATGGAGGGCTTGAGAAGAGGCTAGAGCTAGAGGAATTTGTGAAGATACCTTCACGATTGACCGTCAAATTCACACAGACGACCGTGACAGGTAAATTGTGTTGTTTGAGAAATATTGCATTGCGCTGAAACCTCCATAGAATTGTTATTTCACGGACGTTAGTGAATTTATGCACAGAAAATCGCCATCTAGACACAAACGACCGTGACCAACATGGACGTTCGTAAGATTCGAACAAGTTACAATTAGGAGAATCTCTTTAATATTTAAGTTTCACTTTCGTTAGTTTCTTTTATTAGGTTTTACTTAATGGCAATTTAGTAATTAAAATTTTGAATATTTAATGAATGAGAAATTCTTCTGAAGCAAAAGTGATTCTCCTTCCTCCCCTGATGGGGTTTGGCGTGACGCCAATTACTTCTCTTAGATTCCACTTCTCTAACCTCCATCACTGGTGCAAGGTATTTTATTTCATTATTTTGATTCTAAATTTTAATTCAACCTTAGTTTTGAGTCTATGTTGGGATTTGCATTCAACCACGGTAAACCTTTTGCTTTTGAAAACCTTATTCCTTTAAACCTTATTTTTCTATTCCAGTGATTTAAACCCTTTTAAAACCCAAATTAATCAATGAAATTATGGTTTGATCAACCGTTAATCCTTATATTCTTCAATCCTAAATTGGAATCAAGAGAAACCACTGTTGGTTTTCGTTTGACCCCTAGAGTAGAAGGAAACCGAGTTCTACCTTAGAACCTGAGTTCCGAATTTATAAGAAACGGTAGTGTTAGATTGAACATTGATCAGAACAAGGCCTTATCATTAGGAATGCAAATCCTTAATGTTTCTAAACTTTTTGCGACTCACATCTAAAGTTTAGTATTTGGTCTTGCATCACCACTTCTTTATCATTAATGCATCCCTCATAGCATGGATTGAGACTAAATGTAAGATCAAAGTAAGCCCTCCATTGCCTAGTGAGCAAACTTCCTATTTATTTACCCATGTCATATCCACTTTCTTCAAGCATGCCATCACATGGTGCTACAAAATAATGTGTGTACTTAATCTTGTAACATAGTTGGGCTATTGACACTATGTAGAGAGATATATCAAATTTTTTTACCTAATGTGCAGTAGAGATAGATGATGCCAACTTTTTAACGAATTGATCCACTATGCTCTCGCTATGACTATCACATGCACTGCACAGGATCTTCACATAACCATTCTCGTTATTTTCATCATTCTTATTACTTTTATCATTAAATTCCTGCTAATCTCTTTCATTCCTACACACATGACTTCGACTTCAGGGCTGTCTGTCGCAGGATTAGAGTGACTTTTGTCGTTGTTCCTTCTTCCATGACCACAATCACCATTGACACGGTCCTTAATTATAGACCAGTGTTGTCAAAGGTGCGCCTAGGCCTCGCACCCTCTGTGCTTGCACCTCGCATTTTAGGCGCAAGAGAGAAGCGCGCTTTTTTTATCCTTTTTTTTAAATGAGAAAAGAGGAAAAAATTATAAGAGTAATAAGTTAATTTATATATTCATAAGTTATATCAGTGTAATAACTAATAAGTTACTCAATTGTTAGTTCATTAGTTCTCAGACCTGCAAGCTCAAAGTTGCCTCACCTTGCACCTTCTACTGAGCTACAGTATAAATCCTTGTTAGTTCATTAGTTCGTTCTTAAATGGTTATACTACTTGCTACTTGCCCACTTGTTAGTTTATTAAATATTTTGTTAGTGCACATAATGTTAAATTGTTTATGATGTTTATTTATTTCTTTCTCTTTATATACACGTTTATGTTCCAGTGGCGTGACCATGTTGAACTCAATAAAGAAGCCTTTATTTCAGCAAACGAAACCCTCGCCGCACATCTCTTTAGTCTCTTTGAAAAATTATTTATAGAAATGTAAAATATAATGACATACCATTCTACATTAATATAAAAATATTTAAATATGTAATAAAAATCTATTAAAAAAATTAAAATAAAAATGTGCCTTGAAAAAAAAGCCCACGGCCTTCGCGTAAGGACTCTTGTCACACCTAGCGCCTTTGACAACACTGTTTTACACTCGTTACCCACACACACACATATATAAATATAATTTCTTCACTGTACTATCACTACATCCATGCAGTGCGATTGTTGTTACAATTTTATCCATAGACATTAGAGGGGGGATATTTCTGCAATAATAGAATCATAATGAAAGCTTTAAGCTAGCAGAAATGTTAAAGCAATACTTCCCTATGATTCTGATACAGAGTATGTTCCTATTCATTGATTAAAGAAATGATTATCAAGAACAAAATAATCCTCGCATTTGACAAAACATGACGTAGTGAGTTTTGCTATGAGCACCAGTTTGTGGCACGAACGGAGATCCCAAGATCACATGAGGAAAAAATGGAAGAACAAAAGGCGGCCAGTCATCATGGGGTCAAAGGTCAAATTGGAAACCACATGTATGAGAGGAACTAAAGAATTGCATAAAGAGGCGAAAGGAATTTTTGAAAGATAAAAGGTCGCCTAGAAAATATAAAGAGGTTTCTTAGAGATCTTAAAACGTTTTGGAAGACGAAAAAGCTCCTACATGGTCATCATGAGATCAAAGGTCAAATTGGAAACCACGCGTATGGGGAATTAAAGAATCATAGAGAGATGAAAGGACTTTTTGGAATATTAAAACGGACTTTTTGGAAGATCAAAGGTTGCTTAGAGAATGTAATGACGTTTCATAGAAATCTTATGACTTTTTGATAAACAAACAAACTTCTATAAATTTATTTAGTTTTAATTATGCATTGATTCTTGTAAGCCTATACGTATATATAGATCACCTAGTGAATGTTTAAGAAAAGCCTTGTTTTTATGAATTTATATATTGAAAGTTTCTTCTAATCCTTAGCGCTTAATTGGTATAGCCTTGTGTATGGTGATTTATCGTTGTGTATCGCGTGCTCAGATCTCCTGTGGATCCAATCAATTTTTGAGCCGCATTACCTCCTCAGTAGGCAAATCTGCAACCTGACTACATGATCTGTAGATATGCTTAACTTGGACACTCATATTTTGAAAGTGCTTGAGAAGACTCTCCTTAATCCACCTAACCAATTTATCACAATTCTCAAGTTACCTTCAATTATAATGAAAGCATGCAATGGAATATATAGAAGCGTGAATGGCTTCGCTAGAAACTATATGGAAACACTTTTTAACAATAAGCAATATATTAAATATGAATCGTAACTTTTATTAAAAACATAGCCCCAAAGATTGCTAATCTATATATATTAACGTAAAACGTCAGGAGTCTGATGTGGAGACACCACAGAATTTAGGAGATTTTTTCTCATAAAAAAAAAATATAACAAATCCAACCAAAAGACAACTCTCCACTGTCTGAATAAATGAACATGACTGTCCCTCCCTCTATAGATTTGGTATTTTGTGTCACTTGCATCACAAGCATTGCATTAATCAATCTCGATTTGTCCATCTGACTCGGCGACATTGCAAAATTTAGAGCCTTTCCTTTAAATATTGTTTCTCCCAAGGAATGCAACCTATCTAGCGAGAATTATTTCCCCCAAAAACGTCCCACTTCGATAATGTGATTGCATGGACACTTGTGCGGGGTCCAACATTCAAATGTCGCCCCATGCCGGATGATCGACATGTATTTTATCTAATCGTTTTTTTCATTTCCTCCCGTGCATTGCACAGGATTCTGACTAGTTAGAATACTATAAGAAAAGAAATTTCAAGAACCGAACAGTAGTATTTTTTTGGTACTTTCTAATTTCTTATATAATCGATAAAATGGTAATTGATACGAGTTGTAGCATGTAACCAACAATAAACAATAAAATGTAACAGCCATGCAAACAAAATGAGAGAGTAGTAACACCATACTTGGCTCCAAGGGAATCCATAGTACAAATGAATGGCTTGTCATCATCTCCTAGGCCAGCAATTACAGGTTGGCAGAAGTATGGGCCAAACCTACAAAATCAATATAAGTATAAAATCACATCCACATTGTTTTAGCTATGCCATTTTGTTACTTCTGCCTAGGGCTATCAATGGGTAGCATCGGGCCGAAATTTTGGCTGCCCAACGAGTAAAAAGTATATGCCCGACCTGCCGCCTTATTCGAAAACCTGATCCGACCCTGCCTAGACAAGTGGCACGAGTGTTAAGTGTCAAGGTGTCATAGATGTTTGATACGCCAATTTCTAAAGATTCCAATATGGCGGCACGGCCTTTAAAAAAATAAAATTGAAAGTATATAGGAAAAAAAATTGAAATGAAATCTTAGAGAGGCAATTGAGATAATGGAAAGATCCCTAATGCATATATCATGAACCTAACTAAAAGTATATTATATTATACAAAAGGACCAACTCTCCTAACCGTCATCTTAAACCATCAGTGGTTTAAGATGTGGGTGATCCAAACCATCAAAGTGATAGATCTTACATTGAAGAGCAACATGCCAAAAAATTATGTTTTAGGGAGATTTAAATCATCCAATCTGTTGACTATAAAATCAACCGTTGTTTTTAGTTTTAATGGGTGATATTAAAGTTCGTCAATCTAATGGTTCACATCCACTTATCGGCATGTTTCATTGGTCTGAGAATCTTCCAATGATAGATTGTCACTTGGGCAATTTAGATTGATCATAGATCTGTGCCACATGGCATAATGATAAATCACACTTCAATGGTCTGAGATAAAAAGTGACATTTTAATGGTGTAACTTGTAAGATCATTTAAACACCATCTAGTGTTTAAATATCGGTTAGGAGCCATTATCTATAATACAAATCGTTTTCACACCGATGCTTTTTATTTTATAAGTTACTAAACTTTACACAATTTTTTATATTAAAACAACGGTTCATTCCATGGATCAAAATCTCAGAAAATCGATACGTATCGTCCAGCCCCAAAACCGACACGTATCGGTTCCGGACGATACATATCGGTTCCGGACAATACTTTCCGGTATTTTGCCATAAAAAAAAAAAAACAAACAAACAAAACGATAATTTGAAATTATCGAACGATACATACGAACAATACGGACGATAATTTGAATGATAATTTGATTGTTTTTTATGGGACCCGAGAAAAACCCTATTTATCGTATCGTCTAAGTCTAAAACCGATACATATCGGTATCGCCGTATCGGACGATATTTTGATCCTTGGTTCATTCTATCATGTCAAAACAAGGAACATTTTGCTAATATTATGTGGCATTTCCATACATGTCTAGAAGTATCGTGTTGTGTTGAACAAGGATTAAAATGCCGGAAAACCGATACGTATCGTCCGAGCCCAAAACCGATATGTATCGGACGATACATATTGATACTGGACGATGCATTGAATGTATCGTCCGGTAAATAGATATAAACTACCGATACGGTACATTCAATGTACCGTATCGATGAGCTCCGATACCGATACGTATCGTTCGATACGTATAGGTATCGGACAAAATTTTGATCCATGGTGTTGAAGAGTGTCCAAATGCTACCAAGTGTCGGCACGGCAAAAATCTCAAAAAGTAGAAGTGCCTAGGTAACAATGCAACCCGGTTAAAATAGGAAAAATTTCAAAATAACCCCTGAACTTTCACCATGTCATCAATAACACACCTAAACTATTGCTCATTTGCTCTTATATCTAATAAGCACCCAAAGTACACATAAGTTCATGAACTAAACCCCTACCGTCACCTTCCGTTAATATGTGAACAGAAAATGTTGAGTTGGCATACAACACCCCAAAATGGCGTGCGTGGCATGCCAACGTGGGAGGAAGGATCAACGGTTCATTTTCTGCTCACATATTAACGGAAGGTGGCGGTAAGGGTTTAGTTGATGAACTTATGTGTACTTTGGTTGCTATTAGATAGGAGCAATAGTTTAAGTGTGTTATTCATGACGGGGTGAAAGTTCAAGGGTTATTTTGAAAATTTCCCATTAAAATACCCCAAATTTCCGAGATTTTGTATATAACATATCCTGCCAGGTTGGTCAACCCAACCCGATTTTTGCCCGACCTGACCACAAGATTGGGTAGGTAGACGTTCCATGCCTGACACGACCCAACGGGTAATGTTTATGTGCCCGACACGACCCAACGGGTAATGTTTATGTGCCCGACACAGTAAAAAATTCGGGTAGGGTGGGAAGGGTATCGGGCCAACCCAACCCATTGACAACCCTACTTCTGCCTAAATTTGGTGTGAAATTTTGCAATTTGAAAACGGTGTATGATTAAAACATCAGCAACATTGTCAGAAACTTGCTTAAATTTGGTGTGTGGAATTAGCAACACTCTCACAAAAATTAGGGCAAAACCTTTTCTCGTAAAGCAGAGCGGAGACGAGGCTCGCAAAGGTTTCAGGCTTCATATCCCTCTCTTCCCGCAACTGATACAGCTTGTGACGAAAAACCAATCGTTGGTACCTAAAAATAAAGAAGAAGAAGAAGAAGAAAAATAAACCAATCGATTTAATAAATAAATAAATAACCATAAAAAGACCAGGGTTTCGTCCTTACAATGTTTGAGCATCTGTACCTAACCCAGAGAGACCTAAGTACAATTTTTCATGAATCCTATAAATTTTCTGAAAATCGGTGGCGATGGTCTGAAGCTGAACACCGAGGCGTCGATCGCTGGCGATGGCGAAGCAGTTCTTGCCCACCATGGCTACGATAGCGCTTCCATTATACTCGAAGATCTGAAAACAAAGTGGAGATCAACAAAAAATGAAGATCGAGTGACGAGTTTTTTAGCAATAGATTATAGAGATCATGGCGACTGGAATTAAATTCTCAGTAAAACTTAAGGTTTTGGATTTGGAAATATGAACATTTGATGAGATAAACTTACCGACATAGGAGTTGCGCAGAGGGGAGAGAGAGAGAGAGAGAGAGAGAGAGAGAGAGACAGAGATGTTGGCTTGGGGCTTACTCAAAAGCGCGCTTTTGAAGACTTGGAAGGAGGAAGAAGAGGTATTTTATAGGATTACTGCTAATAGCACTCCAAACTTTTCTATGGGTACACTAACAGTAAGTTTTTATCTTAGTTATATTGGTGCGCATGGGAAGCGTTGGTGTGCCAATTGTCTAAGGGCACTCACTTGTTTTTTCAGACTTCTCATAAAAGATGCATAGATTGAATCTGACTTCTTCCTCCAAAAACCCTAAACTATAAACTCTCTTAAAACTCACCAGACTTGAATTCTACAAACAAGTTGTAGCAAAGACTTCTTCTTCTTTAGCTCCAATAACTTTTGTCAACGACATCTATGACTTTTTTTCTTCCTTAGCTCCGACAAATTGCGACGATGACGACCATCTTCAAGATATTTTTTATTTAAAGAGGGCGTTTTAGGTGAGTTTCAAGAGAGTTTTATTTGAGTTTAAAAAAAATTTCAACAAGGTGTTTCAGGTACTGACTGAGTGGTAGTTCAGTAGGTATCCTCCCTCCTTTGTGAGGTTTGAGGTTGTGAGTTCTAAACTCTATGTTTGCTTCCTCCCTTATTTTAATAAGGTGAGGATTGTTGGGTGGATTTATTCCCTTATGTGTCACTCAATGTGAGCGTTTTGTTGTGTAAGATTTATTTCCTAAGTGTTGCTCCTCAAATTGATAGATCTATTAATCCGACCATCCAAATATATGCCTTAGGATCTAGGCGCATGATCAATCAAAACAATAAATCAACAATTCAAAAATTAAAGTATATGTGCGCACATTAAGTGTGAGTCATGAAAGATGGGTTGTCGATCTTCAATGATCTCCTTGCTCTCAATATCTCCTAGCACAATGGGGGTGCTTTTGCTAGTAGGGAGGGTTGAAGTATGTCGAGCAATTGTTGGGACCAAGCACCCCTTATATTTATAGCCAAAGAATTCTTTCCCATTAAGGACTTGAATTACTAATTATATTGTGATTGGAAATCACAATCATAAAAGACTTAATTATTAGTTGCTTATTCTCTTCAAATTCACCAAATTAACAACTATCACATCACAAGATTGATCTTACACCATTCACCGATCAACAGATTGACCATAGTGACGGCCACCAAAATAGAAACTTCCAATAGTCTCTCACTTGGCCACACTATGTCAATAAACTCTGATTATCAAATGTTAGCTAACTTTCTTTGAATGACAAGTCCTAATAAATTCTCAATCAAAGTCTTTATAATCAGTCCAGTCCAGTGAGAATTCTAGAATCAATGTAGTCAATATATCATGTCATCGATATATGACCGTTCATTAGTTGCCGCATTAAAATTCATCACCAACATAGACTTCAACTAGCATGATTTCGCATAGATATCAAGTTTATAAACTGAATAGTAATTACATGTAAACTTAATCTATTATTGGCCCTAATTTATTGCCATCTATTGGCACCATATGTTCTAAAATTTTATTTGCATAAAAATGAAAAAGCAAATAAATAATCCTTATTTTCGAATTAATTTAAACAAATGTATTCACTTTTATACATCCACTCTCAAAGGCTATTAAAATTATCTTTTAATCTCATACGCGCAATGTGCTCCAAAAAGAGCTTGGGAGTTAAGCCTTTAGTGAGAGGGTCAGCCAACATGAGTATCGTACTGATTTTTTCAACATATATAATTTAATTATGAACTTTTTTCCTTACAACAAGATATTTGATATCAATATATTTAGAACCTCCATTAGTTTTATTGTTATTGGAGATAGCTATTATAGCGGAATTGTCACATAAGATTCTCAGTGGCCTTGAAATACTATCAACAATTCAAAGCTCTGAGATAAAATTTCTTAATCATATCGCCTCACATGTTGCCTGAAAACATATAACGAACTCTGCTTCCATAGTAGACGAAATAGTCAGCGTTTGTTTAACGCATTTCCAAGATGTAGGTCCACCTGCAAGCATAAATATATAATCCGATGTGGACTTACGAGTGTCTTGACACCCAGCATAGTCGACATCTGAATAACTAATAACTTTAAGGTTATTCGATATTTTGTACATGAGCATGTATCATTTTGTCTCTTGTAAATAGTCAAAAATCTTTTTGGCTACTTTTCAATGGTCCAAACTATTATAGTGATACCACCAAGCATGCTAACTATACACGTTATGTCGGGACGAGTACAGACTTGTGCATACATGAGACTCTCCTAACTGTCGATGCATAGGAAATTATCTCCATATGCTTTCTCTTCAAATCGATCCTGGAACTCTGAAGTAGACTGAATTTATCACCCTTAATCACAGGGGCAACAGTAGCAGAACAATTATGCATGTTAAACTTTTTGAGAACTTTATCAATATAAGCTCTTTGAAACAATCCCAATATGCTACAGGCTCTATCTCGATGAATTTCAATTTTTATCACATAGGAAGCTTCACTAAGGTCTTTCATATCAAAACTCATTTATAAAAAGTTATTTGTCTCATGTAACATGCTCAAATTACTACTCGCAAGCAATATATCATTAACATACAAAACAAGGATGATAAACTTGCTCTCACTGATTTTAAGATATATGCATTGATCCACAATATTTTTTTTAAAACCAAAGTTTGAAATGACTTCATAAAATTTTAAGTACCATTGTCGAGATGTCTGCTTTAAACCATATATAGACTTTTTGAGTCTACAAACTAAATGACTCTCCCCCTTAACCTGAAAACTTTCAGGTTGTGTTATAAAGACATTTTCATGCAAGTCATCATTCAGAAAATTAGTTTTTACATCAATTTAATGCTATTTAAAGTCAAAATGAGCTATCAATGTCATGACTATCCTAAAAGATTCCTTTTTAAAGACAGGAGAAAATGTCTCTTTATAGTCCATTCCCTCCTTTAGAGTGAACCTTTTAGCGACTAACCTGACATTGTATCTTTCTACATTACCTTTAGAGTCTTGCTTGATTTTATATACCTATTTATAGCCTACAGGCTTAACTCCTTCAGGTAACTTACAAAGATCCTAGATCGAGTTATGTTTCATTGATTCTAACTCATCCTCCATAGCTTCGAGCTATTGAGTTAATTTGTCGCTTTTCATAGCATAGTTAAAGGAAAGATGATCTGTTTTCTTTTCAAAATCATACTCACTCTCATTGAGGTAGACAATATAATCATCAGAAATGATTGACTTCTTTGCTTTCTCTGATCCACGCAATGATTAATCATTGACGGTTACCGTAGGAGCAAGAGCCTCCTCAATGTGGGGTGTTGCAATAGGTATAACCTCGGGTGCATTAACACTATCTTGAATGACTTGTGTTGGTGCCACCTTTTCTTGGATAAAAGAGATATGAATTATAACTCGATTCTTCTCAAAAGTGATTTTTCTAAGCTCAACACTCCCATTGTTCTTACAGTCCTTGATCAGTCACATAAATTACCATTTTATCACCCTTAACTTAGTGATGCTAGGACTTTGTTTGCTACTAACAAATTGATAATGTGCAGATATTAAAGATAATCAGTAAAAGAGAGTCATAGTATTAATTTTTGTCAAAAGGAACTCAAAAAGCAGTAAAATGACGATTAAGCGTAAAGAACGATTCATTGCCTACTACAGAATGAGAAATCGTGATTTACGATTTTACAGACGAATGAGCGTTACTAATGAAGAGCTATAGAAAATCGTAATTTACAATTCTCTAGAGAAAGTATAAAAGAAAGGCGAAGAATTGTAATCTAAAGAATCATCCACTACAAGAAACAAAATATCATGAACTACGATTTTCCAAAGAAGAGAAGAAAAGAGATAATCGTTATGTATGATTACGATTATGAAGCCTTCCTATTACTGCTGCTGTTGCTGATCACACGAGTAAAGATTATAAGATTATCACCGCCATAAATAAAATTAGAAGAACTTTTGAATTAGAAGTCTGATGAATCACGGGTCTGAGAAGATTGATACTTAAAGACTCTACGGCTGAAAAAGAGAATAATTCAGAAGCACATAAACCGCTAAAAGCAAGGAAAGATAAAATTAGGAATTAGAGTTATATTAAGAATATTTTATTTTTAGTAGTTTCTTTTGATAGAATTAGATTTTTGTAAACCGACCCCTTATGATCTATAAATAAGAGGGCTTGATATAGGAATAAGCACTAAAGAAATTCTCAGCATCAATTGACAACTGAGGTTGGATTTTCTTTCGATCATTAGAGTAGATTTTATTGCTTTGTAGTTTAGATATCAGAGGCTTCTCAAGAGCAATTGACGACTGCTATTAAGTGCTGAAGATTAGTGTAAATACCTGTAGTTTCTTAGAAGCAATTGACGATTGCGGCTAAGGGGTGAAGGATATATTTACTTTACTTTCTAGTTAAGATTTTATTTTATTTTATTTACTGCTTTGTAAACATCTCCAAGTTTTGATACAAATTGGCGACTCATATTAGAATTTGCAGATTAGTGTAACGGTTTTTACTTTTCCATCTTCAATTTTTTAAGGTTTGATTGACATCCAAATTTTAGTAAGTTGTTGATTAGATTAAATCTGTATTGATAGGATTTTAGTATTTCTTGACGACCAATGCTAGGAAACTTAATATATAGTGTAATGGTACTGTTTATTTTTATAAATTTTTGATAGCAAAAGATTGTGATTGATGACCATAATCTAGAGTTAGAAGATTAAGATTTATTTTTCTGCAGCTTAGTCTAATAACAAATTCTTTATTCATATTTCTTCAGTAGTTTAGGATCTTAAAGGATAAATATAAGTTTTCATAAAAATTGAGTTAATATAATTAAAATCGATCTCTGTGGGAACGATCCTTTGCTAGCACTATAATTTCCATTGTGCACTTGCAATAGGTTAAGACTTAATAAGATACATAAAAATAATCAAGTCAAGTTTTTAGCGTCGCTACTGGGGATCGACGTTTGTTTATTAATTCAAGAAAACAAGTATTTATCTTTCTCTTTTTATATTTCTTTATATTTTTAATTTTTTGTAATCACTTCTTGAATCTTTTACAAGTTTATTCGGAGCAGTGAACCAAAAGTTTCCAACTTCTGCTGGCCACGAAATTTAGAAGCTCAGATTTGTTTTTCTCCCTGCTTGCTAAAATAAAAATTAGAAAATATTGAAAATAAAAATAAATACAATAACTGTTTTGACCAAATTGACATGTTATTAAAATAATTCATTATGGCGGGCAATGGTCAGAACATGACTAAGACCATGGGGGAGTATTATGCACGGACACCTCTTACACTACCCCCATGTATTCATACCCGTATGGGCGGTAATGAGACTTTTGAAATCATGCCGAATATACTCCAAATACTACCTATCTTTCATGGGCTGATGGAGGAAGATCCCTCATTGCATCTAAATAAATTCGTAGAAATATGTAATATCATTAGAATCACGAATCTGCTAGATACATGCATCAGTTTAAGGCTATTCTCTTCCTCTCTTCGAGACGAGGAAAAGCAGTGGCTGCATTCTCTACCCCAAAATTTGATTGCTAATTGGGAGGAATTGAAGCAAGAATTTCTTGCAGAGTACTTTCCAACATGCAGAACGAATCAAATTCGGTACTTGATGTTAACGTTTCAATAATTTTCGGAAGAACCTCTTTGGGAGAGCTGGAATCGCCTCAACGATCTTATGCATAGGTGTCCTCACCATGGGGTCACGAGAGGGCAAATAGTGCTCACTTTCTATGAAGGCCTTAGAGATGCAACTCGGCATATGTTTGATGTTTCCTGTGGTGGTATGTTTCATAATTTAACAACAGAGGAAGCTTGGGAACTCTTTGAGACCCTTGACAGAGAATTGGTGCAACACCATGCATCGAGTGAGATTGACTCGGAGATTTTGACAAGTACGCTTCCTAAGCAAGGAAGATTTTATAAATTAAAGTCGATGATGAAATGCTTTCCAAGACTAAGGTTTTGGAAGACAAACGTTCAATCTCTGGTGGGTAAAAATTCGTACCCAACATCTGAACAAGGTGAAGCTTGTGGTCCTAACCATAACCCAACTCAAACAGCTCCACAGTGTCCTACTGCTCCTTTTTATCCCACAGAGACCCAAGACCACAGTGACATTGAGGAAGCCCTGTCGCAATTAGCCGAAAGTTGGCTGCAACATGGCCATATCCAAACGCAATTATTTCAAAATCTCCTGGAATCCATTACACAATTGGAAGTTCAAGTTGAGCGTCTAACCAATTGGGTTAACACGAGAGGGAGTAACTCTTTTTCCTCATGGTCAGTTGGCAACTCTAGAGGGCATATGTTTAAGGGAGGCACATCAACTCCCCTTGATCGTAATTGAAATTCCCTTTGAAACCTGTCGAGCTATCGACTCACCCGTGGCAATCACTTGTAATATATATAATATTAGAAAAAGAGTATTCTATGATCTACAATATGTAAAAGTACAGTCAATCGTAAAAGTCTTTTTTAGGTCACAATCACTTAAAACGTATGGATTTACGATCTTGGGTGATTCATAGAGTCAAATTGTAGTGAGTACGATTTGAAGCGTCATAGAGTCTCTATTGCTTTGAAGAATCGCAAAAGACAATTCTAGGGAACAGTCGATTCCAGTAATCGATCTCATCGGTTGCATTGGAAGTAGAACCCATTTAAATCTGTAGAGGAAACGGACAAGCAATGCATTCAATTTCGCCACTTGCTAACTACCCTAGCCTAGAAACCTACACCTCGACATTTAAGCCGGAGTGATGGTTCAAAGCCGAGCCTCTTCCCTATAAATCCACACCCATCCATATACTAAAACAAATTCATAACCTTTCTTCTTCCTCCGTCCTTAACCCTACACCCCCATGACGGAAGAGTATAACCCGAGCAATTTCAGCAAGAAACTTGATAAAATTCTTGAAATACATATGAAATACATAGAGCTGAGCTCCAGGCTGTAGAAAAGAAAGTAGAAGACTTGAAAAGTCAGCGATCTACTCGAGATGTTGAGTTGTCCATTGAGACTACCCTTTATCCTAAACCTAACCCAAATATGAAATTATATACCAGGAACCCATCTTCCCCCACTTCCTAACCTTTACACCATCACAACCCACCCCGAATGCATGCTCCTATACAATAAGGATGGATTGTAATTTCCAGTGTCATTTCCCATCCCATCCTTGATCTCCTCGCCACCCTTCTCCATTGCTCATCTTCGCCCGTGTCTACGTTACATTCTCTTCATAAAAACTTTGCAAGGGAGCAGTATAGGCTGATGGGTGATCTGGCGATGTCATCTGGAGATGTGTTCACTTCCCACTGTTCAAAGGACCTCCACGGTGGGATTGCATTCTCTTCCGTAGAAGGAATGTGAGGTAACCCTTTCCCCTTGTGGGGGAATGAAGCTGTGTCGTCTTCCTTCTCCTCAATTTCTTCAATCAACTACACTGAGGGTGCAGTTGATGAATCAGGGAAGGAATACGAGGTGCTCCTTTTTGGGGACGGAAGATAGAGAAGGGCACAGAGAAGTGTTCTGCACCTGGGAGCGCGGCCCTGCTAAGGAGTGGATACTCCTTTGGTAGGAAGGAATGAGAGACTCTAATTGAAAGTGGTTTGAAGCCGAGGACCGATCTTTCTCAAAGTTTATCTCGAACGTTGCTGCCAATGTCAAGTCTAACTTAGTGTGTGTCTAGATATTTCCTAGGTTTATACTCTTTTATATAATTAGTTCTTATGATAGAGTTTAGTATTTACTTTCCCTTTCTGTTCATTGTAAATATTCGATAATATATTGAATTTTTTTTTTACTAACTTGCATTTTTTTCACAATACTAACATTTTTGTTATTGATACCCTGAGAATAAGCTACTGATTATTTTTCTCTTAAGTTTGGGGGAGAATTTTTTATCTGGTAACAAAATTTTTTCGATAAATACTTAGTTATCAATAATTCTATAATATAACTTCTGTGTCCCCTATGTTTTTTTTGTGCCAATGAGGGCATTGTCCGATTTAAGTTTGGGGGGATACATCAATTACTGTGTACAATAGTAGTTTATAGTATAGTAGTAGTTTAGTTCTGAAATTTTTGTTTTTCAAAATTGCTCAGTACATAGGAGTTATGATAGAAAATTTTATAAATCCTAAAAACTTACGATTCATTATAGTAGAAGTTTGACAATTAGAATTGAACAGTTATGATTCATATTTAGCTCATAGAACACTGCATTAGAATGAATGTTTGAAACAATAAATTGATTTAAATTGCAAAAATTTAGACTATAGTTTCAAACTTATAAACCAGTGAGATTTTGAGCCATATTACCTCTTTAATTCAAAGAGAGACTATTTTTATTCCATTAAATTTTTTTTGAACTTCTATACTTATGAAATCTTATATTGCTGAATTTTAGAATCAGATTATTCTATGAATATAATGAATTGATTTTTTGTCTAGAACTATCTATGAGAAATATCAAAGCAATAAAGCATCTATGCTAGTAAATCGTAAAGATGATTAAAGGCCATCTTTTGTAAAAATCAGAGCCAAAAAGTCAAAATCTCAGAAAATTTTACCCTTTGAACCCATATTAGAATCTTAAACTGAAATTCTTTGCACCCAAAAATTTGATAGACCTCTAACCCCATGTACTAACTAAAGCTTTCTACCTTTAACCCTTACAATTTTTTAGAGTTTAGAACGTAAAGAAGGGAAGAAGAGGGAGTGAAAGGAGTAAGAATAAAATAGAGATGGAATGTTAGAAAGAGAGACAAAAAGAAATAAAAGAAAAAAAAAGATATGGGAAATGAGAGAAAAATCGTAAGAAAAGATTACGATTTAGCAAAAAGCTGTGAAAAAAAGAAAAGTCATAAAAGATGATTTTATAGTTGAAGAACTGGGATGTATGCAGAAAAAGAAAAGAAAGAAATAGGAAGAAGTTATCCAATAATGGATACTTACCGAAATAGAACAATAGAAGAAGTAAAGAAAAAGAAGAGTTAAGTTCTTAGAAATCTTTGAATCCTGTTCTACCTTTCTTTGATACCTTCTGAAACCCAAAACCCCATTACAAGCTGAAAAAATGACCTCTTTGATTTACGATTTGTAAAAGCATAAGCCTAGTGGAGATATGGATAATAGATACTATGGATTATACAAGGAATTATAAAAATAGAATAAGATTATTTTTTCTATGAGATTTATTTTTGCAATTATCTTTGACTATATTCTTTTGAAAAGTATACTGAGAGAACCCAAAGTTTCAATATTCTTTGTGAGAGTATGTAAATGGTGAGTTTTTGAATGAAAATATTTTCAAAATCTGCAGTTTAGAAAAATTTATGAAGAATAAACTGTTCACTAATGCATATACACTCCGTGCTTACTATGAATTGAAATTGTTGGAACTCTAATCAAAGATAACTGTTATGATGAAAAATAAGAATAAAGGATTAGTAATTTTAGAAAATTGTAATGAAATATGTATTAACTAGGGTTGTCAACAGGCCGGGCCGGGCCGGGTGTTTTTAAAAAATTTGGGCCCAACCTGTTTAGCTATCCGGGCCGGGCCGGGCTAAGCCCCTTTTTAGAATTTTCCCGCCCGAACCCGGCTCGATTAGCTATCCGGGTCAGGCCGGGCCTATTCGGGCCGGGTTTCTCACCTTTTTTTTAAAAAAATCAAGTTTTTTTTTTAAAGGATATCAGCTAAACGGGCCGGGTCGGGCCTTACACTTTGAAGCCTGAACTCGGGCCCGTTGACAACCCTAGTATTAACCAATTTAACATTTAGTTAATTTAATTCAATATAGAATTAGTATATAGATTTTAACTTTTGTTTTAATTTTTTAAATATATTTTGAAAAATCCAAAAATATTTGACGTTTGTAGGTAACTTCACTGAAAACCTTCAGGAGACTACAACTCCTCCACTAAGGATTACCTAGGGGTTTAAAGGCCTGTTGCATCTGCTAAATGTAATTGTGGTCCTTACGAAAGTGACATTTAAAATTCTTTAGGATAATATATTTTTCCTTGTTTGCTAGGGACTAGCAAAACGTAAGTTTTGGGGTGTGATCAATCACATAAATTACCATGTTATCACCCATAACTTAGTGATGCTAGGACTTAGTTTTCTACTAACAAGTTGATAATGCGCATATATTAAAGATAATCAGTAAAAGAGAGCTATAGTGTTAATCTTTGTCAAAAGGAACTCAAAAAGCAGTAAAAAGACTATTAAGCGTAAAGAACGATTTGCTGCCTACTACAAAATGAGAAATCGTGATTTACAATTTTACAGACGAATGAACATTACTAATGAAGAGCTATAGAAAATTGTAATTTAGATTCTCCAGAGAAAGTATAAAAGAAAGGAAAAGAATTGTAATATAAAGAATCGTCCACTACAAGAAACAAAAAATCGTGAACTACGTTTTTCTAAAGAAGAGAAGAAAAGAGATAATCGTTATCTATGATTATGATTATGAAGCATTCCTATTATTGTTGTTGTTGCTGATCACGTGAGTAAAGATTACCACCGCCATAAACAGAATTAGAAGAACTCTTGAATTAGAAGTCTGTTGAATCACGGATCTGAGAAGATTGATGAAAATTGATACTGAAGGACTCTACGGCTGAAAAGAGAGAATAATCCACAAGCACATAAATCGCTGAAAGTAAGGAAAGATAAAATTAGAAATTAGAGTTATATTAGGAATCTTTTATTTTTAGTAGTTTCTTTTGATATAATTAGATCTTTGTAAACCGACCCCTTATGATCTATAAATAAGAGGGTTGGCATAGGAATAAGCGTCAAAGAAATTCTCAGCATTAATTGACGACTGAGGTTGGGTTTTCTTTTGATCATTAGAGTAAATTTTATTATTTTACAGTTTAGATATCAGAGGCTTCTCAAGAGCAATTGACGACTGCTATTGGGTGTTGAAGATTAGTGTAGATATCTGTAGTTTCTTAGAAGCAATTGACGACTGTGGCTGAGGGGTGATAGATATATTTACTTTGCTTTCTACTTTAGATTTTATTTTATTTTATTTACTGCTTTGTAAACATCTCCAAGTTTGGATATGAATTAACGACTCAATTTGCAGATTAGTGTAATGATTTTTATTTTTTCATCTTCAGTTTTCTAAGGTTTGATTGACGCTCATATTTTAGGAAGTTGTTGATTAGATTAAATCTGTATTGATATGATTTTAGTATTGCTTGACGACCAATGCTAGGAAATTTGATATATAGTGTAACGGTATTATTTATTTTTATAAATATCTGATATCAAAAGATTGTGATTGACGACCATAATCTAGAGTTAGAGATTATGATTTAATTTTCTGCAACTTAGTTTAATAACAAATTCTTAATTCATATTTTTCCAGCAGTTTAGGATCTTAAAGGATAAATATAAGTTTTCATAAAAATTGAGTTAATATAATTAAAATTGATCTTTATGGGAACGATCATTTGCTAGTACTATGATTTTTATTGTGCACTTGCAATAGGTTAAGACTTAATAAGATACATAAAAATAATCAAAGAATTTCGCATATCTAGTCTCAACAATCCGAGTACTATGAGTGGGGCAGTAAAATCTGTAGCCTTTTGACCTATTAGGGTAACCAATGAAATGATAAATTATAGTTTTAGAATCTAATTTTTCTAATTATGGATTATACACCTTTGTTTCAGCTAAATAACCCTAAATGTGTAAATATCCTAAAGTTGGTTTTCTTCCTACCCATAGCTCATAAGGAGTTTTTGGAACAACCTTACTAGGAACTCGATTCAGGATATGCACCGTTATTTTCAAGGCTTCTCCCCACAAGAACATAGACAACTTAGAGTTGCACAACATGCTTCTCATCATATCAATAAGAGTACGATTTCGTCGCTCAACTACACCATTTTGTTCAGATGTTTCCGACATGGTGCATTGAACAACAATGTCATGCTCTTGTAGATACAGGACAAATGGTCCTGAATTGTGAACTACTTCAGAGTATCTATCATAGTATTTTCTGCCTTTATCAGATCTCATAATTTTAATCTTCGAATTGAGTTGTAACTCAACTTTGGCTTTATAGATTTTAAACATATCCAGGGCCTCAGATTTCTCATGAATGAGAAATATATAACCGAAACGAGAATAATCATCAGTGAAGGTAATAAAATACTTTTGACCACCAATAGCAAGAGTTGAAAAAAGTTTACAAATATCAGTGTGGACTATTTCTAGCAAACTCGTGCTCCTAATAGCTCATTTCTTATTAGTCTTTGTGAGTTTTTCTTTAACGCAATCTACACAAGTTTTAAAGCCAAAAAAATTAAGCTTATCGATTATATCATCTTTAATTAACCTCTTCATTCTATCTTTAGATATATGGCCTAAACATTTATGCCATAAAATGGAAGAGTTGTCAATTACTCGTTTTCATTTCCTACTAACTTTATTATTCGCATGTATAGAAACTAAAGATTAGGCGTAAGATGAATCCAAGTTCAATTTATAAAGATTTCCCACTAGTGAGCCACCACCCACAATAACGGAATCGAATAATAGAGTAGAACCATTATATCTAAATTTAAATTCAAAACCTAATGAATCCTATTTAGAAATTGAGATAAGATTTCTAGTGATATTTGAAACATAAATAGTATCAACTAAATCCAAAATAAAACTACTATCTAAAATAAGACGGAGAGTCCCAATGGCCTCCATGTCTACCTCTACTTCATTTTCGAGTTTGACGGTTCGTTCGCCTTTATTGAGCTTCTTGTTGGATCAAAATCTCTGTATTGAATTACTTATATGAATAGTTACACCAAAATCTATTCATCAAGTATTGTATGAGGCATCAACATAAAGTGATTCAAAACATACGAAGACTGGGTCATTACCTTTCTTAACTAGCCAATCTCTGTATTTATGATAATTCTTCTTTATGTGTCCCTT
Organism: Chloranthus sessilifolius; assembly: GCA_021018995.1. Lineage (NCBI taxonomy): Eukaryota > Viridiplantae > Streptophyta > Magnoliopsida > Chloranthales > Chloranthaceae > Chloranthus > Chloranthus sessilifolius. Next base: position 12,628,450 of record CM037586.1, read on the forward strand.
CTTCTTACAGAAGTGACACTTAATGCCAGAAGTAGATCCGCTAGCTTCTCCTTATTTAGTTTTCGGTGGAGAAGCTTTCACGTTCTTTCCTTTATATGATCTTTTTTTTCTCTTGAAAATTTCTTTTGATGGTCCAAGAGCGGCGTAATGAGCACTTTCAGATTTTACAGTCCGAAGTCTTTCTTCTTCTTGGACACAGTGAGCGATTAGCTCATTCATCTTTCATTTCTCTTTTTACGTGTTATAATTAATCTTGAACGGACCAAATTATGCAGGAAGAGAAGTCATGATAAAGTAAACAAGATAACTCTCAGAAAAGCCTATGTCTATTTCCTTCAATTGAGCTCCCATGTCACTCATTTTCATAATGTGCTCCCGTATGCCACTATGACCATCGTATTTCATGATTCCCATTTTAACAATAAGACTACTGACAAGCACCTTAGAAGTCCCCTGAAATTATTCCTGAATGACTTGCATATATTCCTTTGCATTGTGCTAGTCAGGAATTATAATATCTTGAATATTTTAGACCCGAATTCAATTACCTCGGTAAGCGTGCCTGAAAAAGTTATGTGATGGATTATGAGTAATTGAGTAGGTGAACGTAAAAGAAAAAACTTGGTCAAAAGAATTCTGGTTTTGACTTAAGGAAGTCCTATAGACAGTGACTTGTATATCAATGTGAATGTTTGTGCACTGAAATTAAATTCAGTTCAAGTGGATAGGATTTGTAGACAAAAGTTCATGATATTTTGATAAAATATCATGATATTTTGGAATGATATTTTAGTTATAAAGAGAGAAGAGTGAAGAAGAAGTTTCACTCTTCCTCTCGTGAGAACCAAACTTGTGCATTTGCAAATTTCCTGTAATATCTCAGATATTTGGACCTGTTTTTCGATTATCTCGATAAGCGTGCCCGAAGAATTTACTGAACGAGTCCGAGTTATTTGGGTAGATTAGGGTATGATGAGAGATGTGGTGAAAAGATTTTTGTTTCTGAGTTGTGAAAGTTTTGTTTTTGGTAACATACACGCTAAGTATAGTATATGCAATTAACGCCGGAAATAGTTTCAAGTTAAGTGGATAGAATTTTAATCACAAAGATCTAGATATTATGTGGTTTGCTAATTTGGTTATAAAGATAGAAGAGTGAAGGAGAAGTTTGATCTTCCTTCCTCACGTGAGAACTGCACTCCCAACAAACTTTGCCTCCTTGTTTTGATCTTTAGATCATTTGAGAGTTAGAATCCCTCTCCCCATCTCAACCATTGATAAGCCTTATGTCTTACTTCTGATTTGATTAAGATATTGGGAAGGAAGACTAGGGGAGAGTGGACGGTTTGGTGAATGATTTGGGCTAGCCTTTGCTCTAACAGCAAGGTTTGGGATTGACTGATCTTTGGGGTCCAATTGAACTTTGTGGTTTGTTTCGGTGTTTGAATTTGGTGCAACGGGAGCCAAAGGATCTAACTTCAAAAGGTAGACTTTTAAACCCCTTTTAGTTAATTAATTGTGCCTTGCTTAGAGTAGAAATATGGTGAAGGTAGAGAAGATAACAAGTTCTATTTTCGAATGGGAAGAAAAATAGTAAGAAGACAAAATTTGCAAAGCACAGACCTGGAGAAATTCGAGGGTCGAATTTGGACTTTTATAGCCTGATGCAATTTTGGAAATTCGACCATCGAATATAAATTCGAGGGTCGTTGCACTGTTTTTTTTTGGTTTTTTGAAAACTTTTGAAAAATATTTTGGGGAGTCTTTTGGTTGACTTTTTGGACTTAATTAACACCTTTGGTGTTAATCATTGTAGGTTTTGTGATAGAAGTCCATTGTGAGGACTGTTTTGTATATTTTTGGACCGAATTGAGTCGAGGTAGGGGAACCCTAAACCTAATTGACATTCTATTATAAGTTTAGGTTATTTGTTGCAAGCATGAAATCTGAACTTTGATAAACAGTACATGATTAAAAATTCTGAAACTTTGATACAAGAACTCAAAAATTTGAACTTTCGAACCTCATCTTCGAATGTGAACTTTGAATCAGAACTCCGAAAAATTCGAAAATATATTAATTACATAAAATATGATATGCTTAGCATTTACATTTGATTTGAGGCACATACAAACGAAACCCTAGATCCTACCAACCGTGTTGACGGTAATTCAACTTGGCGCAAATTTCCCTCATTACGTAGGGGCTTGTTGCACTTCTGAAAAAGGGTTCATGAACGATGATGGTCAATAGGGTTTCCCATCGGTGATACTCGTGCTCTTATGCTAATATGTAATTTGAGAGATTATTTTAAGTTATAATTTTAAGATAAGAAGCATGCTTAATTCAGAACTTGAAAACATCATAACATCATATTTATTGAATCATCTTTTGTCTTTCTAATTTAGAACTGGAATTTAGACATCAATGCATCTTTTGAAAAACCATATCTGATCCGATTTTGTCTTTGAAAAACTTTTACTTATGATAAAATGCAAATGGACAAGTTTCCTCTATTGAGCTTCGATGTTAGTTCACCCTACTATACGTCATAGGTGCTGAGACTAACCTGAGATCGGAAGATCTGGATCTGGAGAACTCCGACTATATTCCTGAGGAGGAATTAGAGACCCAAGCAAAAGAATTCTTTCCTTGATCTGGATTCGTTCTTTTGGTACTTTTTGGTTTAGAATTATTTTGAATATTGGGCCCCAGGCCATTGTTTTTTTTTTTTTTTTATATCACTTAAGGAACCATCATTAGGAACCATTATTTTAGGTGTTTGGATTGGCCACCACCGGCGGTTCTTCTTGGTTCCTCTTGGTGATACTTTTTGTATGAGCTTTTGTTCTTGCTTTTATTAGCTATGCCTCTTATTATACCTATGCTTATGCTGCCGACTTCTGTTTGTTTACGGCTTATTGAGAAATCAATAAGTTGATAAACTGGCCTTTCCTATACCTTAAGGATTGGAAAAGTCGGGTCGTCACATTTCCTATCTTCTTTGCTTAGATCTCTTAGTAATTATAATCACTCTCCCCCTCTCAACCGTAGAAATACCTTGTGTTCAGCCACTGCTTTGATTAAATATATTAGGGGAAGGGATAGGGGAGAGGGATACATATGTGTGTGAATCAAGGGTGACAGCTGCTCTATCAGCAATGTTAGAGATGAGCTGAATCTGGAGTCCGACTGATTGAGGCTTTGTAGATTTGATCCGGTACTTTGAAATAGGATCATCGGAAGCCGCGAGAGTCGACCTTAAGAGGTAGGCTTTTCAATTCATCTGGTTAAGTTATTTTTACCTAGATTAGATTAGATAAAATGTGAACATAAAGCTGATGTCAGTTTAGTTTTGAAAGAATTCAAGTTAAGAAAGAGCAAACTGAGAATAGCAAAAATCTGAAGAAATTCGAACATTAGAAAAGAGAATCGAAGTTCGAATTTTGGTTGTTTTGTCTGGTTCATTTATGAAGGAATTCGAAGTTCGAATTCAAATTCGAGGTTCAATTTCAAATTCGAACTTCGAAAATGAAATTCGATGTTCGAATTTTGCCCTCTTTCTGGCTTTATAAATTTTCTTGGAAAATTTATGGGGAACTTTTGTCTAGTCATGTCAACTCCATTAACACTTATGTGGTGTTAATCCTTGTAGGTAATATGTAGAAAGAGTCGACTGTGAGGACCTTTGTGTGAACTTAATCCGAATCCAAATCAAAGGTAGGAGAACCTTAAAACTTTATTGCATTTTTCCTAAGTATTTGATAATTTGTTTTCAAGCACAAATTCTAAAATTAATTGAATATAGCATGATTCTGTGTAGCATTACCTTGATTTAAAGAATTCTGAATAAATCTTGAAATGACATATGAACTCTTAAAACTTGGAAATTTCGAATTTAACCTCTGAATCTGATCATGTATTAGAACTCTGAAATCTAAAAATGTATTATGTACATAAAACCCTATATGATTAGTATCTACATTTGATTTGAAGTTAATCAGAACAAAACCCTAAATTCTATGAACCGTGATGACGGTAATTCTGCTTGGCGCAAGTTTCCCTCATGACGCAGAGGCTTGTTGCAGTTTCAGAAAAAGAGTTCATTGAACGACGATGGTTAGTAGGGTTTCCCATCGGTATTACTCTCGCTCTCATGATATATTAACTTGGGAGATAATCTTAAGTTATGATTTAAGGCAATTAACTACAAAAGCACGCATGAAATTAGAATCTGGAACCATAAGAATATGAGACCTGTTTGATTTCTCATTCGTCATACTGTTTTAGAATTGGAATTTAGTAAATCAAAGATGTTTTGAAAACCATATATGATTTGATTTTAGTCTTTGAAAACCATTACTTATGATAAAATGTGAATAAATCAGTTTCCTCTACTAAGCTTCGATGTTAGCTCGCCCTGACTATACGTCACAGGTGCTGAGACTGATTTGGGCTCCGAAGACTTTGATCTTGAGGACACTGATTACATTCTTGAGGAGGAACCAGAGATCCCAGTGGAGGAGTTCTTTCCCTGACCTAAGCTTGTTAATTTGGTATATATTTTTGTTTAGGATCATTTTGAACTATGGGCCCAAGGCCTTGTTTTGATATTTTTAATATCATTTTGAGGAACCATCATTAGGAACTATTGTTTAGGTGTTAGATTGGCGATCACCGGTGGTTTTTCCTGGTTCCTTTTTGAGATATTTTTGTATGAGACATTGTTCTTGTTTACTGTTATTGATTTTTTTTTAAGATTATGCTTATGTAGCCGACTTGAAATATGATATTTAACTATTCTGTTCGGTTTATTGAGTAATCAATAGGTTGGCGAACCGACCTTTCCTATACCATGAGGATTGGAAAAGTTTGGTCGTCATAGGAATACCTCCTCGGATCACATCAGTAATGAAACTTTTTATGATCATAAGGCTCATACGATTTAATCTATCCCACTTTTTCAAATTCGTATTGTTCACTTTCAGATCCTCAACTGAGGCATCGGCAGTGAGCACCTTGGGCGTATCAAATCGTATATCATAGTCAAGATCCATACAATCGAGAACAATTTGGACTTGTTCCTTCCATTTGCCGTAGTTTGAGCCACTCAAAGATTCAATTTCACCAATCATATTAGTAATAGAAGACAAGTTCAATGCTGCACAATAATTAAAAGCTTTATTATGCCCACATACAATTATAATAACTATCAATTTCACAAAGTTATATTTATAGTATTTTACGTAATAGTTAAATTATTTCAAGGAATAGAATAAGAATTAAAACCAATATGATTTTATTGAGAAACAATTTGTATCATTATGACCCTCCGTTGGGTCGAGTCATAACACACTAGACGCTTCCTCAATCAATATTATTGATTGTGGTACTAATTATATCATTATGACTCTCCGTTGGGTCGAGTCACAATACGCTAGCAGTACCCACACACAAAATAATGAATAGTTAAATACAACCATCACACAATATTAAGTGATTCATCACTGTTGGACAGAAGTAATCCCTCAAGTTGTGATGTCAACGTTTACTACACACGTTCACTGAATTTATGGCACCATCTTTGACCAAAAATAAATCTCACTATGAAAGCCATGGCACTAGGAAAGATCATCACCGTTGAGCAAAAGAATCCTTCAAAGCCATATTTTCTATTTGGGTTTGATAATATTTTACATGATCACAAAAGTTGTTGAATAATAAAATAAAATAAAATAAATAAGCCACTTAGGAGATGCAAGTAGCCAAATCTAACTCATGTTGTGGGTAAATGCCAAAAATCAATAATAATCATGAGTAATATTATGTAAGTACCATCCTTGATGCTTGTGTACAACTTACAATACCCAACCCTAATTAAAGGCACTCAAATATACAATAATTATTCGATTAAAAATTATCGAAAGGATATCAGGTCATGTCAAACATTACAACAGAGAGCTCCTTTTCAAAAATAAACCTAAAAAATATATCTGAAATGCTCGAGAAAGTAAAAAATTATATATAATGTTCGAAAATTAGACTTATAAATAGCCCAGAAATGACCCGAAAAGGGTAAGGAATAATATGGGTCACAATTGGGCCTTAACGGCAAATGGATCGCGTCTAACGGGCTGAATCGGGTCATGAATCATGGGCTGGGACATGATTGGACCGGCCCATGGGCTAGATCGGGTCATGACTTAAGTCTGATTATTGACTGAGCCGAGGCATAAATTGGGTTGGATATGGGCCTTAATATGGGTCTATGGGCCATGTCAGGCATGTGGACTATGTGACGGGTCGGGTCACAAGGCCATGAGACCCGTCGTGCATAGATAGGCCACAGGTTAGTCGTCTTCTTCAAATGACAAACAAGCAGAGTGACTATGAGGCCTCTTTATTGTTTTATTTAATTGAATTTAATATTAATTGAAAGTGTGCTTTCTAAGTCAATTGAGAAGTGGTTTCAAAACCACATAATTAAAAAAAAAAAAGCAATCCAAATTGACCCTCTCGTGTAGTCAGTTTCTTCCAAAACGACATATCATATTATCTGGGAATCACAACCCCAAAACAACCTTTGAAATTAGAAGTTGAAATTCATACAAATGAGAATTCCTAATTTCGTCCAAATTTGCTTAACCGAGATTGCCTCTCTCACGAGGTTTAAGAGGATTATTGAGCATTAACATAAGCATATATGTTACGATTAATCATATGTTGAACTTGGCTATGATTCCAATTGATGGATCTATTAATCCGACCATCCAAATATATGCCCTAAGATCTAGGCGCATGATCAATCAAAACAATAAATCAACAATCCATAAATTAAAATATACGTGCGCACCTTGAGTGTGAGTCATGAAAGGTGGGTTATCGATCTTCAACGATCTCCTCGCTCTCCATACCTCCTAGTATAATGGAGATGTTTTTGCAAATAGGGAGGGTTGAAGTGTGTCAAGCAATCATTGGGACCAAGCACCCCTTATATTTATAGCCAAAGAGTCATTTTCCATTAAGGACTTGAATTACTAATTATATTGTGATTGGAAATCACAATCATACCTTAACTAAAAGACTTAATTATTAGTTGCTTATTCTCTTCGAATTCACCGAATTAACAACTATCACATCTCAAGATTGATCTTACACCATTCACCGGTCAACAGATTGACCATAGTGATGACCACCAAAATAGAAATTTCCAACACAAATGTCATACTCTCTACGATATGTAAGGCCCATCCAGGTTGTTTACGTTGTATGGCATCATCAAAAAAATAATGTGGGGCTTTTCCCTCGCATGTGGGAGCATAGATACTTTTAGTAATTCGGTAGGTGCTGATAGACGTACCTTAACATAAATAGAAGAGGCATTTTAATTAGACCATAAATATTGTGCTGGAAGAAAAAAGTGGTACGCTTCTAGAAGTCTTATAAAAAAAGGTTGGTGTAATTGCTACAGCACTTTATGTTACATCCACCTCACTTAGACAAAGAAAAAAAACATCTATTGATTGCCTTAAGTCAAATGATGACGATCGTTTTCATCCTAATCTTCCACACAATTGATCTTGTGATCATGAGCTTACCATCAAACGATCAAATGTTGATTATATGTGACACACATCCCAATAATTGAACGTGAACTTTCTGGAATATGTGCTACACAGAATCAACATTTGATGATATGATGGTAGGCTCAATTTTCATCTTGCTTAAGTGGTAAATACACAAATATGGTATATAATATGCCCCAAATCTTATACTTAGTTAGGATTAAACAAGTAATTTAGGATTTAATATGTGTGTTTAAGTGTTTCAGAAAAATAAGGAAAAGAAGAGAAAAAGTGTATTTTTAGAAGGGATAAATTGATCAAATTTCGTGCATAAGAATTTCCATTCAGACACGAGCAAGATGCAGAATTCGAAGCAGATGCGGACTAATCTCACGCACGCAAAAATTGGAGTTCATGCACGCGAGAAAGATCAGCTATTTTAATTTACGCAGAATAAAGTTTGCGCATGCGAAAAGTGAATTCCAATCGCGCGAAAATACCTAAAGTTGCCTATTTTGAGTCCTTTTTCAATTAGAATTTTGAGAGGTTATAAATATAAGTATTGTAAAAACCTTAAGGACGTTTTTGCTTAGCTTTAGAGAGAGAAGAAGGATTAGCGATCGGTGAAGAAGCTCTAGAGATAGATTATAGAGCGGTCATGGAGATTTCTATGAACACGATTGTTCTTTCACCATGCGTGGCTAATTCATAGGTTTAGTATTTCAATGAAACCCTAGTTTTTGTAATATTTCTTCCTTATTTTGATTCTCTTTATTATAATTATGGATGGTGATTGCTTGGTGTGAGTACACTGGGTTTTTACTAGATTTATTTAATTAAATGGGTTTTTAGATTAGTCTTGTAGATGATTTGATTTCTTATGTGATTAATATTCTCTTCGGACCTAAGACTTGTGGTTTAGGGACGTTGTTCATGCAATGGTGTTTATGATTGCGCTATCTTAAGATTAGATACGCCATACTAAGATAGATCACACTGCCCGTAATTAGTTTAGTATAGAAGGTTCGATCTTTGTCGAAGATGGTTTATCTTATGATAAGATTTCACTTATCTTTTTGTTGATCAATCTTGCGATTGTAGCGACGGTTGTTCCTAACCGTTCATAAATATAATACTTAGAATTAAGGTATGGAATTAAATTATGAAACTTGTGGTGGATTCTAAAATCCTAGACGCCCATCTCATTGATATTTTCTCGCCTTTGAATCAGTTTAAACCCATACTCAACTCTTTTTATAAATTAGAATAATTACATAGATTTAGATATTTAATTCAATCAATCTTTGAGGTTCGACACCCCTAGTATTAGCTCTAATCTACTAACTTGTCCTCTTGCAAGGGTTCATATTTCCAATTGTAGAGATCACATCTTTAAAGTTAATGGGCAACGACTTAAGCCAGTCATCGAAAAGCTAGATGAAGGAGGATTGATCAAGTCGATGTTGTTAAATGGCCCATCTTATGGATGATCAGGACCGAACTATGTCTAGCTCAAGACATTAAAAATGTAGCAACCCATTGATTTTTGTATTTTTTTTCGTATAATAACTAACGCCGAGAAATAAATGGTTTTTTTAAAATAATAATAATAATAAATATAAAACCAACAAAACAAACAACAACAATATTTTTACAAATATAACGTTTCGCACAGGCGAAAATTAGCGTTCGCACACGCGATATCCACTAGCAAACATTATTCGCATAGGACCGGTTTGCGCACATAGTCCGCCCACGTGAAGAGGGGTTAGGGTGATAAACTCTTTGCTATACCTTATCTTATCACGTTGCAAGCACGTGTGTAGGTATCGATCCACAAGGAAGGTTGTTTCTTAACAATTCTTCAAGATGCCTTTAAAGAATAAAAATTGTATTTTTAAAACTAAGGTGCAGATATTGAAATAAAACTATATAAATGAATAAGTATAGGTTCCCTTATCGCAGATTCGTAATCCTAATTAATCATAACCTATTTAACTGAATTCCTTGTAATTATCTTAAGGTGACAATGACAACATAAAAGGAATAAAAGATTAGTTTAAGGCACAACGATAACATAAACTTCTCTAGCATGAAAATCGTTAACGAAACTAGGGCCACAATGACAATATAGTCAGGTGATGGAAGTCTAATAATCTCAATCTTAGGGTAACAATTGCAACAAAGAGAAAAAAAATTATAGAAATCTAGCATAATTTAAAAAAAAAAAAAAAAATCTTTAAAATCCCTAAAAAATTCTCAAAGTTCCCCATATTGATCAATAATATGTTTTGTGTTAATTTTGGGCTCTATTGATTTTGCAGTGGCTACAATGTGAAATAAAAGTATATAACCAATAAGTTAGAATGGAAAATATAAATTTCATTAATGTTAAACAAAATAGTATAAAAATGAACATAAGAACATATAAAAAAAGAAGGAAAAGAGTAAATTCTAAGCTCTAAGTTTTAACCCACAATGGTACATCTCCATTGTTGTCACTTGTCACGTCCTAACGGTATTATGTATCGAGCAAAAATTATACACATTGATTTCTAATCCTCCACCATCATCATCACTTACATTGACGTCATTTGCATTGCCATCATCATCTGAATTGTCTCCTTCAACAAATTATTCTTTCTCTTCGATTTCTTCATCATCCGATCTCACTAAGATGATATCTATATCGTCTATGGGTACTTCTTCATGTATCTTATCTTCTTCTTCTTTTTCTTTTTGATGTAAACGTGAATGTGAGCTATCTTCCCTCGCTATTGATCTTCTCCTCCACCTAATAAGAAGCTCATCTCCAAAAGCGGCCTCTTCTACTTGCTTCCACATAAGATCCTCATCCGCAAATACTCGCTCATCAGAGGCATCCGCCATCCAAGGAGAATCAGATGACAAGTCTTCTAGAGATATGAGATAATAGTGTCTCAGATGTTTTCGATTTTTAAGAAAGTGATCCCGTAGCTTTTAATTGTATTGCGCAAAGACCAAATCATTGAGATTTTTTTGCTCAAGTTTGTTCCACTTCTTCGTGTATATCTATTTGAGAGAAATATTTAATAAATATTAATATCTATTAGAATTTAAACAATAATTAAATTAAAATTATGAAACTAAAAATAAAATAAAAATAAACTAGTTACCATCTCAAATGTGCTCTAATTTCATTCAAATGCCGAAGCGGCACATGTAAGGCAGGAACCTTAACAGTCATATTCTTCAATGATTCACATTTTGTCACCGAAACCACTCCATAGGACAATCACTAATCGACTACAAGCATTAATATTAATTAGATATATTTATAGTTTTAAATTATTAATTTAGAAGAAATGAAATGTAATAAAAATATATCATAAACATGCTTACTAGGTATTTTGGATTCTCTTTGTCAAATCACAATTTCTCTTCCGAACATCTTTTATCATTCTTATATCAGTCAAAATAGTTGCTAATCCGATCTTCCTCATCTTTGTCAAGAACCATCTTTTCTAAAACGTCAAGAAAACTACTAATATGTGTTGCTTCCGCCGTCTCCCGATTCGGATAAGAGAAATAAATCGCAGAATTTAGGAGAAATGTGGCGGAATACAAGGGGCTATACATTTGGGCACCCCATCTCTTCTCAAATATGTCAATAATGGGTTGAAAGAGCCAAGATTTGTACATATTATTAGATTTAATTTTTTTTCATAAATTTCTTTATAAAACTATAGATATAGCCCATAGCAGGCTTCTCATCACCATCAACCAATCGTAGTACTTCTACGAATGGTTGCGAGTCTCTAAGTGATTGGACAATATTATTTTAAAAAAGAGTTGGTTAAGATAGTTTGTGTCGCCCACTTCCCTTTGACCTTCTTTGACCAAGCTCTATTCCTCCAATTGGTGAAAATTACGAAGCTTCTAAGCTTTTCTCTTTTAGCATATATGCTTTGTAATATCAAGAAGGCCGTAGCAAAATATCTTATAGTGGGGCATTGTAAATTACCCTCAATTGCTTTACGCATGTGGTGGAGTAGAAGTGCATACTTATACATATATACTATTATCTTCCTAGCCTTAGCTATAGTTCTAATATGCACTTTTCCTATGTCTTCTAAGATTAAGTCTAAGCAATGGGCAACACATGGGGTCCAATATATGTATAGTCTCTATTCCATTATTAGTCTATCCGCGACCACCAAGTTTGTCGCATTGTTCGTGACAACTTGGACAATATATTATGCACTAATATCTTTTTCTATCATCTCATCTATAAGGAAAAATAGATATTCGGTCATGCGAGAATGGGCCGAAGCATCTACGAATTTAATGAACATAGTTTCGGTAGGACAATTTATCAAAAAATTGATGATTGACCTACCAGCCCTATCTGTTCAACTGTCGGTCATTACCAAAAAATTGATGATTGACCTACCAGCCCTATCTGTCCAACTGTCTTTAAATCCTCTCAATACTCCTCGAGAAAGACTTTTGTGAAGTCTACCTCTTTTTTAAGACATGTTTGTCTTATCTCATGATATGATAAAGGTTTTAGGCTAGGTCTAAATTGTCTAAGAGCTTCAACCATTACTTGAAAGCTCTTTAACTTTACGTTATTGAATGCAATATCGACTTGGTACATCCACTTAGCCACGTATTGAATAGTGGTGGATCGGTCCTTAGCTTTAAACCTATTTTCTATAGTTGTTTGGGCCGGACCCTTTCCCCTAGCGTCTACCACATCCTCGGGATGTGATCTATAAGAGAAGAATTTATCTATTCCCTTTCCCTTTCTACCACATGCTCTTTTAGAGGGTGGTGGTCTTGAACCACTAGGAGCCGTGAAGGGAGTAGATCTATCATGTTTTTCCTTATCTTCATCAACATCATAGTATTATTGTAAAATCACTTCGTCATTATATTTCGTCCTCAAAGTCTTATCAATCTATTCTAAGATCTCTTTTCGAATCTCCGGTGAGACATTTGAACATGCCTTTGCATTCGATCCGGGTTGCCAACCAAGATGTTGCTTGTGTCTCCCTATTCCCCCCATGGTTACATGGGGGCATAGGGTACATTGGACCTTATTTTTTTCGGTTATACTCTTGTAATGTCTATATTTCCAACTCGGATCGACAGAATTTGTCAACCTAAGAGCGTCGTTTGAGGACTTAAATATAATAATAACGTAATTTAAAGAAGTGGATAGGTAGATGTTAACAACCATACTTAAAAAATGAAAGAAATGAGGTATAATGAGGAAGAAAAATAATCAAACCAAATTTAATAGGAATTATAAATTAATTTAAACTCTTGTTTCTTGATTCTTAATGTGATTCCTCCCTCTTTGCTTGAAGAATGAAGATTGAAGCTTGAACCTCTTAACTCTTTAAGTTAACTACAAAATAGAGCAAAAGAAATTATGATTAAAGATTTAAAAGAGAGAGAGAGAGAGAGAGAGAGAAAGAGAACACTAAATACTCAAAAAATAAACTAAAGAGACATAAATCATACCTTGGATGGATGTGGCATGGATTAGGAAGAGAAACCTTGCATTTGTAGGCTTGGGAGAGGCCTTAGAAGCAAAAGTAAAATAAAAATAAATCCTCAACGATCATAAATATGACTATTGGAAAGTATGCCATCGCATACACGTGTATGAGATGGCATACACATATCTGTCGCATATGTATAAAATGGCATATGCGATCGCATACTCGCATATGCGATCACATATGACATCAATGATCGTGAAAACCTTTTAAAACTCATAGATAAGTTTTAAAACTCATATTCATTAACCAATTACAACTAACAAAGTCAGTAAACTAAGAAATTCTTAATTATTCATACTCATCTTTGATATCGGGCCTTAAAAAGAACTTAGCGACTCGTTATTTCTATTGCATTAAAAATAATTACAAAAGACATAATTGAAAGACAAAATCCAATTTAGTTGTCAGCTATGATTGACAATTCCTAGATAGTTTCTTCTAGACGCATGCTCTCTTATTCATAGATTCATAAGAGGCCACTTACAAGAATTTAGGACTTTATTCTAAGCAAACTACCGATTATAGTCTTTTCCTAAAACTAAACTTCCTAACACATATTCACCTTGGTTTAGAATTCCTTTCCTTCTCGTGGAGGTCTTTCGTCCTTATATTCAGTAGCATGATCTTCACAAGATTCTTCTGGATTCTTGTCTTGTATGGACTCTTCATTTATCTTCACAAGAGACTTCATAAACTATGATTCTGCTTGTTATTGCACCATCTCTCAGTGGTTTTGTGATTCTTCAGAATCGTATCGTGCAGTTTATTTGTAAAATCGTGACTACGATTGCAGATTATACTTTGTATTTCTTCATATGATTTGTCTCTCGATCGCTCGCAGTCCTTCTTTCATTCTCTCACAGTCTTCTCAGTGCTCTCGTATTGCTCTCATGCTTTCGTGGTGTAATCGTAATGTTACGATTCTTGCTCTGCTCTATCACAATGCTACGATTATAGACTTTCTCTGTCTTTAGCTTTACGATTTCATTCTTTTGTTTTGTGATGAAATCGTAGGTATTACGATCCTCCTTCGATTACTCGTATGGTTGAAATTGCAACTACGATTTTTGAGTCCTTTTTGCATAGTTATTTCTTTTCTTCTTCTTTTGTCTACTGATCTAAATATTCACTAGCAAGGAGTTATTAGTATCAAACTGTGGATTAATCGCACTCATATGAGGGTATCGAAGTGGTAAAATCTGTGAATGATCATTGGGTTTCTCAGTTCACTCGCAGACTTTTCCGCGCATGCAAAAATTGAATTTCACGCACTCGATAGACCACTCGAGAATTTTCTCTCTTTTTAAGTTTGCTCACACGAAAGGGAGTTTCGCGCACAGGAATGCAATTTCACGACTAATAAGTGATTTTGCACACGCAAAATTTCTTTCCACACACCCAGAATTGACTTTGCAGATTTTAAAAGGCCGTTTTCCATCCTTTTCTCACACATTCTTTATTTTCGTAGTTTTAATGTCATTTTTTCTCTCGAATCTTTTTTTTTCTTCGCATTTTCGATTCGCCACATCCACGTCATCATGCCACACAAGATTGGGGTTTCACAAAAGCTTCGGACAAACGTGTCCACAGACCCAAAACTCGATGTTTCGAGTACGATTTGGGTCTCAAAATAGTTTGATGTTGATTTCTTCTCCACCGATCGCGTCGCAAAAGATCAACATGGACTACCTCAATTTCACGCACCTTACGTGTCTTCTTCAACCTCCATCGTACCTCTGTTATCCCTGACTCGTCCATTTATTCTATGAGCGGATGACCTACATGCGGAATCATCGATCTTACTCCTAGCATGAACATCACTTTGTCATTGACGACCACGAGTTCATCATTTTTCCTATTGACATCGCGCGATTGTTAGGGTTTGATGAGTTGTTTCGCCGTATTGATGGTTTGGTTCCCCTGAGAGAATTTGAGTCCGATTTCATTCAAGCGGAACTAGGCTGAGGAGTGTGTGTGGGTGGAGAACAAGTCCGTCGATCTCACATGCCGGAGCGAATGTGGTTTAATGACATCGTCTTCCAGAAGAATCTATGGCCGCTTGATCATGAGTAAGAACAACGCGATACGACTCTTGAGAGTTTATACGCCGCCTTTTCGAGCTGATTGTTTTCGGTCGGTAAGGTGATGTTCGAGGGGATGCGCTACGTGCACGATCATAAGGATACACACATTGGGAGGAGTTTATCACTCCCTTACCCTCATTCCATCACCGCTATTTTGATGTGTCAGGTCTCTTTATCCCAACTACCGAGGAGACGTGGGTGAGAGCGGCACTGGCCCATACACTGAGGAAGTGGAGTTGGACACTATAGAAATTGAGGCCTTCATCTTCGTCCTCTACTCCTACTTCATGACAACCCTTCATACCATCGCCAGTGCGCCCATCACCTTAGCCACCCCAATCGTCGTCCCGTCCGCATACTACACCGACGGTTGATGATCCTCATGCCCATGTTACTCGCCAGGATATTGATCTTCTAACTACACAGTTGGCGAGCCTAGGTGATCAGGTGAATATTCTTACTATTGATTTCCGGTATAACCGGAGAATCTTACGATTCATGCTTGAGCGTGTCTTTCCTGCTGGGGTGACTATTTTGTTTGCGGAGCTTGATACTCTGGATGTCCCGCCTCGCACTAATGGGGTGTTTAGGATTAGGTTGTTTGCTTAGTTTAGTATCGTTTAGGATTTTAGTAGTTTAGTTTTATTTTTTTAATTAATGGACTTGTAATTAGTTTCCTTTGCAATTGAGTTTACTTTTCTTAAATTCTGTAATTAGTGAACGTTTAATTAATGCCATTACTTTTCTTTTACTTATTTTTATCTTATAATTTTAATTTCATATTTTACTATTGTATGATCTCACTAACATGCAGGTATGACGGTGTTTGTTTTATTTCTTTTTATCTTATAAATTGCCTACGCGTAGTTTTAGTATCAGGTCCCTTATTTTATTGATCGTTCCACATGGTGGACCATGTAGTTCAATTCAGGCTTGGGAGTGCAATACGATACTTTATCATATAATATATCATAAAATTTATACAATAATCGAATTTGTTTTTAGCAATAACTTATTTTTAATAATAATTAGTAATAATCATTTCAAAAAAAAATAAAAAATAATAATAATAATTAGTAATATTTAAAATATATATTAAGATTTACAACTTTGATTTTAAGTTAAATGAATTAATTCTTATTTAATAGTGGTAGAAGTTGAAATAATTAAGAGGAATAAATCTAATTCCTTTACACATTCATTACCACATGAAGCTAGAAATTGACAAACATAGCAAATATATGAATCATAAATTTTTGAAATACAATATCATATGAAATTTGAACCTTTAACTATTCTCTTTGAGAGAATTTATTTCTTTCACTCATATTTCTTTTAGAAACTCGAAATTTTAGATCTCATATTTTTATTTTGTTCTATGAATGAGATGAGTCACTAGTTTTACTAGAAGTTTTATAGTGTGAGTTCAAAGCTTTAAAGTAAGTATGCATAAACTAAGGATACGACTTAAGGCCATCTTTGGATAATTTAAGCTTTTAAATGACCAACCATATTAATATCCTTTTTAGTTCCCACTTTTGAGCCTATAAAATGAAATTAACCTTTCTTTGAAAAACCAATCAGCTTGTGAGCCTTAGAAAATTAATTTTAGCCTTACTGTTACTCTAGAGAAATAAAAAGTAAAGGAGAAGCTGTTGAAATTGATAAGTTGAAAAGAAGTAAAAAAGTTTAGGAATAGACAAGAAAGGGGAGAAGAAGAAAAAAATGGGTACCATATTATAAAAAAAATTGAAAAGGATACGAGTGATATTAAAAAATAAAAAGAGAATATGAATGTCCAAAGGAATGAAGTTATTGAATATATATATATATATATATATATATATATATATATATATATATATATATGAAAAGAAAGAATGAGAAAAGGAAAAGGAATTTCATGAGTTGAAAAGTATTAAAAAGAGAAGAGTTGATAAAAGGGTAGTGAAGTATTAAAAGAAAAATTGAAGCACCTCTCTTTACTTACTGAATTCATAGAATTTCGAATCTTTTCTACCAAGTTTTCTTTCTCACATTTAACCCACAATGTGATTGAAAGTACTCTGTTAGAGAGTTTGTGCTATAAAATCTATGGTAAACTGAGTTTATGAATTTCAGGATTGGAAATCCCTTCCATGAGATCTTGTATATTTTTTATTATTTTTATTTTTTATTTCTTCAAAATTATGTGGTAAAATCAATTCATTGTTCATATAAATCACCTATTGAGAATGAGTGAAACCACAAATTACTAATTTTCATTGAGACACTATGCCCAAGTGAGCTTTAGAGTCAAAGAAGAGAATTTATGAGTAAATATTAAGATATGTTTGGATCTTAACAGTAACATTGGAAATGAACACACACACACTACACACTACATCTATGTGGATTGGTTATGGAGGGTGAATCCACTATGACTTTGAATTACGCTGTTTATATGAATTTTTAGTTTTGAAAAGTTTAATAGGAATGAATTTTGGATTGACAAAAGTTATAAATCTGGGATCACTGAAATTTTGTATTTATTTCAATATTTTGAAAAGGTTGTTGAAGTTTGTGAGTAACGTCATTGAAAACTCTCAGGAGACAAAATTCCTCCACTAGGGATTACTTAAGGGTTTAAAGGCTTGTTGCATACGCTAAATGCAACAGTGCTCCCTGCGAAAGTGGTGTTACTTTGAATAATTTTGTTTTGTAACCCGATTACTTTGCTTGAGGACTAGAAAAGAGTAGGTTTACACTACAAAAAATAAGACTATCAGTGGCAGTTTTTTAGAGCAAAAAACTGCCGCTATTAATAAAAAAAACTATTATGAGTATTAGCTGCAAGGGTAATAGAGGCAGTTTTTTGTTAATAGCGGCAGTTTTTGGCTGCCGCTAATAGTCTTATTTTTTGTATTGTTAGGAGTGTGATAAATACAAAAATATAGTCTATAATGAGCCCCAAATTTTATACTTGTTAGGATTAAATAAGTCATTTGGGGTTTAATATGTGTGTTTAAGTGTTTCGGGAAAATAAGGAAAAGAAGAGAAAAGTGATTGAATATCCCAGTTAATTGATCAAATTTGTGCATAAAAACTATCTTAATTTTGCATCAAATACGAACATTTATGTCAATTGACCAGATCCAATAATCATATTGCAGGATTTAAAATTGAGTTCTATAAGAAAGACCAAATGATAAGTCATCTATTTATGCAGATATCAAGGTCACGAAAAGTGATTTACGCACTCGCGAAAATACCCGAAGTTGCCTATTTTGAGTCCTTTTTCAATTACAATTTCGAGGGGTTATAAGTATATGTGATGTTAAACCTTAAAGACATTTTTGCTTAGCTTTAGAAAGAGAAGGAGGATTAGGGATCAGTGAAGAAGCTTCGGAGATCAATTATAGAGCGATCATGACGATTTCTATTAACATAATTGTTCTATCTTCAACCATGTGAGGTTAATTCTTAGGTTTAAGGTTTCGATGACCCTAGTTTTTGTAATATCTCTTTCTTATTTTTATTCGCTTTATTATAATTATGGCTGGTAATTTCATGATGTGAATACACTTAATTTTTTACTAGATTTATTTAATTAAATGGGTTTTTGAATTAGTCTTATAGATGATTTAATTTCTTATGTGATTAATATTCTCTTCGAACCTAAGATCTGTGATTTAGGGACGTTGTTCATGCAATGATTTTTATGATTGCGCTATCTTAAGATTAGATATGCCATACTAAGATAGATCGAGCCACCCGTAGTTAATTTAGTATAGAAGGTTCGATCTTTGTCGAAGATGGTTTATCCTATAATAAGATTTCACTTATCTTTTTGTTGATCGATCATGGGCTTATAGCGACAATTGATCATAACTGTTTGTAAATATAATAATTAGAATTAAGGTTAGGAATTGAATTACAAAATTTGTGGGGGTTCTATAACCCTAGATGCCCATCTCATTGATATTTTCTCTCGCTTTTTAATTATTCCAATTTAATTAGTTTAAACACATAGTCAAATCTTTTTTATTAATTAGAATAATTGCATAGATTTATGTATTTAATTCAATCAATCTCTGAGATTCGACGCCCCTAGTATTAGCCCTAGTCTACAAACTCGTGCTTGCAAAGTTTCGTATTTTAACCGATCATTAAGTGAGGTGGCTGCAACATAAGGCTGCGTGCCAACCTAAAATGACTCTTTTTTTTGTTTTCTAGGATCCCTAAGAAATGTAAAGTCAGATTTTGGAAGAATAATTAAGGTAAAAGATTTGTAATTTAGTTAAATTTGATATATTTGGTAGTTTGATTTTTGGGAAAAAACTTTGTATTAAGAGAAACAACCCATTCCAAATAGTGATTTTCAACGGATCATTGAATTGAGAAACCTACCATTTGGTTTTATCAAATGCATTGTCAAATTTGAAGGAATTGATAAAAAGATTGGTGAGTCAAAAATACATCTCCATTGTGTGATTAAGGTGGTCAGATTCTTTTAAAATGAATGGCTATTGTATAAATCTCTAAAATCAATTTTAGCTATTCATTTCAAGGCATTTACTGCTTTCAATCATATTGTAGAAACAATTTTCCAACCCAATCTTCCACACCATAGATATTTATATCATGATATCCAAATCACACTTGATGAAAAATGGTGTCATATGTCAATTAAAAAAAGTGACATGTCCTAAATCATCATTTGGAAGTGCTTGGTAATACATGAGCTCTTGGATAAAATTTTATTAAACTATAATTTGTTGGTCTACCAAAAGAACCTTTAATCCAATTATAACATAACAATCAGAGAATTTGGGATTACGTGCTCCACACAAACACACAATGTGGTGCACTAGTCACTCTCCCCTTCCAATCTAATCAAACCTTGGAAGATACATAGATATTCATAGGAGCAAATTCAATGAAAGCTAAATTTTATTACTACCATGTGATTTGTGGGAGGAAATTCAATCTAATCAAACCTTGGGTGACTATGCTGCCATATCGTAGGCATGGCTATCATCTAAAATAGATTTAGTTGAAAGACAACATTAAAAAATTATCTCTACCATGTGATTCTGTCATGTCCGGAAATTTGGCCTATAAACGATCATGGCTTATGAACAAATCTAACTACTAATGCTACTCCAATAGACAAATCACAACTTAACATCAGCTGAACTTTATTGATAATCTCAAAATGTTACATCAACCATAGGTTCGATATAGTTTTTTCTCCAAAATAATAGTTTACAGGATGAGTTAGTCATGGGTGAACACAACAGTCCACACGTCTGTGTAATTGTGTGATATGCACGGACTTCTATGCATTGGAAGTCTGTGCACATCATGCAGTCGAACAGACATGTGGACTGCTTTACGCCACATGATGGGTCGACACCCATTGTAGACTAACTCTTACAGGATTCGTGATCCTCTACTCATTTGAGTGTCATATTGATAACGGGCTTCGTTCTTGCGTTTAGAGAACAATTTGCAATTTTTTTTGTATATTATAAATATAAAAGTTACACATTAGTAATTAAATTTATAGTTTATTAAAAATATATGTGTTATTTTTATTTAAAAACCATTCTACCTCTAGCAAACTGGATTCGCTTGGATGCAGTGAACAATGAATTATGAACCCGTATTCAAATAGAGCGAACCAACAAATCGCGTAATATTGCTAGTAACTATGGAGCTTTTATAAATATGTAAAGGTGAGAGAAGTTTTTAAACTAAGGAACATTGGAGGGGTACGTGAGAAAAGTCCAAAAAAATGAAGGATTTTGAGCTAAGAAAAAAATGAAAGGGACATTTTTGCTAAAAAAAAATGAAAGAATAGATTTTTTTAGGCTATAAAAATGAAAGAGATTTATTTTTTTGCTAGGGCCAATACCAATATGTATCGGCACTGATTCTATTGCAACATCTCTTTAATGCATTCTAACCTGTTTTTTTTTTTATATATATAAAATGCCCGATGCGTATTGGTATTGGTTGATACATATCGGGCGATACGTATCAATCCTTCATGGACCGATGATACCGATATGTATCAGTCTGATACCCGATACCTACCCACTTTGACACCTTGATAAAAACATAAGAGGAGGGGAAAGGGGCATGTGGTTGGAAATGAAAGAGAGAGAAAGAAGAAGAATTGTAGTTGCATAGGCTCACTTGTCAATATTGCAACATCTTGTTATGAGAGATAGGTTCTCCATCATTTGTCAATATTGCAACATCAACTTCGCAAGTTTGAGCCCAACTTACTCATTAAAAAAAGAAGTTAAAAGTAATTTAAAATTAGTTGCTACCATTTAAATCCAACATAGCATTAATTATAGATGGCCCCTGACCTTTTTGAATTAGACAGTTGAGATATCTTTACATAATGAAACACATGGTGGTTCCATATGACACCATAGATATAAAAGATCATCAAACTTCTTTGTATCAATGTTACCTATTCCAAATGATAGCAAATGGTTGTCCACCAAAACCTACCAGTCCCTTCTATCTCATATGGAAGGGGATCAACCCTTCGATCGTCACCGTTCATGTCTTCTTCTTCTTCGGATCGACGAAAGCTCATGGAATCCCCAATCTGTCTACGACACATCAGAATCTGACGGTTGACATTTTTTTCAAAGATTGAGACACGAATCAGCTTTCGGTTGTTGCCTTTGTCCATCCCATGGTGACAAGTCGGTAAGTCGGCAATGAATCGATAAGAGAAAAAATCAGGAAACTTCGACAAAATCGGGGAAAAATCGGTAAACATCGGGGAAAAGTCGGGAATTATAAAATAAATATAAAAAAATTAGAAATATATATGAAGAAATTTTAAACTAATAATATTTATTAAAAGTTAAATGTGATATATATTATATTATAAATGTGCTATAGATTATATTATATTGTATTGTATTATATTATATTATATTAATATAATCTAATATTAGCTTACATTAGTATAATATATTATATTATATTGTATTATGTTATAATATAATAATATTATTATATTAAAATATTAGCTTATAATAGTATAATATATTATATTATAATAGTATAATAATATAATCTATATTAGTTTATAATAGTATAATATATTATATTGTATTGTATTATAATCTAATATTAGCTGTACGGCTGTAGCTGCAAGCTGTAGCTTTTCGTTAGTCGTGTAATTCAAATACGTCTAGAGTTGTAGACTTACTAAGCTACTAATTAGGCTGTAAGTCAACTAGCTTCTATAAGAAAAGAAGAAAAAAGAAGACGCAACAAAGAAGAAAAGAAGAAGAACCCGAGGGAGAATGTGAGAGCCTAAGAAGAAAAGAAGAAGAAGAAGAACCAGAGGGAGAGCTGATTGCTGCCGGGAGCCGATCGTTGCTGCAGCCTCGTCTTAAAAATAAGGAGTTTAAAACCTTCTTATTTATTTATTTATTTTTTAACGAAGGCGGTTAGTCGGCCAAATCGCCGACTCGCTGATTTATAGCCGGCACAGCGCCAATTCGGCGATTTGGTTGACTAACCGTCGATTACATCGTAATAGTTAAAATCGGCGACTATCGCCGATTTTTTGAAGAAATCGGCGATGTTTGTCACTATGGTCCATCCCCCACGATTTAGAATGAGAACCAAGTAGGGAGTTCACAAAGTGTGATGAGCATCAGATCCGGGGAAAAGGATTCCAAGGTTGATTTCCAATTTTATTTGAGAAAAGATCACTTGCAAAACATACACTCTATTTTGTTAATAGATGTGATGATTATAAAAAAAGAAGTTTAAAGGGATAATTACAGTGTAGGTAGCTCTAATTGCAACTACCGAATTAGCGACGACGCCTATACTAAAAAAAACAGATTATTAGCGGCAGTTTTTTGGAGCAAAAAACTGTCGTTGTTAACAAAAAAAACTATTAAAGACTATTAACGGCTGTTTTTGGCTGTCGCTAATAGTCTTATTTTTTGTAGTGAAACCATCTGACTGCTTTGAATTAGAGGATGAAAATCGTTTTCCCCCAATTCTTGCACACAATTGATCTTGAAGGCCATGGGACTACTATCAAACAGTCATTTTTTTTATTCTAGTGACACCTATATAAAAGTGACCTGGAAATCATGTTGCACACGACACCCTCAAACAAGATTCTCAGGTCACTTTTTGGGATGTGTGCTATATTGAATAAAAAACTAACCATCACACCCATGGTCTCAATATATCCATTTTGTGGAAGAAGATTGGAACGAAAAATGATCTCCATTGTCTGATTCAAAGCTATCAATGATTTTCAGCTTAGGTGCCCTACTTATTCGGTAGGTGCGAAAAGAGCTATCATTACCTGTACTTGACTTCTAAAGTATGGCTATGACCATCAGGTATGAGTGAGCAGGTAGGAGTGACAAAAAAAATCCATAAACCGAACTGACTGACCGAAATTTTGGTTTTCGGATCGGTTTCGGGTATGCTAAATTCTTACCTGAAACCTACCAACCGACCCGACATTCACATATATTTTAATATGTAATTGCATTTCACCAAAGGGCGGGAAACACTCATACCGTACGAGCAAAGAGAAGAAACAGTTGTCAAACAACTACTCTTCCAAACAAGACATCTATCAAAAAGTCGTCATCTGTTATTTTACCTTTTTGAAAGTGAAAAAAAAAAGAAGAAACCACTTTTCAAAACCAAAACAAGAAAAACTGAAAAAGAAGAAGAAGAAGAAGAAGAAGAAGAAGAGGAGGAGAGAGGGATTGAGAGATGCCGCGAAACTTGAAACCGACAGAAACTGAACCGAGCCGATTAGAATTATTTCCGTTCGGGTAGGTACCCTTGTTGGTTAGGTTCCTATTCCAGAATCAAGGAAATAGAAAGGATCGGTTCAATTGAGATTTTCACCTGAAAACCGAGCGAACCGAATCGATATCACCCCTACCGTCAAGTATAAAGCTAATGATATATGCAGTCTACCGGTTATCCAAGTATACAGTTTATCAATTTTTTCAGAGTACCATTAAATGCCCCCACCAAATCTTTAAGAGCGTCTGCTCCGAAAACCCATTGACTACTTTGACTCAGACGATGTGATCTTCTTCGTCCCAATCTTTCCATGATCTTGAGATCATGGGCATACCATCAAACTACCAAGTTTTAATTTCTCATGTTATACATCCCATGATAGATGGAGTGCGATTTTTCTTACGAAAAAATTGATTTTAAAACTCTTTTAAAAATATAAATCACACTTATTAGGATCTTTACACTTTTATTAACAGTAGATCTACGTAGCTCAAAATGAATAAAGAAAATATCCTAAAAGTTCATAGATAAAAATAATGGATTAATTGAAATATATTTATAACGAACTTTAGCTCGATCTTGGAATTGAGTTCTAGAAGGTTGAAGGAAGATGTAGCCCAAACGAAAAAAATTCGTTCTCCAAAAACAGAAATGACCTTGCTTCTCAAAAGTTTAATGTTTTTCTCCTTTTCTTTTTCACTTTCAGAGAAGAAGACTCTCAAAATTGGTATATCTCTCCAGAGAGAAATTTTGGTAAATATATGGAAAAGATTCCTTTTCTCATAGAAGTCAAATTTTGTATCCTATCACAACTCATACTCTACCCGAAAGATAGCAGGTTTTTAAATTTAAAAAATTAAACTTTAAACTTTGTTATCTTTTAAAAAAGCGATAGAGATTGTAATATCATGTATTTCTTATGCAAGACTAAGTGATTCACATGGTCACTTAAAAGTCTCCAATAATAATACTTACCAATCTGTCCTAGCAATTTTAGTATTATTGAAATGCCCTTAATAAGAGTTCTAATAACTCTTAATGGTAATAAGCTATTTAATTAAATAAATAGATCTTATGCAATAAGGTATTGGTCATCTCATGTCCACAGAAAGAGTGAAAAGATCAAGCAATGAACTTATCTAGAGCGCAAGGTTAGATCACTTTGGGATATGCTATTTTGGGCTACCCCAATAAGTTGATTGACCCAGTGATCAACCTATTAGGACTATCAGGGATGTGAGATAGCCATATGATAGTGAATCCCCAAATAGAATAGTTAACCCGTAGGGTCTTATCCATAGACACAACTATTAATATTATCCTTCCATGTTCAATGCTCCATGTAAACTTATGGGTAAAATAAATATTTTCAATCTCATAGTCTTAAGAGTGACATTGAGGCTATAGTTATCATCAAATATTGAGAAATTATTTCTCACGAATACAATTTTCATTCAAAATAAAATATATATTTAATATTATTTTATTCATTAATAAAATAATATTTTCAATAAATCATCGATAAAACACCTAACGTTAGGACTTCATATTTGATGACAATCTTTTCCCAATCTTGAACATACCCTAAATGATTGGTCATAGATTCCATGTTGAAATTCTAACACTCAAATAGTTCACTATACAACCAATAAGTAGCATGTTATAAACTGAACTAGTTCATATAGATACCCTCAAAGCGATACAAATAATCATTCAGTAATTGATATAATTTCTCAGGTCTAAGAACTTTATTAATTAATGCTTATGACTAAGAGGTTAACTTATGACAACATAATTCGTCATACAACGTCTCACAGTGCAATCGGTCAGTGTACTTATCTAATATAAGCATTCAAGCATCGATGTGTAGTCTTGTAAATACCCGTATTTTGAACCCGAGTTAGACTGACCATGTGTGTGTATTCGGCTCGGCAACCGACGTCACCATTTGTTTTGGATTTTTATCTAGATGTGATTGTGCGGACAGATTTTAATTTAGAGCCCATTTGGACCCTCGTGCGAAAGTTGTGCACCGACCTCGGTGTAGCCGCTCAACACCGGACTTGAGTTTTAAAATTAGAAGTGTATAATACATAAGAGGTGTGTGTGTGCTTAACTTTGTGAGCAATCCTATTATAAGAAGGAATTGCATTCCCGTATTATACTAGGTTTTGTTAAGAGATGATAGTTACCCAACCGTGTGAAACTCCGTCTTCTCTCTTCTTCAATCATCGTAGGAGATCGGTTTAGAAAACCTCCTTCTCTAGAACCCTCTTTGTTGAAAACACTTAAACCTTAGAAAGAACTTGAATCAACCTTGGATTCGTAGTTGGCTATTGGGAGAGGTTGAGATCATTGGAGGCGTGTTGGAGTTGTCTCTGTGAACTCGTGGGATCGATCGCGGCGCGAATCGTTGAGGAAACCCATCGGTTTCGTTCCAAAGCTCCATTTGCGTGACTCATTTCTAATCTAGGAATCCTTAGATTAAAGGTACGTTTTAATTAAACTTTTTGATTAAATCATTAGATTAACCATGGGTTTTGCTTTGGGAAGTATGGGTTTCGATTCGGGTGAAAACCAGCGAAATCGCGTCGCTGTAGCTCGCTCGAGCGAGCTATTATCATCGCTCGAGCGAAGTATCACCAAACTCCGACATTGCCCTAGTATTTTAGTCATAACTTTTTATCCCGAACTCCGATTGAGATGATTCGTTTTGCGTTAGAAAGCTAATAGAAAAATCTGCAACTTTCATGTTTTGACCAACTCATGGATCAATCGTCTTGATGGTCAAAAATATATGAGAATGTTACGTCAAATCGCTCGAGCGAGCTATTATCATCGCTCGAGCGAGGTATCACCAAACTCCGACATTGCCTTAGTATTTTAGTCATAACTTTTTATCTCGAACTCCGATTGAGACGATTCTTTTTGCGTTGGAAAGCTAATAGAAACCTCTACAATTTTCATGTTTTGACCAACTCATGGATCAATCGGCTTGATGGTCAAAAATATATAAAAATGTTACGTCAAATTCTAGGATTGGCGCAACTTGCCTGTTTTGACTTGTTTTTGAGGAAACACTTAAATAGGTCTATATTATTAGTAATTAGAGTTAATTTTAATGCATGAACGTATATTGTGATGTAGATTGAGGGCGAGAGGCCATCAATAGGACTTTGCTTGACTTCGCATAACTCCGAGTTTTGAGTAGGAGAATCTCATCTTTACAGTATTTTATTTTAATTCGCATGGATATTTTGAATTAAAATCTTTGAACTTGCATATGCCATTGAAATCACATCTGTAAACTGAAATTGATATGAATGACTAAAAATCTAAATCTACCTAAATCCTGAAACCTGAATCTGCTTAAGCTCTGAAAATCTGAAATCAAGAACCTGAACTATGTATAAGAAACTTGCATCTGATTTATATTAGTATCTGCATTTGTTTTATGATTGACCTGAATGACCCCTCAAAAAATTTCTGAACAATTTCCTGGCACAAGTTTCCCTCATTACGCAGGGGCTTGTTGCATCCTGAAAAAGGGTTCATGAACGACGATGGTAGGTAGGGGTTCCCATCGGCTATATTCCTGCTCTCAAGATATAGTTTACTCGGGAGATATTTTAAGTTGAGGATTAAGTCATGAATTACTGAACTTTGCACATAGAAGTTAGGGAAACTAAGACATCAAACATCAGATTCGTTTCAAATCAATAAATCTTACATATGATTTCTGCACCTAAATTCAGTTTATTATCTGCTTATATATTTGACAAGCTATATTCCGATATTTGTTTTGAAACCATATTAGTTAAAGTAAAATGCCGTAGATGTCTTTTTTCTACTGAGCTTTGTTGGTTAGCTCACTCCGACTATACGTCACGGTGTTCGTCTTGGCGTGGCTATTGTATGTGAGATCTTGAGGTTCCTCCTGAGGAGTTTTTCCCAGTATAGAACTTACTGATTTTCTTATTTGTGGTGAGAGTTAGACTTGAATTTGTGGGCCCATTTTTGTTGGATATCATAGTTTTATACTTGACGTTGATTTCTGTTATGAGCCATGTTTCGATGATGGTCGGCCATCATCGGTGGTTCTTTACTTTTAATTGCTTCCGCATTTATTTTAGCTATGGATTTTTATTACGTTTTACTCTGATATGTACCCTGTTTGTCCGGCTTATCGTTTATTCGATAGGTTGGCGAACCGGCCTTTCCTATACCTGAGGGATTGGAAAAGTCGGGTCGTCACAAGTCTTTAGTACAATGACCAGAGATTCAGTTATCTCTTAGTGAAGAGCATTCAATATTTTGGCAACCTACCAAAATGGAATGCCCAATTCCATATTAGGTTGTGACAATAATTTTGAACATAAGGAACCGAAGAGTTAGATCTCATGTGTCAGCCCGTAGCTGATCACCTATCTCATTCTATAATATGCCTAAGGACATTGTTTATGTTCGCCATCTTAGTAATTATCTAATGATCAAAGTTTAGGTCATGCACTAATTTATAATTTATGCGAAAATATTACATCAATAATATGAATAAAAGACTTGTCTCAATTAATCAAAGAAGCAAATACAAAAATAAAATGACTTTTTAGGACATACTTCCAACAATTTCCCACTAGCCCTCAAAGACATTTTGGAGATGGTCTAACTCCCATGACATCTAAATGTCAGAGAATACTTTATCAAGCCATAGTCATCGGGCTAGCACAATTGTACCTAGAGGGAATCTTAGTGACAAGGATG
Source organism: Chloranthus sessilifolius (assembly GCA_021018995.1). Lineage (NCBI taxonomy): Eukaryota > Viridiplantae > Streptophyta > Magnoliopsida > Chloranthales > Chloranthaceae > Chloranthus > Chloranthus sessilifolius. The sequence goes on from CM037586.1 coordinate 12,657,223, forward strand.
TCTCCTCTGGAAACAAAGTCGCGAATTAGATGGTATTTCCTTTCAATGTGCTTCATTTTATTGTGATCTCTTAGTTCCAAACTTTGAGCTACAACACTATTGTTGTCACAGTATCATGCAAGAGAAAGTCGTATTGATGAAACAGTTCCTAACTCTTTGAGGAACCGCTTTAACCATACAGCCTCCTTTGCAACTTCTGAAGTTGCAATATATTCCGCCTCAACGGTGGAATTGGCAATACTAGTCTGATTCACACTGCGCCAACTAACTACTGCACCTCTAAGGGCGAAGAAATAGCCTAACATCGACGCACAATTATCAAGGTATGATTGAAAGTCAGAATCGGTATACCCAACTCCCATGATTTCCTCTGAACGAAAGGTAAGTACATAATCACGGGTCTTTTTCAGATACCTCAATATGTGCTTCACCGGAATCCAGTGTGGAACACCATGATCACTTTGGAATCGGCTAACGACTCTCACTACATGACATATATCTGGCCTAGTACATATCATGGCATACATAAGACTCCCCATAGCCAAAGCATAAGGGCATCTTTACATCTGCGAAATCTCATCTATAGATTTGGGCTTCATGTCTTTTGAAAGACTAATCCCATGCCTACAAGGCAAGAGTGTAGGATTACACTCCTTCATGTTGAACCTAGCCAATATTTTGTCTATGTAGGAAGCTTGACTAAGTTCTATCATCTTATTTTTCCTATCTCGAAGGATTCAGATTTCTAAGACGTAGGATTTTCTCCCAAATCTTTCATAGCGAAATGTTGTAACAACCAGACCTTTACAGAAGATAGCACTCCTACATCATTTCCAATCAATAGGATGCCATTTACATATAGGATTAAGAAAGCTACAACTCTCCCACTGTCCTTCTTTTAAACACAGGATTCCTCTGAATTTTCATGGAAACCAAACTCGTTGATTACCAGACCGAATCGAGTATTCCAGCTTCTTGAAGCTTGTTTCAAACCATATATGGACTTGTTTAGCTTACATATCATCCGCTCTTGCCCAAAAGCAGTAAAGCCTTCCGGTTGTTGCATATAAATATCTTCATTCGGTATTCCATTAAGGAATATTATCTTGATATCCATTGGTCATATCTCGTAGTCATGATATGCAACTATAGCCAGTAAAATCCGAATAAATTTAATCATGGCTACCGGAGAAAAGTTTTCTCATAATTAATGCGTTGACTTGAGTGTAACCTTTTGTAACAAGTCTTCCTTTAAATATTTCCACTTTTCCATGGATGCCTCTCTTCCTTTTATAAATCCACTTACATCCAATGGGCTTGATAGCCTCAGGTGGATTTACCAAAGTCCAGAGACACCATTTTAATACGTGGAATCATTTCAACTTTCATGGCTTGATTCCAGTGAGAGGCATCCACATCTAATGTAGCTTCCTAATAACTCTTTGGATCAACTTCCTCATCATCAGGAGTAGTAAGAAAATTTTCATTATTAAAAGAATAACATTGAAGTCTGTCTGAGGGTGTTGGAACCCTTGAAGAGCGTCTCACTGTCGAAATATTTTCAGAATTATCTATGGGAGGACTATTTGCAATTGCTAGATTAGGGTCATTCTCATCTATCTCTTGCAGATCAACCGACTTATTTAAGACTAAATCTTCTTCTAAGAAAATTGCATGATTTCTTATGAAGACTCTTTGATCTCTCTCGGAGAAAAAATATACAACCCTTTGTCTCCTTGGGGTAACCAATAAATATACAGTTTTCTGATCTGGGTCTCATCTTATCTGGTTCTAGTATGCGTGCATATGCAGTACAGCCCCACACTCTCATGTGTCGTAAACTGGGCTCATGCCCAGTCCATAACTCATAGGGAATCATGGGTACAGATTTATATATATGGTACCCAATTTAGAATGTAAGCAACTGTATTTAAAGCATAACCCCATAGATAACTTGGAACATCGGCTAAGTTGAGCATACTACGAATCATATCTAATAGGGTCCAATTTCTCCTTTCAGAGACTCTATTTTGCTAAGGTGCACCAGGAGCTTTCCATTGGGAGACAATGCCATTATTATTTTTTTTAAATCTAAAAAATCACCTGATAGATATTTGCCACCACGATCAGATCGTAGTGTCTTTATGAACTTGTCCATTTGCTTGTCCACTTCGGATTTGAATTCCTTAAATTTATGAAAAGCTTCTGATTTGTGGCGAAGTAAGTAGACATATCCATATCTAGATTTGTCATCAGTAAAAGTGATGAAAAATCGATAACCACCTATTGCGGTGGTACTGAAAGGGCCACATACATCTGTATGTATCAGCTCCAACTTTTCTTCAGTCCTTGCACCCTTTTTAGGATAGGATTTCTTGGTCATCTTACCTTTGAGGCATGGCTCACAGGTGCAGAATGGTTCTACCTTACGTGAACTCAAGGGACCGTTCTTCACCAACCGCTTGATCCTATCAAGGTTGATGTGAGCAAGACACAAGTGCCAAAGATAAGTTGATTCGTTGAACTTTCTCTTAGTGCACTTCTTAGGAGTATGTATGGAAGTGATATTGTCAACATTTAACACTCTATCATCATTTAGAGAGAGAAGAGAAGAAGAGAGAGAGAGAGAGAGAGCATAATAACATTAATGGACTACATTGCTTCTATTTCATATGTTCTAGTAACAATAGATGAGCCTTTCATATAGAGGGCATACAAGACACTATTTCCATTCCTAACCAATGTGGAATTAATATATTGCCTACAACTCTAACACACACCATACTTAATATATTATCTCCAACAACTTAATATCCCAAAAACTACAACCATAATAATCAAGATTATTATCAAAAGGTAATAAATAATATACTATCATCACATGATAGAATGGATCATCATCACATGATAAGTAATAATCATCGCATCACATGATAAGTAATAATCATCGCCACTAAAGATCTTGTCTTTGTATATATATATATATATATATATATATATATATATATATATATATATATATATATATAAAATTGAAACTATATATTCCTAATAGGGAAAATCAAATGGTTAAGTGCGAAACCGCATAGCTATTTGCCCTTTACAATAATTTCATACTGATTAAAAAGAAACTGTGAACGATTCACAGGGAAGTAAGTACATATAGAGTGAGATGCAAGTAAGGAGAGATAATCACATTATCACATCCCATAGCAATAACAATTAATTCATGTGCAAATTGAATATTTATTATTTAATCACACCACATTATTATTTAACCATTAAATAAATGATAAAATCACACATATGTGCCCACAACATAAGATCCCACAACATAAGATCAGATCTTTGGATGTCTCATAATTTCAAAGATTGAGATAGCATGATAACCGGTTAAATATCAAGTGCAAATGGATCAATAAATAAATTCAAAACAACTTTGAATAAGATTAAACTTCTCAAAAAACCTTCCAATCTTATCTCATAAGATAGCATTTGTGGCTACGATCAAAATGACTATTTATGGGCTCAAATCCAATTTAAAATGAACCCAAAATAATAGTAAATGAATATATATTCGATCAACAGTCCAGATGAAACCTGATGCGAGTTAAGTTATGGGAAACAGAAAAAATGGTGGTTCAATTCATATAAATACAAACGCTATGTGAAAAGGCCAAAAAAACCACAGCCTTAAACAATGGTTTTTCTAAAAACTACTGTCTTTGACTGTGATTTTTTTTCAAAAAATCACTGCCCTAACCAATTGTAAGAAAAATAGTAGTTTTTTTTTACTACTATACGCGGCAGTGGTTTATAAACTTTAACAACAACTGCTCTTAATATGTCATAGAAAAAATACAATTGCTTTTGGCAATGATTTTTTATGCAAATTTAAAAAAAAATAAAAATTATGTCGACGATTACTTATGCAATTTTTTTAAAATTAATATTTTTTTTATATTTTTTTAATGCAATTTTTTTATGTTTTTTTTAATGTAATTTTTTAACGCTTTAAAAAAAATTATATAAAGAAAAAAAGCTATTAATCCCATATTCAACACATCCATTCAACTTAAATACAAATCATTCAATATCATTAATAAAAAAAACTAGATGTTCAATTCTTTTATTCAAACAAAAGGTTGCATCTCAACCTATGATCCAACCTTTCAAATCAACCAAACATTTTAAACTCTACATGCCCAATCCTTTTGCTCAAATAAAAAGAAGAAGAAAAGAAAGAGAGTTAACAATCTAAGGACCCCATGGCCCATTTTCAAAATAAAATAAATTTGCTTCGGCTCTCTTGTCAAGTGTCCCCGACCCCTAGTGATCCGTTTGAGGTGAGCTTGAAATCGAAAAGTTTCGTCTGAAATTAAAAGGAAAACATCATTAAAGTCTATGTCATGGTACATTAACTCATGCAATTCATTTTCCTAAAATCTGAAAAATGTAAGTGACAAACTGAGCTAGTAAGAACCTAACCTACTGCTAGATATGAACTCCAATATCTCCGAGCACCACGTTGCCAGATGCATATGTTGCATTTGGTTGTTTCATAAGAAGTCCATTTGCACAGAAACCAAAGGGCAAAAGAAAATTTGAATCAAAATAAGGAACACTAAAATCAACCATTGCATTGAAATAAAAATAAGAAGCATACATACTGATCAAAATCCAAAGGGCCAAAATCTAAATGAAGAATCAAATCCCACAATTAAAAATTTGAGCAATCACGAATGGAAAAAAAGATTCATTACATGATCAACAAAAAATTGCCAGCATTCCCAGAAAATAAAACACCATGTATGAAAAATTTAACCTTGGAAAAAGGAAAAAACAAGAAGGATCCCGATCTAAAACTTTTCTTTTATATAAGGAAACCACGGAAGTTATATGTACTTTTTTCTGAGAATCTGAAGCAAAAATTGCAACTTATGTTGTCTTGGGACCAGGGTCTCTGACAATATCCTTGAAACTCCGACAGCCAAAATAGATAATGCATGCATAGAACAAATATTTGAGCAGCAATATATAAAGAAAAAAAATAAAACCCTTTTGAGAGCAAACGATAAAAATAGAATAAAACTTCATACCTTAAATACGGGTTCCTGACCGATGTCAGATTCTTCAAGCAGTATTCCAGGGTCAATATGGAACTCCTGTAGTCAGAAAATGCATAGGGTACTTGAGAAAAGTCAATGAACTCAATCCGGTACTCGATTTACAGGCTCGAACTTTCATTGATTCCACTGAATTCTCAAGTTTTGAAACCTTAGATTCTACAGGTGGTAAGAGATTATCCTCTGTTAACGACACTGAAATGGTTAGAACTTGGAATATGCATCAATCCAGTGTTGATTTATAAATGGTTTTCTTGATCAATAATAACATGAAGAATCTTCTTGTGATTTGAATTTCATTTTAGGCATGCGTAAGATTCAAATATGATTTGAACAAAATTTTAGGCATGATAAATTTGGTGGGTACAAATAAACTCCGCTTTTCATCCCAATTATGGTGTACCCCAATTTGATCTTGACTTTAGTTGATTATGTTTGGGCACAAATAAGCAAGAATCCATAACCTGGTCTCTAAATCAGCATATGCCTTGGAAATTATGTCAAATAATGTCTATGCTCCACTCTCTATGGCTTTCAAGATAAATGATTCCTTATCTCTGCGATGCCTGCAAATAAAAATATTATGGTCATAAAATGCAGTATACATTGGATTATCATATAAATGGTTGCTAATTTGGAATCAATACGCCTCCAAATTTAGTGGAATTGAATAGTAGCCGGACTACTAACTTGGCATCCTTGAATTTATGAATAGAACTAATCACAAATTTGTTAGTCAGCGTTCATTTACTTGGAATGACCATGTAAACAAAGAGAACAAACTATGACATGACTTTTAACCAAATCTTTTTTTAATGGATAAAGATAGTTTTATTTTTAAAAAATAGCCTACCTAATGTTTTTATTAACGAAATATGAGACTTTGTCATGGAAGTAACCACGGACTCCATTGCGCTTTATTGATAAGGAAGGACTTAGGAGAAATGTAACAGGCCACCAGATTGAGGTCCCTGAGTCATAGGGCTTGAAAAAAGTGAAGTATAAAAAAAAAAACTCCTTTACAGCATCATTTTATGGTTTAAATAATTCCAAAATAATAATGAAGAAGTATCGACAAACAATAGAGATGTTGCAATAAGAATCAATAACGGTACCCTAATTTTGAAGGATCAAGACAGGAACAAGTCTGAGCCAAAATTCTGCATTATTGTTGGATCCAACATAAGCTGTAGTCGCAGAATCTAAATGCAGGAGATAACAACAACAGTATAGAATTGTAAATAGACTAAAAAGTCGCAAAAATCCAATTAGTTTAGACTGAAAAGTCCCACAATGCACGACCGAGACTCAAATGCTTCGACTCCTTTCTTCTCTTCTCTTCTCGAGAATCTCTTATAAAGTAATAATCCAAAAATAACTAACAATATATAAAGAGATAAAGTTAAACTCCAAACTTTAGTTTCCTACTCTAATTAGAACACCTATTGATTGAGAACTAGAAACCAGCTCTTCTCGAGAATCTCTTATAAAATAATAATCTAAAAATAACTAACAATATATTAAGAGATAAAGTCAACCTCCAAACTTAAAACTCCCCAATAAGGAAGTTGGAGCTGTTTTCCAAAACCTAATTCTTGAAGAAGGTAACAGAAACTTTCATAAGGAAGGATCCCTGTATGTCAACTTGTAGAGTTCCCAAGAAGATCTTGTCCGGTCAAAGCAGGCCCAAAATGCTAAGAAAGCCCAAAATAAAAAAAAGTCCATAGTTCTTCCGAATGGGGCGACTCATTCCAATACCCAATCTGGATGTGAAGAGCCCTTTAAGGCCAGTGCTAAATGAGTTTAGGCTGCTGGAATTAAGTGGTATTAATGATAATGAGGTAAATGATTTCATCAGGGGCCATTGTGAAACTAAGATTCCTGTAAGGCTGCGAAGCTTACAAGGAATGTACAACGTGGCTGGGAGTTTATCGATAATTATTGGTCTAGTGATGGAAGAATTTGGCTTCTTTGCAATCCTAATTCTTTTCAGAATCGTGTTAAAGAGTCTGATCTGTTTAGTCAAAAGAATATCAAATTCTTGTGAATTCTATATTACAATTATCTATGCCTTTAATCTGGTTGTGGATAGACAAATACTGTGGAAGGAACTGATGGACATTGCTGCAAACATGAATTGCCTGTGGACTGCTCTTGGGGAATGTTATAATATATAATTGAATCTATTAAACAACCTCCCTCCCCCCAGCTCCTCATACACATGCATTTTGGTTGTTTTAATTTGGAGTTGTCTTCTGCGTGTTGCCTGCATGGAGTGTGAGGATTTGGATGAGAGGTTAGAGGAGGTGAGAGAGAGGTTCAAAAGTGGGATTACAAAGAGTGGGAGTTGGAGGAAATCTGAGTTAAGTGTTATTCTCAAACTCCTCCAAGAAAAGGAAGGAGACATTTTAAAGGCACTTAAACAAGATCTTGGAAAGCACCATGCTGAAGCTTTTAGAGACGAGGTTACTCACTCACTTAATCACTACCTACTTTGTGTAATTCATATATTAATAGAGATTTTTTTTTGCTGATTATGTTGTGTGGTGTGTAGATAGGAACTTTGATAAAATCCACAAATCTGGCACTGAAATCTATAGATAAATGGATGGCGTGTTAGATTTTTTGTGGTCAACACTTTAACCCATCATTGTGCTTTCATTAAAAACTGGGTTGGACTTTTGACCACACGTATCTCGAGGCGATAGGAAGTAGTTTCCTAATATAAGTGATATGTCTCCACTTTTTTTCCTTGATGGGTTAGGAAAGAGAGATGACTACCGTCTCCTCTTCCTCTAACCCTAGCTCATTCTCATCTAGAGGCTAAACTTAGAGAAGACGAGAGGTAATGTGGTTTCAGATTCTTTGGCGGAGATCATCAGTTTCATTAAGGAGATCATTCACGCGGCGATTCGATAATAAATACAAGGTATGTGTGTTCTTGAAAAAGATATATTTTGATCGTGTGATTCGAGCCTAGATCCTACAAATTCTAATAATTGGTATCAGAGCAAGGTTTGCTTTATCACACGATCAAAGAATTTATGTTTAAAAGGGGATTTTGTTTAAAAGGGGATTTTATTTTACCCAACTATTTTTTTAATATCCAAATTCAAGAAGTATTGGAAGAAGCTACCCTAATCTCTCTGGTTACTAAATCCCTTGAAGAAGACGACCCGGCTCTTGTTACTAAGTATTTGGTTACTTTTAACTCTCTTTAATTTTGGTATCTGATTCCCTCTTTTACACGATGGGTTAAATGGACCCAGAGACCCAACTTTTCGGGTGATCAAACTCCCATTATTTAGATAAGTATGATATGATGGAACCGAAGGGGTGTTTTTTTTATATATAATAAAATATGAATCCCTCCTCCAACTAGGATTCCACTTGGTGTGAAACTCTTCTGAAAGCCGATAATTCAATCAAATTTCTTTGAAATTTATTTATACTCGCGTATAGAGATATAATCTAAAGAGTCTTTATTCAATATAATTTTTAAGATTATTTGTTTGGGCTCGTCAAGATTTTTATAAAACAAAAGGAAAAGAGGGAAATATTTATTGGCTTTTGCTCAAAATTTGTCACGACCCGAAATTCTCCCCATCCCGAGAGCTTAGAATTTCGAGTTATGACCCGCACATATCTCGGATATGCTAAGCGGACATACACCTAATCAGAGTTCTCGCGCAATAATGGTTCCACGAAATCCGTGAAAGTCAACACATAAAGGTGGAAATAAAAGCAACCATAAATAATGAATAAATGCGATAGAATCAACAAATCTATCAATAAAACATAATTCAAAGTTGGAGACAAATCCGATAAAGGAAATCATAAAATTAATGATAATAATAGGGATCCAATCTACTAACAAGTCTGCAGCGATCAATATCCAGCACTCGGATCGAAATCAGCACCGTAGCCCTCCTGGTACTCAACACTCGCGGGATCAATGAAATCAGCGTCAGCCGGATCTGGATGACCGACGTCTACTCCACTAGCGTAATCACTTGCAACTGTTAGATTATCGTGGGATGAGTTTACTCAGTCACGTAAACTCAGTGGGATACACCACCAATCCACCCCATACTACTCAGGTGCATTGTGGGTGCATCTTGTGAGTGATAAATATAATATGTCAAAGCAGATAGCAAAAGAATGACAAAATCACATGCATATTATAAAGCTCATATCATAAATGCAAGACTATGATCTAGACACTCATATTCTAACGTACCTTACCATATCTCATAACATATCCTACCATGTCTTATTATTATTCTCGTACATACGTCTGTACATCGCATGAGCGTAACTAACATACTCGTGAAATCCTAAACGACCTGTGCCAGAATCGCTGCTCGAGCTACCATGGGAGGGTCAACATAGTATCATACCACCATATCATAACGCCATCGTGTCATACTCATACTCCACCATCCAGCCAATGGGGAGACATAATGGCCAAACTCACTCATAACACACTCCTACTCATAATCTCTCCCAGAGATCCGTCTTGGCTGAAAGATGTTGTTGCCCTTACGGTGGCTACGCAAGGAACGACACGTACAGAGACTTAAGTTCTTTATCTTTTGCTGGCCTACACAGCGATGCCTTATTATCGTACTCGTATCATAGCTTATCTTATCTCATACTTATATCTTATCATACTCTTATACTTAATCCTAGGACAGACTATAGTGGGGCAACTTTTCTAATTCACGCTTTCCAAAGAAAAGGTTCCGTAGTAACATGGATGTACTTCGTGTGACAGCCCATACTATCATAGAGGCGTTGCATCCGTACATGGACGCCAATATTCCGAGTTTCACGTGATCGTAGAAGAAACTTCACCACAGGCAAAGCCTATGGTCGAACCTCATAACTTAACTCATAACTCATACTATCATATTTGAACTCGGGGTGATCGGGTCGCCGTATATGCCACCGTATACGAGGTTACACTGAATTCACACTCACCCGACTCGTCATGGGTCCCATTCCACCATGAGTTGTAAGGCATGTGAATACGGTGTATTTCTCGCTTCGATACCATCTCAGCGAATCACCACGCCCAAGCATAGGCATGATCTCATACACTCTCGTACTCATGATCTAACATATCCTAACTCGTATAAATTGATTAAATTATAAATACAAAAGTATCACACATACAGAATGGTTTACACTTAGATTTTGGTTATATTTATGTTTATATTTATTTACATACCACACCAATATAATTATAGAATATGGTTATAAGTATGATTTTGATAATCGTAAAAGGTCGAGTTCGGTTTCATAAAGACATCAAGTTCTAACACTTTATGTTATCGAGTGGTCGCGCGTTGATAAAAGCGAAACTTTTATATATTATTATTTATCATTATTAAATGCCCAAATTAAATATTATTATTTTTAAAGTTAAGTACATCACGACCATCGATCGCAGTGCAAGTGCACTAAATTTTTTGGTCGTGTAAAATGAAATTTTGGTGTGAATCAGTCGCCTATTCGGATGAGAATCGATCGATTGAAAAAATAAAATCGATAGATCATTTAATAAGGTGTAAGTTGTCGTTTAGCTCATGATTGATTGATTTTAATAGATCAATCCATCGATAAAAAGGAAACTAATTGGGCTCTGACATGGGATACTACTACTCATATATCTTATAAGATAATTTTATAATATTAAAATAAGGTAGTAACCAAGTACATTTATTTTATATGATAATAAAATATAAGTATATAATATTTATTAATTTTATATTACTATCTAAAATCACTTTCTCTTTAAATATATCATAATATATTATAAAAGATATTTTAATTAATTTAATACCATCCTATGAAATGAAATCAGATGGGCTGATCTAAATCAGATGGGCCAAAGTCCAACATCGAATGGGTCAAAGTCCAACATCAGATGGGTCACGATCCACGTCAGATGGGTCACGATCCACGTCAGATGGGTCAAGATCTAACATCAGATGGGTCAAAGTCCGACATCAGATGGGTGACGGACTAACACTAGATGGGTCGCAGTCCAACATCAGATGGGTCACGGTCCAACATCAGATGGGTCACGATCCACGTCAGATGGGTCAAGATCCAACATCAAATGGGTCAAGGTCCGACATCAGATGGGTCATGGACCAACACCAGATCGGTCGATCCAACATCGGATGGGTCACGGTCCAACATAAGATGGGTCATGACCTCAACATCGTAATCCCATGGCAACCTAAGTATTAAGTTGTCTAACGCTTAAGTTGCTTATTTAGTGCTAACTCATCCTCTCTATCGACCATATATATATATATATATATATATATATATATATATATATATATATATTACCTCCCATGGGAGAAAATTCAAACTCCATCGTTGGGCATTATAAGGTGATCCCGTGGTAGGCTCTCTAGTTTTAGAGTCAATACTCAATTGAGACCTCATGATATTAATAATAATATTACTTATTAAAATTTGATCACGCCTACATGATTTATATCGTTTGAAAATTATAGCCTTGGGAAATAATTTTATATATATATATTTTTTTGTTTTGATAAGTAACCGCAAGATTTATTGTTGCTTGCTAATCTAAATATAGTCACTTCTTGATTTTTATTGTATAGAGTCTTATGTTAAAATAATCTATGTAATATCTCTTTCCTTAAAACAAAGTCTTAGATACTACATGGGACCTTTTGTAAACGTTGGACTTGGAAATATGTTTAAAATAGGTCATGGGTCTATATATATATAGAAATGCTTAGTTTCTAGAAAATATAAAATATTATAAAAATTTTAAAGAAATTATAGGTTTAAATCATGGTTGCGTAGATTTTTAGTTTGAACTCAGATTCACGATTTTATAATGTCCATAAAATGTCTTTTACTAGAGGGATGATGGAATAGAGTATTAATCATTTGTGTTATTTTTAATTGTTAAAATAACAAAGTATAAAAAAAATAATAACATTAACAATTAGGAAAATAATTATGACTAAATTACAAGCAATCACATCTAGGGCAAAATCAATAAAATTAGACTATAAGCAATCACATTTAGGACAAAATAAATAGGACTAAAATATAAGCAATCACATCTAGGGCAAAATCAATAAGATTAGATTATAAGCAATCACATTTAGGGCAAAATAAATAGGACTAGATTATAAGCAATCACATCTAGGGCAAAATCAATAAGATTAGATTATAAGCAATCATATTTATGCTAACCACTTTACTCATTTTAAAATAATATTATAAAGAGTGAAATAAAGTTTATTTTATTTAGTCCGTCGTCTGCGATCGAGCGTATCCTCTGTGACGGGATCTCGAGAAGAATGAGATGGATGGATGGGTACCCACCTCTTGAAGCGTGACCAGCGGATCGGCGATTAGGGCGATAGAGATCGGCGTCCACACGATGATCCGTCCATGATTACGCCGCCTTCTTCCACCACGATTTGACGGCAGAAAAACACTACGGTGTTCTTTATGGAAGAATACACAAGAAATTTAAAAGAGATTTGAGTGTTTTTAAAGAAGGGTGGCCAGAGAAGAAGATGGAGTGACGGCTAGGGTTTTTAAGAAGAATTCTTATAATAATGATTTAGGGTTCTCCGTAACTTTCTTATTTATAATATATGGGCATTAATTCAGTGCTAAGCGGTAAAACTCACGTAGCAAGGTTTGATCCTTAGACCTCTTATCTATATCCAAAGCCTTTCAACCACTAGGCTACAACACAACTTGTGTCAAATAAAGACAATTTTAAATATAATACCTCTTTAAAATCAAAATGTGTATTTTCTCAACTAGGGTAGGTTCTGGTGTAGAGCACTAACACCATGCAAGGTATAAAACACAATCTAACACCAATAAAAGAAAGTTCAAAAATTCGGGTTGTTACAAAATTGATCTATAATTCACGTTCCTCTTCGTATGTTTATTAGTATGTTGTGCATATATATCGTTGAAAGATTAGCCGTGGATAGCACCGAAGATGGAGAAACTTGAGGTCTCTGCCTTGGAAGATTTGTTTTTTTTTTTTTTAATGTGCTTCTCCATGAGATCTATAATAGAACCAGCATATGAAGGATCTGAAACCTTAAAATCTTGAATTTGTAGATTGGGCGGTGTGTATATACTTAAGGATTAAGGGGGTTTCACTAGCTTTATTAGATTTCAAAAATTATGAAGCTGAAATTTTTTTAGAAGGAGACCTTTCTTGAAAAGGTTGGTTCTTTCTCTTTCAAATAAAGTTAATCTATTATTATAAATGAAGTTAGAGTAACAAAGTTGGTGCTTTCGAACTCTCCATAACTTGATTACCTAACTTGGTTCGACCCAAATTGCCCTGTCCTCATACCTGACCCGGCCCATAGACCCATATTAAGGCCTATATCTGACCCGATTTGTGACTTGGCCCAGTCAATAACCGGACCATGGTTCATGACCCGATTTGGCCCGTTAGACACGACCCGTTTCTCCTTAAGACCCATGACCCGTATTATTTTTTATTCTCTCCGGGTCATTTCTGGGCTATTTATAGGTCCGATTTTCGGACATTATATATGTATTTTGACTCTCTCATATATTTCGGATCTATTTTTTAGGTTTATTTTTTAAAATGAGTTCTTTGTTATGAGTTTTTCATGACCTGACTTCTTTTTGACAATCTTTAATCGGCCAATTATTGTGTATTTGACTGCTTTTATTTAAAGCTGAGTTTTGTGAGAAAATATAAGATTGAGTATTGAAGGTTGTGCTCTAGCACCAACACTGGTACTTACATAATGTTACCCATGATTATTAATTTTGGCACTTACTTACCACATGAGTTAGATTTGGCTACTTGGAAAGATTTTTCTGCCCAACGGTGATGATCTTTCCTAGTGCCGTAATTTTTTATAAATGAGATTTAATTTTGTTTGATTGTTCTCAACATATCATATCTGATTCAAGGTAAATATTATGTATACTTTTCAATATTCTATTGTCTATGTTGACTAGATGTGACATGCATGCCCATATAATCATAGTTTGATGATTATAGATAGCATGTTCACTTAATGCATATGTATCTTATAACTGTTTGATTTTGATTAATTTGTTCATCAATTATAATGTGTGACATTGATTTATCTTTCAAAAGTAGATTAGTTAGCAAGATGTGCATATATCTGGAAATGAGTTTTTGAAACCTTGAATCAAACTTGATATGGTTGAATGAAATTTAGGTCATACCTTAGGGATCAAGGTAGACCGGTAAAACGATCGTTCGGGAGTACGTAGCTGAAATAGGCCGAGGTTTGTCCAAAGGTGACCACCTATGTAATAACCCGAAAAAGCACGTCAAACGAGGACCTCGGGATCCGTGCCCGATTGGTCTTAGGTTTGACCATGAGATAGTTCATTGATGAACTTATGGTGAGATGAGCGGATGTGATGCGTGAACCAGTGTAGAAGAGTGGAGAGATAGAGGAGTGTGTAGAGTGGCATACACTGATGGGTGTGTATGTGCTCCACACCGAGAAAAGAGATAAGATAAAAAGGGTTGAGAACCCTAACTTTCATGTTTTGGTGGTTGAGAGAAGTAAAGAAGAGAGAGAAAGAGAGAGGAGTAAGAGAGGAGTTATTGTGGGTGATTGGAAGAAGGATTCAAGCATTAAAGAGGCCGGATTTGACGCAAGGAACTGCTAGAAACCAAAGTCGAACCCTAGCCTTCCAACCCTAGATTTGAAATCAACTTGAGATCTATTCAAGGTAAAATTTTTGTAAATAAGATGCATAGATTATAGGGTTAAGTTGCAAAATGTGGGCTAAATCATGGGATAATGGCTTAGAAAAATAGAAGAAAAGTATGGAAAAAGATTGGGAAGAACATTTCGAAATTTGAATCGACAATTTCGATTAATCGAAATTGGGTTTAATCGAAATTGGCCGTGAAGTTGAAGAGTCGAGGACCCGATTTTGATTAATCAATTGGATTTCGATTAATCGACTTTGGATTTCGATTAATCGATTTGGGAATCGATTAATCGACTGAGAACCTCCAGTAGACCCCAGGGGTTAAAGGAAATGACTTGAGGAAAAAATCGACTAATCGAAATGGGATTTCGATTAATCGATTTTGTTTTTCGATTAATCGATTTGGAATCGATTAATCAACTTGTGAAACTCAAGCTGTTGACCGAGGGTCTACTTTGCGAAAGAAGGATTTCGATTAATCGAAATTGGATTCGATTAATCGAATGAAAACTCATTATTGAGCGTGAATTTGCTTTTCGAAAAGAATTTCGATTAATCGAAATTGGATTCGATGTCGAATGAAAACTCATTTATTGACGAGAATGGACTTTTGCGAAAAGGAGAATTTCGATTAATCGAAATTGCTTCGATTAATCGATATTGACTTTCGATTAATCGATTTTGGAATTCGATTAATCGACTGTAGTAAACTATGTTGACTTTTGGTTTGACTTTAAGATTCTTGGGGGATCTTATACCTTCTTTATTGCATCCTTTGTGATGTGTTTCACCTGTGATATGGTACCATAGGTGATACGTGTGGACTAGTGCACAAGGAGTCACGTGGGACCTTGATGCATTGATCAAGTGAAGACTTGAGGTAGGGAACACCTTGAACATGTACTTTATTTTACAAGAGCATGTATGTAGTGATATAGATTTCAATTCAATCATTTTTACTGCTTAAAGAATTGTGAAAAGCGTGTGTGCGTGATATTCATAAGAGTAAACGAATGAGCCATCCCCAGGGGATGAAGAAGTAAAGAGACAAGAGCATCAGGTGTGATGCAAGTAAATGGATACATCCCAGGGATGTATCCAAAGATTGAATCATGTTTGATAGGGCCTAACTGATATAAGATAGCACACTTACACGGTGAATAACTATATGTAAGGCACCGATATTTTTGTTATTTGAGGTTTGATAGGTTACCCCACCGACGTGGCGGGATATCCACGACTGACACGGCAGGATATCCGTGACCGATACGGTGGCGAAACCGTAGGCCAGTGCGGAGGCTTATCCGTACATAGTAAGTACACCCCAGGGGTGTTGGTTGAGACAAGTGAAACCCCGCCACCAATCCCCAGGGGAAAGGGGCTTGGGTACTATATGGTATTCCCAGGGAATACATTAAAACTATCTATAGATGACGATGAAGGGTATCTCATCGGGGCTCGATGCTATATTGCTCGGGGATTACTTAAGTTGAAAGTTTAAGTTTTGCTTTAGGCCTTTTCAGCATTATTCATGAGCAAATGAAAATATAAGAAATCAACAGTAAAACGAAATGCTTTTTAACTGTTTCATCAACAACTGCATAGATACATCGTGCATGACATATCATAGAATATATGTGAGTTATAATCTATATGTTCAACAGTGTTTGTTCCCTATTGAGCTAGGATGTAGCTCACCCTATAGACTATCGTCGCGAGTCCACTATTAGCAAGCCCATGCGGCTTGAGGAGGCCGATCCCGTGAGTCGGATCTTGCGGCCGGTGACGAGTTGGAGCCACCTCCAGAGGACTTCTTCTAGAGGACTCCGCTGTGCCACTTTGAGGGATTTTACATAGAGTTTTGTACGGCTTGGTATGTCAAGCCTTGATTTTGTGAAAATCATGTATATAAGGTTTTGGATTATTCTTTTGGGACGAACCATCCGTGATGATTTCTATCATCGATGGTTCGGATCGGTTCTCCATTCATGTAGGGGCATGGGGGTAGAACTGTCTTTTGGGAAAGTTAATTAATATAGATTTAAATTCAGCAATTTCATTTATAGTACTTTTGATGCTTGATATACCAGTGTTCCGTGCTTAGCTAAGGGCATGGTCAAGATGATCGTGCTGATGGCACGGGTTTCGGGGTGCCGAAATCCGGGCTGTCACAACCTATGTAGGTTACGTGACTTTTGAATTTTGATACCTGTGTCTCATTAAGATCGGGTTAGCACATGCTTCTATGAGGTTTCTAACTTCTGCCTAAAATTGATTTAGGAATTTCATATAAGTAGGGTGAATAGAATAGTCATAAGTGTTTAAGGGAGAGAATGATAATCTTTCTGGCCAAAGCTGATGGAGAGTCTAGATCAACCATACAACACTAGTGATTAGGTCTATGTGTGTTTTCTTAAACACGATCTTGGGAAGCAAACTGCATGTTGAAGTTTCTGTCCAAAGGTGATGCTGAGACGATGCGATCGGGCTGTCCCATAGAGTGAATGCTAGCACACGACTTACACTCTAATTAATTCGAATTTGACCCTAAGTTCGAGTTAAGTCATGTTAGTTAGTGACATATGGTCATAGTTCATGATGAATTTTTTAGTGACATATGGTCATGCCGTAATTCTCAAGGACGATTAGTAATATATAGTTATAGATTTATCAGACATATGATCATGGCGTATTTCACAGAGAACAGTTAGTGATATATGGTCAAAATATTTGATACATTGTAAAAGTATAGTGCGCATCCAAAAGATTTTAATTTTTGACTTAGCGTGTGGCTAGTGATTTTATAATATGATGAATGAGAAAAGTTAAATGATGACGATGCTGATTCGTGCATCGATAAGTGAGACACAAATTGAATAACTATAAATGTTATGAAAATGTAACACTTAAGAACATATTTGAGAATATTAATGTTTTCAATTTGGAAATGATTTTGTGATTTACCTCATAATTTGTTTGCTTCCTTAGTATTGATTTATTTGAGGTGAATTATACTAAAACATTGGAGTTGATATAGATAAAAGTTTGAATACCAAAATTGATAATCGAACCTTATTTTTGTAATTAGATTTTTAGAAAAATTTAATGATTTTTGGTTGATATCAATTTTTATAGACATGAAATATTTAAAATTATGAATAGTTAATACAGTTAGAATTAAGCTATTTTTGTCGGAAACTTACTGATTTTAAGGAATGGTTAAATCAGTGGGAGTTTGTTATTGTTGACAGTTATTACAAGTCTTAGAACTATGATGTTCATATCGAATTAGTTTTGACTGCGCAATTTTAGTGGGAGTTGTCTTTCTGATATTGGAAAGTTTATTTTGTTGTTGATGCATCACATATTTTAATTTTGTGCACATGCTCTTGAGAGTATATGTGATTATACTCTATCCGTATGTATGGGGATTTTATCACATGGCATGATGGTGAGGTTGTACCTCGTTATGCCTGAATTTTGCTTAGGCTAGATGTGATTAGGCACCACATCGGTAAACCTTCTTTCTGTTAGATTGGTGACGTGAGTCACAGGCGGGGAGCCAGTAAGATATCAGAAAAATATACCCTGAGGTGTGAAGTTGGACAAATATAGGAACTGTACAGATATGTAAGCTGTCTGATATCACTAAGTAAAGACTTAAGTCTATTAATGATGCTAGTTTTCTGACCATGGATTGCCTAGTGTCGATTCGTAAAATGGAATACTATGTGCGCCATGATCCTGTACTAATATTATTATTGAATTTGGGTGGTTGTTACGAAGCATTGAGGTAGTGGGGGTCAATGCTTTTCAAAATATAAAATGGATGACCATCCGCTTTTCAAAGTTTGTCAGCCCAGAAAGTCGTTTAAAAAAAAAAAAAAAATTATGTTTAGATGAGTTAAGGTGTAGACCAAGTGAGAGAATGTTAGATTTTTTGTGGTCAACTCCTTAACCCATCTTGTGCTTTCATTAAAAACTGGGTTGGACTTTTGACCACACATATCTCGAGGCGATAGGAAGTAGTTTCCTAATATAAGTGATCTGTCTCCACTCTTTTTCCTTGATGGGTTAGGAAAGAGAGATGGCTATATAAGAAGACTACCGTCCCCTCTTCCTCTAACCCTAGCTCATTCCCATCTAGAGGTTAAACTTAGAGAAGACGAGAGGTAACGTGGTTTCGAATTTTTTGGCGGAGATCATCAGTTTCATTAAGGAGATCACTCACGCGGCGATTCGATAATAAATATAAGGTATGTGTGTTCTTGAAAAAGGTATATTTTGATCGTGTGATTAGAGCCTAGATCCTACAAATTCTAACATGGCGGGCACAAAGGTGAGAATTCTATCTCTTCTTCGTACCTCACCAAATCATAAAGTACAAAAAAACGACAGCTGGACATAATCAGCAAGCCAACTCGGTTTGACCCCAAATCTAAGAATGTAGAAAATCAGCCAAGTTGATAAATTATACATAGAGTAGAAAAGGAGTTTATACAACATAAATTTTTTTTAAAAATGAAGTAAGTCCGGTACATAACAACGAAAGCTAGTGAGAAATGATTACGATGGTGACAAAGTACACTACAGTAGGATGTGCATCAAATTCAGGTTAAATATATAAAGATAACTTAGACATCAAAATAAAAGGTTTTCAGATTATTTATTTACAGCCTGCCCCAAGAAACCTAAGAATCCTACTCCAAAAAGTGTAAAAAACTTAAATCCAGCCAAATAACTTTAACCAAAGCCACAAAACAACTAAAATAAACTAAATCATAACTAGATCTGCGAGATTAAACTTTGAAATGGTAATACCTAGACTAGAAATAGGAGTGCAGCTTCGGTTAACCGAAACGAAACCGAACCGAAACCAAAATTTCTGTTTTGCAAAACAAATCAGAACCGAAACCAAAATTTCGATTTTGCAAAACAAATCCGAACCAAAACATTTCAGTTTCGCCTCAAACCGAAACCAAACCGAACTGGTCCGATTTTGGTTTTGGTCAGTTTCAATTTTAAGTTTTGGTTAGTTTCGGTTCAGGCCAGTTCGGTCCATTGGTTTCCACTCTATTTTTCGATTCAAACATGCACCTCTAATATATAAATCAATCATAGATTATACCAAGAATGAAAACCCTAGTCCTAAATCTTACCACGAAAATTCAAGACAAGCATTACACAATACAAAAGAAGAACCAGAAATATTATAAAAACCCTAACCCTAATTACATTGGGAAAATTAAAAAAGATATTTAAAAAATATATATCCTAAATTTCTCACCTGAAATCTTCTGAAGAACAGCAAAACCCTAGAGTCTTCAAATACAAATGCACCTAAATCCTAAACTTCTCACTACAAAAAACGCAGAAAATACCCTAAAACACACATGAAACGAACAAAGATCTTAAAAAATCGCTTCAATAATGCTTCAAATAAAAAAAAAAATCAAAGATCTACCTTTTCAATACGCAGCTTTGACTCCAAAAACGCCTAAATCTCCTTCGTTTCACTCGAATCTGATGTTAATGAACTGATAAAGGTCATAAATTTCCGATATGTGATTGAGAAATCTAGGGCCTCTTCTTTCTCTTCTCCTAATCAAACAACAAAAATCCTAACCTTAACAGATTTAGAGTCTCTTTCTCTCTATATAGCTTCTCATTTTTCCGATCGAACAACAATGACCAATTCATGTCCAAGAATGGGTGTTCGATTCACATCGGGTTCAATCCCCTCATCCGATCATCTAATTTTTGAGGAAAAAAATGGTCGATTCTGCATTTGCATGTGAATTGATCATAAGAAAAAATTGAATCATCAAAAAACCCCTAATCAATCAGGCAAAGAGAGAGAGAGAGAGTGGTTTTGTAAGAAGAGAGCTTACTAGGAATTTGGCACCAAAAATATGAGGAATCGAACCTCCCAAATCTCAATTTTCAGCCAAAACTAGGGTGTTGAGAGAGGAAAACGAGAGAGGGGCTAGGGTTTGGGAGAGAAAAGGAAGAAAGTGTTGAGAGAGGTGTTTTGGGTTAGTGATAAAGAGAGAAAAGAGGCGTCAGCCCGATGGATTGCATGTGACAATAGCACGTGGTAAGTGAATGGTTTATTAAACCACTGTTTTAACTTAAAAAACTATTATTTTAGGCAGTGGAATATTAAACTACTATTTTAAGCAGTAGTAAAAATAAAATCTATTTTTAAACTATTTTATTTGGACAAGATAATAAGTTTAAAATAAAGCAAAGTATAAGCAACACTAAGGGAGGAAGCAAACTGGCAATGATGCCATACTAACTCCCAAGTGATTAGGCTTTGAAACATAGGAGCTTCAAAAAATTAAATATAAATTTTTTACTTTGTAACTTAATGGAGAAAGCACCATATTGCATGCTTCTCCGTAACACTTGAGAGATTCTCTGATTATGCAAAGATATCTCCCAAGAACTCATGAATACGTATGGAATCTCCAAGACTCCACAACTCATATTTTTGCGCAATCTCCAAAAACATCTCCGAGAGAACTTAATACTCTTGGAGATGTCCAGAGTCCACACTCCTGAGATCCCATCTTAGTGAGAAATCCTGAAAATAAAATATCAATTTAGAAAAAATATATATTTCACAAATACTGATCCAAAACCTAACACTCTGATACCACTGATAGTTGAAGTGCAATTTTTCTTACGAAAAAATTAATTTTGAAACTCTTTTAAAAACATAAATCACACTTATTAGGATCTTTGCACTTTTATTAACACACTTGATCTATGCAATCTCAAAATGGATAAAACAAATATACTAAAAGATCATAGATAAAGATAATGGATTAATTGAAATATATATATATATATATATATATATATATATATATATATATATATATAATGAACCTTGGCTCAATCTTGGAATT
This sequence comes from Chloranthus sessilifolius, assembly GCA_021018995.1. Lineage (NCBI taxonomy): Eukaryota > Viridiplantae > Streptophyta > Magnoliopsida > Chloranthales > Chloranthaceae > Chloranthus > Chloranthus sessilifolius. The sequence goes on from CM037586.1 coordinate 12,679,037, forward strand.
TAGTTAGCTGAAGGACAATGTAGTCCAAACGGAAAAAGATCCTTTCTCCAGAAACGGAAATGATCTTGTTTCTCAAAGGTTCAATGTTTTTTCTTTTTCTTTTTCACTCTCAGAGAAAAAGACTATCAAAATCGATTTATCTCTCAAGAGAGAAATTTTCACAAATATATGGAAAATAATTTTTTTCTCCCAAAAGTCAAATTCCACATGAACTCATACTCAAAGACTTTAAACTTCACGTATCTTTTAAAAAAGAAATAGAGATTGTGATAGCATGTATTTCTTATATATATATATGCATCAAGACTAAATGATATGCATGATCACTTAAAGCCTATTCATTAATAATAATTATCAACGTGTCAATTTCATAGTCTTAGGAATGACATTGGAGCTATAGTTATCATCAAATATTGAGAAACTATTTCTCACGAATACAAATGTCGTTCAAAATAAAATATATATTTAATATTATTTTATTCATTAATAAAATAACCTTTTCAATAAATCATTGATAAAACACCTAACGTCAGGACTTCATATTTGATGACAATCTTTCCCCAATCTTAAACATACCTGAAATGAATGGTCATGGATTCCATATTGAAATTCTAACATCACTCAAATCGTTCATTGTGCACCCAATAAGTAGCATGTTATGAACCGAACCAATCCATATAGATACCCACAAAGTGATATAAATCACCATTTAGTAATTAATATAATTTCTCAGGTCTAAAGAGTTTATTAATCAATGCTTATGAGTAAGAGGTTATCTTATGGCATCATAATCCGTCATGCAACCTCTCACGGTGCAATCGGTCAATGTACTTATCTAATATAAGCATCCATGCATCAACCTATAGTCTCTACTACAATAATCAGATATTCAGTTATCTCTTAGTGAAGAGCATCCAATACTTTGGCAACCTACCAAAATAGAATGTCCAATTCCATATTAGGTTGTGACAATAATTTTAAACATAAAGAACCAAAGAGTTAGATCTCATGTGCCAGCACGTAGGTGATCACCTAACTAATTCTACAATATGCCTAAGGACCTTATTTGATGTTCGTCATCCTCATTAGTCACCTAATGATCAAAGTTTATGTGACAGCCCGGATTTCGACACCCCGAAACCCGTGCCATCAGCACGATCATCTTGACCGTGCCCTTTTTGCTAAGCACGGAACACTGGTATATCAAGCATCAAAAAGTATAATAAACGAGTTTACAGAATTTAAATCCATAATAATTAACTTCCCAAAAGACAGTTCTACCCTCATGCTTCTGCATGAATGGAGAACCGATCCGAACCATCGATGATAGCTGTCATCACGGATGGTTCGTCCCAAAAGAGAAATCCCAACTCCTTATATACATGATTTTAAACAGAATCAAGGCTTGACATACCAAGCCGTACAAAACCTCTCCAAAATCCCTCAAAGTGGCACAACAGAGTCCTCTAGAAGAAGTCCTCTGGAGGTGGCTCCAACTCGTCACCGGCCGCAAGGTCCGACTCACGGGATCGGCGTCTCCTCAAACCATGGCCTGCTAGTAGTGGACCTGCGACGTATAGTCTATAGGGTGAGCTACATCCTAGCTCAATAGGGAACAGACACAGTTGAACATATAAATTATGACTCACATATATTCCATGATATGCCATGCATGATGTGTCTATGCAATTATTGATAAAACAGTTAAAAAAACATTTCGTTTTACTGTTGATTACTTATATTTTCATTTACTCATGAATGATCTTTGAGAAGGCCTAAAGCAAAACTTAAACTTTCAACTTAAGTAATCCCCGAGCAATATAGCATCGAGCCCGAGATACCCATCATCGCCATCTATATAGGCAGTTTTAACGTATTCCCCGAATACAAATAGTACCAAGCCCTTTCCCACAGGGATTGGTGGCGGGTTTCACTTTTCTCAATCAACACCCACAGGGTGTGCTTACTATGTCTGGATAAGCCTCATGACCGCCTACGGTTTTCGCCAGACGGCCACGGATATCCTGCCGTGTCAGTCGTGGATATCCCGCCACGTCGGTGGGGTACCCTATCAAACCTCAAATAACAAAAATATCGGTGCCTTACATATAGTTATTCACCGTGTAATTGTGCTATCTTATATCAGTTAGGCCCTATCAAACATGATTCAATCCTTGGATACATCCCTGGGATGCATCCATTTACTTGCATCACACCTGATGCTCTTATCTCTTTACTTCTTCATCCCCTGGGGATGGCTCATTAGTTTACTCTTATGAATGTCACACACACACACTTTTCACAATTATTTAAGCAGTAAAATATTTGAATTGAACTCTATATCACTACATACATGCTCTTGTAAAATAAGGTACATGTTCAAGGTGTTCCCTACCTCAAGTCTTCGTTTGTTCAATGCATCAAGGTCCCACGTGGCTCCTTGTGCACTAGTCCACACATACCACCTATGGTACCACATCACAGGTGAAACACATCGCAAAGGATGCAATAAAGAAGGTATAAGATCCCCCAAGAATCTTAAAGTCAAACCTAAAAGTCAACATCGTTTATCTCAGTCGATTAATCGAATTCCAAAATCGATTAATCGAAGGTCAATATCGATTAATCGAAGCAATTTCGATTAATCGAAATTCTCCTTTTCGCAAAGTCCATTCTCAGTTCGAACAGTCGAGTTTTCATTCGATTAATCGAATCCAATTTCGATTAATCAAAATTCTTCTTTTCGCAAAGCAAATTCACTGTTCGAACAGTCGAGTTTTCATTCGATTAATCGAATCCAATTTCGATTAATCGAAATCCTTCTTTTCGCAAAGTAGACCCTCGATTGAGCGATTGAGTTTCAAGTTGATTAATCGATTCCAAATCGATTAATCGAAAACTAAAATCGATTAATCGAAAACCCATTTCGATTAGTCGATTTTTCCTCAAGTCATTTCCTCCAACCCCTGGGGTCCACTGGAGGTTCTCAGTCGATTAATCGATTCCCAAATCGATTAATCGAAATCCAAAGTCGATTAATCGAAATCCAATTCGATTAATCTAAATCGGGGTCCTCTGACCTTTCAACTTCCTGGCCAATTTCGATTAATCGAAACCCAATTTCGATTAATCGAATTTGTCAGATTCAGCCCCTTTCGAGCTATTCTTCCCATTCTTTTTCCATACTTTTTCTTCTATTTTTCTAAGCCATTATCCTATGATTTGGGCCCACATTCAACTACAACTTAACCCCTATAATCTATGTATCTTATTTACAAAAATTTTACCTTGAATAGATCTCAAGTTGATTTCAAATCAATGGTTGGAAGGCTAGGGTTTCCAGCTTTTGTTCTAACGGATCCCTCGCGTCGAATCCGGCGTTTATTGCTTGAATCTTTCTTCCTCAACTAGCATTCACTCCTTGCATTAATCACTCTCTTCACTCTCTCTCTCTTCTTTACTCTCCTTCAACAACAAAACTCTTGATTTTAGGGTTATTAACTCTTTTTATCCTCTTCCTCACTTGTGTGTTGAGCACATACACCGCAGTAGGTGTATGCGACTATACCTTCACAACACACACCACATAGGCATTCTATTTATCACATCTCATCCGTTCATCACACTACATACTAACTGTTGGACTTCCATTTGGTCAAACCTATGACCGATCGGGCACGGATCTCGAGGTCATAGTTTAGTGTGATTTTTCGGGTTATTACATCCTCCCCACCTTGGGAATTTTCGTCCTCGAAAATAACCCAAGGTTTGTCTGTCTGGGTCTCTCTCGCTTCCCCCCCCCACACTCTCAGGGGAGGTGGTCCAGTTGACTCAGACGTACATAAGTAGACACAATCACATGCATGGAACTCAAATTTTTGACGAAGGCAAACAATTAACACAAAGATTAAGCTTTTCCATTAATATCAAAAGTTTTATCTGATTGCCAATAAAGTGGCATACAAGCTATACATGTCCACAATACCTGACTGATACAAAGATAAAGAAAAGACTCATGCAGTCCCTCGCCTTGGTGGTCCGGTGCTATGATGGTGGTGGTCTGCGGGCCCAACTCTGGCTGCGGTGGAAGGGTCTCTGTCGGCTGAGCGGATGTGGATGTGGAGGGAATCGCGTCTGCAGTGGTGGGAGGAAAGACGGGTCCTCTGTGGAAGGCGGTGTGTCCAGTGTCCCTCCTCTGGCCGAGTAGCGGTGGTAGTCCGTGGGGTAAATGTAGCGGAGGTGTGGAACATCAAAAGTCCATCCTCCGGTTCATCCTCTCGTTGTTGGCTTCCATCGAGCCAACACGTCCTCGATGGTAGGGACGGATGGAGGCGTGCCTTGGCGGTAGGATGAGGTGGGTGTCGCGCGTGGTGTGCAGTGGTGTCGGTGAGGCTGTGGCGTGGGAGGAACCCTCTCCACGGATGGTTCTGAGGAATAGGGTGTGCCCACCCAGGTGGGTCATCTTTGAGTGGTGGGGGTGGTGGCGGTGCTACTGCTGCTGCTGCTGCTGCTGGGGCGGGAGCGGGACCCGGAGCTGGTAGGGTCCGCTTTAGGAGGTTGTAGCTACGGGTCCATGAAGACCTTGTAAACGTCTTCACGCGATCCGTAGCCCTCACCTCGTGAGGCGAGATGCTGTAGGAGGGCTCGTCAGAGTAGCACTCCAACATGCTCGAAATGAGCCTAGCATACGGCATCTTCTCCTTGGGACGCATATTGCCCTTCATCAACTTTCCTTTGATGTACTTCATCCCTTCTAGGATGACTAAAGTAGCATCAAACCATCGGCCACAGAAGGCCGCATAAAGTGCATGTTGCACTTTGTCCACGCGCTCAGTGTCGTGGCGCATCGGGTAAAGGTTGCACTTGATTATAGAATCAAGCATCCACATGTATGGTGGAAGGTCAACCCTCTTGACGGAGGAGCCCGACCCCTTTTTGCCATTTGTCATGCGGGTCATGACCTCCTCAAATCGAGGGTCCTCCTCGAAGGGTGGGAATAGAGTGGTCTCCGGAGTGAAATCGAGGTAATACTCGAGTACCTCGTGGATGTGGCGACGAGTGATCGTATAGAGACGACCCTCAATCTTGGTTATTATACAATCATCGGTAGGGCCATCGGTTAGCCCTTGGTAGAATAATCTAACCAACCTAGGGTATTAGGAACCCCGGATTGGTTTTAGTAGGTTGCCGAGTCCGGCATTATTTAGGTAGTTTCGAGCCCATTGGGTCTCGCCCGGTAAATCGGGATTGGTGAAAAGGGTAGGGTCGATGGTATATTCGACCTCGAAGGTCTTTGCCGCCCACCATTCATTTGGTTGCTCGACATTGGTGGGTGGCGGTGGCATGGGGGTGGATTCGCGGGAAGACTCGCGCGTAGACGTGCTCGTCGAACCGGAGGTGGTCTCCGATTCCGACGGTGAAGGAGTCCTCACCGGCGATGGGGTAGGTGGTGGTGGTGCGGCGTTCTTACGCCTAACCGGTAGCTTGGAAGTTGCCTTCTTCGAGGATAAACGGGTTTTGGGAGGCATTTTTACTAAACTAGGGTTTATCTAGTTCAACTTGAAGGGAAAAAAACACAAATCTAGGGTTTACCTTAGGTGTCGATGCGAAAATGGGTGTGAATCGCCGGAGAATCCAAACCCTAGGGCACTCGGTTGGTTGGAGAAGAAGGAAGAAGGTGAAGCGCCAAAACCCCAAGGCAAGAAAAATTTTCGAATGGGGAATAAAATCCCCAATTATATATATATAGCCCGCGGCTCGATTAATCGAAATTCAGAATCGATTAATCGAGATTCAAAAACTAGGTTAAGCCGCGTAAAATCGATTAATCGATTTCTCAAATCGATTAATCGAAAGTCAAATTCGATTAGTCGAAACCATTTCGATTAATCGAAATCGTATCAAATTAAAATTTTAAATTTTTAAGCTCCTCATGGCCGAGCGATGATTAATCGAAATCCATTTCGATTAATCGAAATTCCGAAATCGATTAATCGAATTTAATTTCGATTAATCGAAATCGTGCTGTAACTTCTAATTTTTCCAGAATTTGTTAAATTATTCGATTAATCGAAATTCATTTCGATTAATCGAATTTTCGAAATCGATTAATCGAAATCCACTTCGATTAATCGAAATCGTCCATTTGATTTCAATTTCTCGTAAGTCCCTTTAGTAAATCGATTAATCGAATTATAGTTCGATTAATCGAAATTTCAAAATCGATCAGTCGATTCTAAATCGATTAATCGAGATTCCAATTCGATCAATCGAAATTGGTTTTCTATGTATATTCTACTCTCCTTTGAATTTCCAGTCACTGGCACATGCCAGTCGACTAATCGAACAAAATCGATTAATCGGTTTTGCCCAGTTCCTACAGAATTTCAATCTCTTTCTTCCTTTTACTATTTTTTTGACAATTTATGACAGATTGGATTCGAAATTTCCATTGAATTTCAAGCATAGTGGAGATTTCACAAACATGTTTGTGATTTACGTTGTATTCTCACGTCGTTGGAAACAAGGCTGGATATTGTTCTCTCACATCGGCCTCTCGTTCCCAAGTAGCCTCTTCTTTTGGATGATTGTTCCACCGAACAAGTACTAAGGGAATCACTTTAGTGCGCAGTACTTGTTCTTTTCGATCCAAGATCTCCACTGGTTCCTCTATCATGCTCATGTCCTCACACATCTCTATAGGTTGCTTTCCTAACACATGAGACGGATCATTCACGTACTTCCTGAGCATCGATATGTGGAAAACATTATGTACTCGATCAAATAGCGGTGGTAAACCAATGCGATATGCAACTTCACCTACTCGTCCCAAAATTTCGAACGGTCCAACATAACATGGACTTAACTTCCCTCTCTTGCCAAATCTCATTACACCTTTCATAGGTGACACCTTTACAAACACATGCTCACCCACTTTGTAGTCGACACTAGTCCGCTTCATATCGGTATTAACTTTTACATCTACTTTTCTTTGTCTTCAACCTTTCTCACGATAATTGAGCAGCGGTAGCGTTATCTTCAAGTAGCTTTGGTCCTAATACAAATTTCTCACCTGTTTCTTCCCAATTGAGAGGTGACTTGCATCGTCGTCCATACAGAGCTTCATACGGTGCCATGCCAATGCTTGTTTGAAAACTGTTGTTATATGCGAACTCGAGCATCGGCAGATACTCATCCCAGTATCCTTGCATATCAAGCATGCATGCTCTGAGCATGTCTTCTATTACTTGGTTCACTCGCTCTGTCTGCCCATCAGTTTGAGGATGGAAAGCTGAACTAAAGTCTAGTCGTGTTCCCATTCCTTCTTGAAATTTCTTCCAAAACTTGGACGTATATAGTGGATCACGATCTGAAACTATGCTACTTGGAATACCATGTAATCTTACAATCTCCTTCATGTATAAAGCGATCTTCTGCCGTATGTAGTATTGTACGGCAAAAAGTCGATTTGGTCAATCGGTCTCTGACGACCCAAATGGCATTGTGTCTCTTGGCGATGCAGGTAATCCAACAATAAAATCCATTGAGATCGATTCCCACTTCCATTCTGGTATTGGTAAAGGTTGCAATAGTCCAGCAGGATGTCTATGATCAACCTTCACTTGCTGACAAGTCAAACATCATGACACATACTCGGCCACGTCTTGTTTCAGTCCTCTCCACCAGTAGTTCTTTTTCAAATCTTGGTACATTTTGGTGCTACCAGGGTGGATAGCATAATTTGACTTATGGGCCTCATCAAGAATTGTTTGTCTTAAATCGGCATTGTCCGGAATGCATAGACGGCCCTTAAACAATAAAGAACCATCTTCTTTTAATGAGAAGTCCGACCTGATGCCTTCACTCACGTCTTGATGAATTTTTGTTAATGTCGGATCTTTCATCTGTAGATCGTGGATATGCTCAAATATCAGCTTTCTTGATATGTTAGCCAAAAAGGATCCAGTGTCCTTTGACTCAATGTTCGCATCATAGATTGCCAGGTCTTCCAATAATTTCCATCGGTGCATACCCAAAATCAAAGAAGCTAACCGAGCTGCACCCTTTCGACTCAATGCATCGGCTACTACATTCGCCTTGCCTGGATGGTATTGTATGGAGCAATCATAATCCTTGAGGAATTCCATCCACCTGCGCTGTCTCATGTTGAGCTCTTCTGTAAACAAGTATGGAGGCTCTTATGATCGGTGAAAATTTCAAATGTCTCACCATACAAGTAATGTCTCCAAATCTTGATGTAAAAATAGTGCTGCCGGTTCAAGTCATGAGTCGGGTAATTTTCTCGTGTTCTTTCAATTGTCTTGATCCGTAGCTATCACCTTCTTGTGTTGGTTGAGCACACAACCAAGGCCATTGTATGCGTGTCATTTGTACCACGTATCCTCCAGCTGAAGGAATCGCTAACACCTGGAGCGAAGTGAGTCTCGTTTGAGTTCTTGAAAACTCTTCTCGCATGCCTCACTCCTCAAACCTTGAATCTTTTTCGTGTCACTTTGTGAGAGGTCCCGATATCTTTGAAAACCCCTCAACGAAACGTCGATAATAGCCTCGCTAAGCCCGAAAACTTGGACATCGGTCATCCCATTTAACTCTTGCTTCTATCTTTGGATCTCTGACACCATGCTTTGAGACGACATGTCCCAAAAGCTAACTTCTTCCAACCAAAACTCACACTTCTTGAGTTTGGCGTACAATTGGTGTTCACGTGGCGTCATGAGAGCAATCCTCAAATGTTCTTCGTGTTCCGTCTTGGATTTGGAGTATATCGTATATCATCAACAAATACTACGACGCAGAGTCCAAGTGTGGTTTAAACACTCGGTTCATCGGACCCATAAGCGGCCGGAGCATTACGTTAATCCAAGCGGCATCACAAGGAATTCATAGTGTCCATATCGTGTCCGGAAAAGTCTTCTTGAATGTCCTCGGCTTTGACTGCTTGGCGATGATACCCGGATCTCGTCGATCTTGGAAAAATACCTTGCTCCTTGCGGTTTGGTCGAATAGATCGTCAATTCTAGGCAAAGGGTAGCGGTTCTTCACAGTGAGTTTGTTCAATTGTCGATAGTCAATGCATAACCGCATTGACCCATCCTTCTTCTTGACAAACAAGACCGGTGCTCCCCATGGGGATACACTTGGTCTAACAAACCCCTTGTCCATAAGCTCTTGTAGTTGTTCCTTCAACTCCTTTAACTCAGCGGGAGCCATTCTATAAGGTGCTTTCGAAATAGGCTCCGTTCCTGGTGCTAAGTCAATGGCGAATTCTACTTCTCTTTCTGGAGGTAGTCCAGGCAATTCTTCTGGAAACACGTCGGCGAAGTCTCGCACAACTGCTATCTCAGAAATGACGTTCTTTTCTTCCTTGTCTTCCTTTAAGAAAGCTAAGTATCCACTGCAACCCTTTCTGATCATTTTCTCGGCCCTTCATCTTTGAGATCGTTAGCTGATGTGACCTCACTCCTTGAAACCGAAATGATCTTCTTGTGTTGGGTCCGAAAATAACTACCTTGTTCTTGCAATCGATGCTTGCACAATCTTTTCCATGCCAAGGATCACATCAAACCCTTGCATGTCTAACAGTATCAACTTTGCTTCTAATTCATGCACTTCTAGGTCTCGAACTTCTACAATGATGGATTTGCAAGCTAACTCCGTGTCTACTAACTCTCCAGTCGGAATAGACACAGATAGGACGAAATCCAACGTCTCTGGAACAATCTTCATCTTCTTAGCGAAACGTGGAGTGACGAATGAGTGGGTAGACCCGGGGTCTATCAACACTCGTGCGTCATATCCACCAACATCCTTTTCATATATATTTAGAGTATCTATAGTATACATGCATACATACAATAATTTACACATCAATATACACTCTTAATTTACATACAGCTTTTTGTATTGAGAAAAGAATCTATAAAATTTCTAATTCATGCTCCTTCTCTATCTAAGATTTTAATGAAATGAAAATTTTCTTTAATTTTAAAAAAAAATCTCACCTTGGATGACGTCATGCCGCGTTCCACTCTGACGATGGCGCATAAACTCTCCCACTGACGATCGGTTTCCTTGCTTGAATTGGTCGTGGTCTTTATAAGCAAACCGTCTTTCTCTTATCGGCCTGGGGCAATCCTTGATCAAGTGGCCCACCTTGCCACACATCGGAAACAACCCTAGTTCCCGATCTACGGTCCAATCCTATGAGACTTGCCACACTTTCAAGTCTCGAGGTCGGAAGAAAAGCAGTCTGAGAACCACAGTGATGGTGGCACCAGTAGACATGGCAGGGCTCTCATAGCGAATAGGTCTTCCCGACGCAAGTAATGGAAACCTCTGTTGGTGTTGTTGTTGTCTTTATTCGGTCTTAAAACCCTTGACTTGTGGTCTCTGATTCTGGCCCATGAACCTCGGCTTTTTGTTCACCGGTTCATAGTGCCCCGTTCTTCCTTGTTCATTTCCTCCTCTCTGTTGCTCCCTCTGTCTATATCTACTATTGTTCTCCTCCTCTACAACCAACGCTTTGCTCATGACCTCTTCATAGGTCCTCAGTTGAAATGGAGCTACGCCTCCCCTAACCTCAGGCTTCAAACCTTGCTGAAACCTCTTGGACTTCATCACCTCGATGGTGACGGCGTAGTCCGGAGCAAAACAGGCAAGTCGTAGAAACTCTACCCCGTATTCTCTCACTGTCATTCTCCCTTGTACTAACTGCAAAAATTGTATCTCTAGTTGGTTCCTCACCACTTCTGGAAAATATTGTTTGTTGAACTCCTCCCAAGTCAAAGGCAACTCTGGGGTCTCCTGAGCCCGAGTCCGTATCACGGACTTCCACCAAGGCCCAGCCTCCCCATCCAACATATAAGCTGCCCATCTTACACTCTCATCTTCCGTGCAAGTTAGCACGCTAAAGACTTTCTCCATCTCCATCAACCAGTTCTCAGCGGCCATTGTGTCTGCCTGCCCAGAAAATGTAGGAGGTCTCATCCTCCTAAACTCTGTAAATGATGAGGGCACAGGCAACGCAGGTCCTACAGGTGGTGTAGGTGGCTGCTGTTCTCTTGACGCATGAGCTGCAAAGGATGCGGCTTGTTGTGCCATGGCAGCTGCCATAGTCTCCATAGTGTGCATCATCCTTTGTCGCTCTTCTCTATCTTCTTGTCTTTCTCTCAATCTTTCTTGCTCTCTTAGATCTTGATCCTGATGATCTCGATCTTCTTCATCCCGTTGTCTACTACTACTGCCCCCTGGGACCTCAGTACCTCCTAAAGGCACTCTATTGGTAGGAGAGATGTAACCATCTCCACTACGTAGACTTCTTTGATTGCCTCCCCTTGGTCGGCCTCTTCCTCTAGACGACATTTGCGGCTGCATTTGAAACTAAAGTTTCGTTAGCAGAAGCCCCTATGTTCTGACGAAAGAACCCTTGTCAGAATTGCTAAAAGAAAATAGCACTGATACCAACTGTGACAGCCCGGATTTCGGCACCCCGAAACCCGTGCCATCAGCACGATCATCTTGACTGTGCCCTATAGCTAAGCACGGAACACTGGTATATCAAGCATCAAAAGTACTATAAATGTAATTGCAGAATTTAAATCTATATTAATTAACTTCCCAAAAGATAGTTCTACCCTCATGCCTCTGCATGAATGGAGAACCGATCCGAACCATCGATGATAGCAATCATCACGGATGGTTCGTCCCAAAAGACAAATCCAAACTCTATACATATACATGATTTAAATAGTATCAAGGCTTGACATACCAAGCCGTACAAAACCTCTCCAAAAATCCCTCAAAGTGGCACAACGGAGTCCTCTAGAAGAAGTCCTCTGGAGGTGGCTCCAACTCGTCACCCGGCCTCGCAAGTCCAGGCTACATGGGATCGGCGTCTCCTGAAGCCTCTAGTAGTGGACTGCGTATAGTCTATAGGGTGAGCTACATCCTAGCTCAATAGGAACAAACACTTGAACATATAAATTATAACTCACATATATTCCATGATATGCCATGCATGATGTATCTATGCAGTTGTTAATGAAACAGTTAAAAAGCATTTCGTTTTACTGTTGATTACTTATATTTTCATTTACTCATGAATGATCTTTGAAAAGGCCTAAAAGCAAAACTTAAACTTTCAACTTAAGTAATCCCACAGCAATATAGCATCGAGCCCGAGATACCCATCGCCGTCATCTATATAGTCAGTTTAAACCGTATTCCCTGGGAATACAAATAGTACCCAAGCCCCTTTCCCCTGGGGATTGGTGGCGGGGTTTCACTTTTCTCAATCAACACCCCTGGGGTGTGCTTACTATGTACGGATAAGCCTCCGCACTGGCCTACGGTTTCGCCGCCGTATCGGTCACGGATATCCTGCCGTGTCAGTCGTGGATATCCCGCCACGTCGGTGGGGTACCCTATCAAACCTCAAATAACAAAAATATCGGTGCCTTACATATAGTTATTCACCGTGTAATTGTGCTATCTTATATCAGTTAGGCCCTATCAAACATGATTCAATCCTTGGATACATCCCTGGGATGCATCCATTTACTTGCATCACACCTGATGCTCTTATCTCTTTACTTCTTCATCCCCTGGGTATGGCTCATTAGTTTACTCTTATGAATGTCACACACACACACTTTTCACAATTATTTAAGCAGTAAAATATTTGAATTGAACTCTATATCACTACATACATGCTCTTGTAAAATAAGGTACATGTTCAAGGTGTTCCCTACCTCAAGTCTTCGTTTGTTCAATGCATCAAGGTCCCACGTGGCTCCTTGTGCACTAGTCCACACGTACCACCTATGGTACCACATCACAGGTGAAACACATCGCAAAGGATGCAATAAAGAAGGTATAAGATCCCCCAAGAATCTTAAAGTCAAACCTAAAAGTCAACATCGTTTATCTCAGTCGATTAATCGAATTCCAAAATCGATTAATCGAAGGTCAATATCGATTAATCGAAGCAATTTCGATTAATCGAAATTCTCCTTTTCGCAAAGTCCATTCTCAGTTCGAACAGTCGAGTTTTCATTCGATTAATCGAATCCAATTTCGATTAATCAAAATTCTTCTTTTCGCAAAGCAAATTCCTTCGTTCAACAAATGAAGTTTTCATTCGATTAATCGAATCCAATTTCGATTAATCGAAATCCTTCTTTTCGCAAAGTAGACCCTCAGTTCGAACAGTCGAGTTTCACAAGTTGATTAATCGATTCCAAATCGATTAATCGAAAACTAAAATCGATTAATCGAAAACCCATTTCGATTAGTCGATTTTTCCTCAAGTCATTTCCTCCAACCCCTGGGGTCCACTGGAGGTTCTCAGTCGATTAATCGATTCCCAAATCGATTAATCGAAATCCAAAGTCGATTAATCGAAATCCAATTCGATTAATCGAAATCGGGGTCCTCTGACCTTTCAACTTCCTGGCCAATTTCGATTAATCGAAACCCAATTTCGATTAATCGAATTTGTCAGATTCAGCCCCTTTCGAGCTGTTCTTCCCATTCTTTTTCCATACTTTTTCTTCTATTTTTCTAAGCCATTATCCTATGATTTTGGCCCACATTCAACTACAACTTAACCCCTATAATCTATGTATCTTATTTACAAAAATTTTACCTTGAATAGATCTCAAGTTGATTTCAAATCAATGGTTGGAAGGCTAGGGTTTCCAGCTTTTGTTCTAACGGATCCCTCGCGTCGAATCCGGCGTTTATTGCTTGAATCTTTCTTCCTCAACTAGCATTCACTCCTTGCATTAATCACTCTCTTCACTCTCTCTCTCTTCTTTACTCTCCTTCAACAACAAAACTCTTGATTTTAGGGTTATTAACTCTTTTTATCCTCTTCCTCACTTGTGTGTTGAGCACATACACTGCGGTAGGTGTATGCGACTATACCTTCACAACACACACCACATAGGCATTCTATTTATCACATCTCATCCGTTCATCACACTACATACTAACTGTTGGACTTCCATTTGGTCAAACCTATGACCGATTGGGCACGGATCCCGAGGTCATAGTTTAGTGTGATTTTTCGGGTTATTACAGTTTAAGTCATGTACCCATTTATAATTTATGCCCAAATATTACTTCAATAATATGAATAAAGGACTTGTCTCAATTAATCAAAGCATCAAATATAAAAATAAAATTAACTTTTTGGGGCATGCTTGCAACATCCCCAAAAAGGTGACCTTAACATCATGCAACAGTCATCACGCCTAAACCTGATTTTGAGGTCACTTTTTTGGGGATGTGGGCCACATGAGATCAAAATTTGACTGTCTTATGATATGCACATGATTTCGAGGTCCAATGTGTGGAAGACTGGGATGAAAAATAATCTCGATCATCTGATTCAAAGCATTTAATGGGTTTTCTGTGTGGGCAACTAAAAAGATTCGGTGGGCACATTTAAAGGTACTCTTTTTTTAATTCTTAGTCTCTGATATGCATTGGACAGGGTTATGGGTGCAGTTTTGGTGGGTATGGCCGGATCCAGGTCAACACACACCCTCAACTCCAACACGGCCTGACGAAATTAGCAAAAACTCAGGTCGGATTTAGCCAATGCAAGTTAAATTGTAAGGATATCGAGTCGAGTCCGGGTCATGCTACTAGAACCTGCACCAAACTCGGTTAATAAACGAGTCAGGATTTTCAATTGACCCAATCCAATGGACATAAAATATGAACTCAAACTTGATGTGGCGGGTCGGGTTGGGTCAAGTCAATTGACCTGTTGGGTTGACCGTACCTATTCACCCCCTAGACTAGGTAGAGGAAAATGCCTAAGCATTTTATCCCTTGAAATCAACATGTGACCATTGAATGGTACACCCATGATCTCAAGTAGGGCTCTCAATGGATAGGGCTGGGGATCAACCCAACCCTAACCTACGTACCTAGGCCGGGTTCCTAAATTTTTCAGTCTGCCCCCAGCTCGGTAGGGGCCAGGCTTGGGCATTTTTTCGGATTTTTTTCGACTATTTTTTTTAATAAAATTTGGTTGGACTATTTTTTGGGGGCTGATTTTATGAGCTATTTTTTCTAATAAAATTTGGTTAGGCTTTGGCTTTTTTTTTTTCTAATAAAAGTTTGAAGAATATTAAATAATTATATTAACATTATAGAGACTCAGGTACATGCTTTTATTTTAGTTTGTTGCACAATGATTATAACGGACAATGATTGCACAATGATTATAATGGACAACGATTAATCAAGGCATTTAAGTAAATTATATTTAATTAAAAAAAGATATTTTATAACTTAAAGGATATATATATACGGACCAGGTGTTGGAAATTCAACCCAAGCCCGGCCCGGATTGATCCGGGTTGCAACATGTTTAGCTCGGTCTGGATACCTAATCGGATTTGCTTGATAGAAAGTACCACTTTTTCCTAGTCAGGTGCGACCCAGCCCAGCCAATTGAGATCCCTAATCTCAAGATCCATTGTGTGGAAGAGTCTTATAGAAACGATCTCCATCTTGTGGTAGTAATGCTGCTCAAAATTATTGGTTTAAATAACAAATTCAAGCACATGTTAAAATTGATAACTTAAGGATAAAGTGTATTTTTTTATTTTTTATTTTTTATTTTTTTAAGGATGTCATACGGCATAGATAATCCAAATATAGTGCATGTACAAACTTGCACACAGAGAGGATCCTTTTTTGGAGGAAACCCGAACGGGTGCAAACACGGGGATAGAACCCATATATACTTCCACAAGGGGAAAGGTCTCTTACGTAAAATTTTCTTATGACTCCAGCTAGTAAAATGCGTCTCTCAGGTAAATTATTTTAAAAGAATGTGAGAAAAATGATTCATCAAACTTAAAGCTATTAAATCTAATTTAACAGCTACCATATAATTTCAACGTACCACTAATTTAAGATAGCTTTTGACTAAATAAATTAGGGAGATCATCTTTTACCTTAGTCTTTTGCACCATAAATCTTGAGAGCGCTAAGCTAAATCAGACGGAACTCATCTAATTTCGCTTGGCGCACATCCATAAAGTAATATGAGTATCAAGACCATTGATGCTCGAATCGGTTGGATCAATTGTGGACAATTTTTTTTTTATCTTTTGTATAAAATGATAATGAATCGACCTTTCACTGAATATGGCAGCCAAACATTTCTTTCGGTGCCATATTTCGCTGATCTTTCCTTGAGGGTGTGTTTGGGTCTCTATCCTTAACGAGCACCACTGGTTTTTGTCAACGGGCTCATGCGGGCCAAGCTCAAGCTGAAGCCCGGCCCGTTGACAGCCCTAGGCACCAGGTCTCTATTAAAGACGCACATCTACAATTACATAATTCATATAGCCGTACAAATGCATATGCATGATTAAGTTTCAGTCACTTAAAAATTTGAAATTTTTTTATAAAATTTCGCAGACTCAATTTGAAGTTTTATTTTTTTTCAAATAGAAAAAAAGGTTTTTTCATAACAGGAAAAGAAAAACAATATGATATGAAAACATTATCAAACTTATGATGAATTTTCACGATTGTAGGTCTAAAGGAGGGAGCCTATTAATAATATTAAAAGAAAAAGGGTAGCTTTATTGGCACCCGCCAAATCTTAGAGGGTGCCTACAACAAAAGCCATTGACTATTTTGAATCTGACGATGCAGATCTGCCATCATAGCAACTCTTCTTTCAGAATTACAGGCTCTCCCAGCTCGACTTCCTCTAGCTTGGGCAGGACATCAAAAGTGATAATGACAAAAGGAGGGTCAAGGCGTCGCACAAGGGATATAGAGATTATGGGCATATCATCAGATGATCAATTTTTATTTCACATGACACACATCCCAAAAAAGTAATAAAAAAAATTGTGGCATACCTCACATCAAACCTAATTTTTATATCACTTTTTTTGAGATGTGTGCCACATGGATTAAAAATTGACCATCTGAGAGTACACCCATGATCTCAAAATCCCTTGTGTAAAAGATTGGGGGAAAAATGATTTCCTTCGTCATATGCAAAGCAGTCAATGATTTTTGGTGTAGGTTCCTCCCAAATTCGGTGGGTGTAAATAAAGTTATCCAAAATTAATTGCACACGTTTATATGCCCACAGCGGCAGACTTAATTCTTTCAAATTAAGTGTATTTTTTAAAAAAGAATCTACTATGAACTATATATATATATATATATATATATATATATATATATATATATATATATATATGTGTGTAATGATCTTCTCACTCGAGTCAGGAAAAATAATCTCATGACTCTAACAATCATTGGTTGTATGTCACATCGGAGTGACTTTTAATTCAATTGATGTGACATGCAGTCAATAAAAACTCGAGTCGCAGATTTATGTCCCATGACTCTGAGTTATATATATATATATATATATATATGATCGGAGATATGCACACAAGTGTAGAGATATCTTTGCGTCTATTCATATGTACCTTTTTGTGAAGTGATAAATACCCTTTCGATCATCATTCTTGACTTTTTAAAAGTCTTTTTTTTTCTCTCTTCTCTCTCTTTTTTTAAGAAAGTATTAAACTTACTTTTTCAAGTATAGTTTACTCAAAAAATTTGAACGCCCCAATAGCGAAGCGCCGACACTCTGGTAGAGAGGCATCGGGATGCCGACACCTCATTTTAGAGGCATTAGCGCCTCTATATCGAGGTGCTGGCGCTTCGTTAAAAAAGAAAAAGTGTTGGCGCTTGATTTTAAGAGAGTTGGCGCTGGCACCCTGACACCAATGCCTCTCTACCAGGTGTTAGTGATTCGCTATCGAGGTGCTAGCACTTCGCTACTAGGCGCCCACATTTTTTGAGTAAAATATACCTGAAAAAGTGAATCTTAACACTTTCTTAGAAAAATTACGAGAATAGAAAGAAAAGAAACATACTTCTAAAAAATTCAAAAATAATGACCGAAAGGAAATATAACTTAATTTTTTTTTTTTTAAGTTTAGTCCTAGTTAATAAAGTAGGCCTCATGTCATCCATCACTTCACAAAAAAAGCGCTACGTATCGCGTCCATATCAAAAGGCGCAAAGATATCTCTACGCCCGAGCGGATCCTCCACTCTGCCATATATATATATATATGAAGTAGTAAAACAGGTAGCACAAGCCTAGATACACCTTAATAGATGGGAATCAGATGTCACTGCAAAATGATGTTATCAGGTTCGCTGGTTCACTTGGTTCGAATTCGGGTTTGCGTTTCACAACTCACCGCTATCTACTGAAACCAATTTTCTAGAGGTAGAGGTTATGTTTTACATGAAAATATTATATATTTATAAGAATATTATTTTTTTACAACAAATAAATGCTTTCTAGTTTCTTGGCTAAATCTTAACTTCGAAAAAACAAAGCATCTGTTCAAATCCACTAACATTTTCATACCTTAAAAAAGCTGTTCACATAGGTTTGAACTTTGAAGAACATATTTAGAAAAACAAAGCAAGAGGGACCAGGTGTGCACATTAATAGGAGATCCCGAGGGAAATCATGCATAGGGAAAATTTACTAACTTTTTCTTATTTATTTCTTATATATGGTCTCTAAAAGCTCTGAAACTTCCCAGTATATTAATCTGAATGATAATGACAGAAGTTTTTTATCCATTTATTTATAATTTTCTAAATCCCAATGGTTCTACCACCAGATGAAGATCCAACAGTCTTCCCTACCAATATGGATCAAAATTTCAGATGGAACCGGCACATATCGGTTTTAGAGGTCATCAGTTCAATACATTAAATGTATCGACCCATATAGATTGTATGTATCGACCGATACATACCCATGTATTGCCTAAAACCGATATGCATCGGGTTTGGAGCTAGCCGATATGTTTCGGAAAACTGAGATTTTGATGACACATTGTAAGCAGATGGGACAAAAGCTGTTATGTTTTAGATGTAGAATCTGGGGCATTTATAGTTGGATCTTTATCTAACAATGGTACACCAAATAACCACAATTATTCATAAGAACTCGAGCAATGAGACAAGGATGTTGAAAAAATTCTTCATCAAAACAGCATTCAATATACTACAGCATCAATATTTTTTTTTATTTCTTAATCTTAACAATCTAATCACTTTCATCTCCTTCAGCATCCGTATTTTTATAATGACATGGCATTGGAAATTAATAAATTCTACCCTGTACTCTTCTCCGCGCACTTGCATACTTACATGGCCCCATGCGAACCTTGCGGTTCCATAGGAATTCGTGTCACGTACACCATAAATTTCTTGTTTCCTTTTCTTTTCTATTTTTTTTTATGTTTTTTTTCCAAAATTCCCATCTCTCCCTTCTTGGTAGAACCTTATGACAACTAATGAACATGTGGAAAATTAATGAATATTATATACCTTCTTGGGCAATGTAAATCCAATCTATATCTGTAGTTTCTTGGTGAAAGGCTTCTGGCAGACGAGGAGTCTCTCATCGCTGTTGCTCTCAATCTCTACCACTCGTGCATCCCATCTTAGCTGTGTCGCAAGGGCCCTGGCTTCTGCAATGAGAGAAACGGTGTCCCGCAGTATCACCCAACCCTGCAAGTGGATAGTATTTGTTCAGCTTTTAAGATCTGCCAAAAATTGAAGGAAAACTGTATGGTGAAAGCTATCCTGCATATAAATAAATAGGGATAATGGCTGCTAACCGACATTTGAACAATCTTACACCATTAAAAAGAGACTTTTCATCTCACACCATTGAAGTGTGATTATCATTATGCCATGTGGCACACATCTGTGATCAATCTAAATTGTCCAAGTGACAATCTATCATCGAAACATATCTCAGCCCAAAAAAAATGCCTAAAGAGATTTTTTATCTCACACCATTGAAGTGTGATTATCATTATGCCATGTGGAACACATCTGTGATCAATCTAAATTTTCCAAGTGGCAATCTATCATTGAAACATGTCTCAGCCGAGAAAAAAAAATGCGTATAACTGGATGTGAACCATCCGATTAATGAACTTTAATATCAGCCAGTAAAACTAAAAACAATGGTTGATATTGTAGTCCACAGATAGAATGTTTTAAATCTCCCTAAAACACCATTTTGGCATGTTGCACTTCAATATATGATCAATCACTTTGACGGTACGGATCACCAACATCTTAAACCATTGATGGTGTAAGATCATTTAAACACCATTTAGGTGCTTAAATGACCGTCAGCAGAGTCGGGTCCAAATATTTAAGTTTGATGTTGTTCTTGACCCCAAACGTCATTATCCTCATCATCACCATCATTCCCTTGTCCCATCTATTTGGGGTCAGCTTTGCGAGTCATTTGTTTTCTCACTACTTCTGTCTAGATCTTTACTAGGCTTCCCCCTTTACTTCCTTTTGTGTGTATCATTTCAAAATATCAAAAGATCAGAGACTTACGAGAACGTCCCCAACCCAAGTGTGACAGGCCGTGCTCGGGTGGATCTCAAACCGACAACCCTCATAATCCCTCAAACCAACAGCCCTCATAATCCGCTGATAATTTTGAGCACTAAATCAGTGAAAGGTCAAAAGCAAAATTTCACTGATTTGATGCTCATAAATAACAATGTCTGTCCTGAGGATTGACCTGAGCGCCACAGCTGGCACTCGGGTCACCAGGTACCTGATACCAGCAAAATATCATACGGGAAAAGGGTATATGGGTTTGAACGCATGGATGAACCCAGACGTTCGAACCCCAGTTCACATGCCATGTGATCTCAAACAACACCCAAAGTTTTGGTACTGCCCCAAACATCCTGGTGTATTGATTTTCTTTCCCTCTGATGACATTTTGGACAGTGAATATCCACCCTTTTGAACTGTTTATTTTAAATAACTGTTTATTTTAAATGGACCTGATTGTCCTTGTGCAGTTGTCGTGGAACCCGATCCCTGGGATGGGTGCCACGTGGACCCCAGATGGTTCCAATACATGGATCCACCATGCATTCGAACCCATATCCCCGGGCCTCTTATTATAATATAGGCAGTTAGTCTTGCACTGTATATCCAGCGTACAGGAAGGCAGTTTTGCCTATATTTGTTATAGGGGCATTTTTGTCTTTGGGTGTCAACGGGCTGGGCTTTGGCTGGAGAATGCTCTTATAATTGGATCGGGCTGGAGGGAAAATCACCAAAATCGTAGGTCCAGACCCAGCCCATTAATACCTGTTTGTATCCATTTGTCGTTCATTCTTAAAATTTTGGTTAAAACACAAAAAATGTGTTGGATTTTCATAGCATATAACTGCTAATGCAATCTAGTGCAATATTCATTCACTGCACTTTCCTGAAAGTGAGTTATTTGTTGAGCTATATATTGAGTATTAGCATTGAGAAAATAGATTTCTAAATGAACAGGATACCTCTGGCCGAAGTATTCTATCTATCTCCAAGAACAAATCCCGTGTGGAACACCTGCGCTGCTGACTGGCTTCAACTGATAGCAGTCCTTCACCATGCACCAAATCGTAAGTTCGAGGGTATGTAGGAAATGCTTCACACCTGAAGAAAAGAAAGACGCGCACATACTAAAATGCTGAACAAAGAAGGTACACGACTATATAATTTGACCTCAATTTGGAACAATCCTCCAATCTGAATAAAACACTCACAAAATAGGCAGGAACAATGGTTCTTCCAAATAAGAAGAAAATACTTCCAAAAGAGTATTCTGTCCTACACCATGAGATACTTTGTAAGGGAAGATGGTAGGGACCCACCCAATCCACATACACACATTGGAATCTTTAAGATTTCCCTTCAATTTTTCTCTATATCCGTTCTATTTTTTCTATTATTCTTTTAATTTTTTTTTTCCTCTTAAGGCCATGCCGCCGTATTGGAATCTTTAGAAATTGGCATGCCAAACATCTATGACACCTTGAAACTTGGCACCCTTTCCATGTGTCTAGGTAACAATGGGCATAGGTTCCAGAATCTTAGGCATCCTAGACAGAAAAACCAAGTTGGATGGTGGTTGAGGGCCTTGAGGCTATGTTTAGTTCTACCCCTAAATTGTAAATCAATATAAGAGGGCTTTTTTTCCCCAACATATGATCAGGACTTGGTAGCAAGCCTTTCTCCAGCCATTATGAAGTGATTAATTTTTACCTGAAAGTCATAATCATAGTTGTTTCATGTAGGACTGGAAACAACTTTGATTGAGATCCGCAGGAAAATGACTGTCATAACTTGTGCAACAAAAAATCCTAAAATCAAATGAATCAAACCAAAATCACATCATACGGATCACGTCCATGCCGATACCAGGAAATTGTTATTCTACTATAGTCTCGACAAGCACATTTTGTATGAGAAAGAAAATAAGAGAGCTGCTACTGCCACACTATTATTTACTAATTGCACACCATTTAAAAAAGAGATATTAATAAGTAGGCGCAAAGTTAGTTTCGTCAATAATTTCATTAATGGTTGTGCATATTTTTTTCATTAATTAGTGTGCACATAGAATTAGTTAATTGCTGTCTGATTAGTAATTACAATAATGGGTGCGCAATAACTAAATGCTTGCGTGATAGTGGCAGCTCTCTAAAATAAACATATGATGAGCATAAAAATTACATGGGTACCTCTGTTCGTGGCAACCTAATTACTGAAAGCACCCAATTAATGAAAGTGCACGCTAGCGCCCACCACACTGCCGGCCATCATTAAGTGGGCTTCAGTAAACAGGTGATCGCGAATAGAGGTACCCAAAATATATACACTAAAATAGCAAGTGTCACATACCAGTCATGCAAAACGCCAATGAATCCCCTATCAAGGATAAGGGGAAGGTAGTTGCGACCACTTGTAGGAACCACATTCATGACCCACACGGTTTTCGCAGCGTCCAGCAAAGCAGCATTAAATCCACCAAATTGAGCATTCATGTCTAGCACATTTCTTAACATGTTAAAAGGAGGGGAAGGATCCTCATCACCAGGTCTTTTTGGATGATCTGAGAAAATTAGCGGTGAAAGCAAAGACCAATAGTTACGAACAGCTGAGTTCCAGTTTAGCGAATCCTCGGCAAAGTCATCTGAGTGAATACCTGGGAAAAAAAATATATTACATACAGAACAAGCAGAGCGGATAATGAAAACAGCTCTCATTCTTGCTGTAATTATAATAGGGATAATGTCTCCTGGCCGACATTTAAACACCAAAATGGTGTTAAATGATCTTTCACCATTAAAATCAGACTTTTTATCTCACACCATTGAGGTGTGATTTTATCATTATGCCATGTGGCACACATCCGTGATCAATATAAATTGTCCCAGTGGCAATCTATGGAATATATCCAAGCCCAAAGAAACATGCCTATAAGTGGATGTAAACCATCCGATTGATGACCTTTAGATCAGCCATTAAAACTAAAAACAATGGTTGATATTATAGTCTATAGATTGAATGCTTTAAATCTCTCTAAAACACCATTTTTGGGCCTGTTGTCCTTCAATCTATGATCTATCACTTTGACGGTACAGATCACGCACATCTGAAACCATTGATGGTGTACGGTCATTTAAACATCATTTGGGTGTTTAATTGACAGTCAGGAGAGTCGGGTCCTTATAATAAGATTGCGTCCCACTTTCCAACTGTATCAAAGATAAACAAATTTCCTTGGTGTTGGAGATCATAAAAATTACCATATAAATCAAGTTCATTTGAGCTCAATTTAGCCCGAGATGGCCAGGTTTCCCTCTCTTCAATAGGTCTCCACCGTTGACTTCGAGTGCCTCCTATGCACAGGCGGAGTGGTTGGTAATATGGAGACTCGACATCATGGCCCTTACTGCAGATAGAGGGGCCTACACCAGGCTTCCTATAAATTCATGCAACACGGTTTCATTTATAAGGACACTTCATATTCATCATGTATTAAGGAGAGAAAATTGACCATCTATTTCACCTAATTCTGACTAATTGACTAAGAAATTAAACGAGTCAAAAAGTTGTAACTGGATGGTATACTAATGTCAATTTCCTCACCGAGAAGCATAACATTTTTTTTTACTGGTTTTTTTCCACACAACAGTTTCATCTTGCTGTGATAACATCTCCCAGCAGAGATTTTCTGCAAAATCATGAATAAGTGCCCACTTCTTCTGATTCTCCTTGTCACGTTGTGACCCCTGAGTGCTTGTAAGTGGTGAAGTCCACACGAAGTAACCTCCAGGCTTCAGTACCCTATCAACTTCAACCAAGAAAATACCATCTGCATCAATGTAATAAAATCAATCAGTATCTATGATCCAGATAGAAGGGCCAATGGTAATGAAAAATAAGTAATATCATAATCCTTATTTCTGATGATTTACGTGGATCTTTAGCCAAAGAATTTCAATTGATTTCACCACGCTTTAAGCCGGTAAAGAAACGTTCAGCAGTGAGTCCAAAGCACTGTCTACCAATATTTATTATATGCAGCCAAATTTGGTATAGCCAGTAGCATGGAAATCAAGCCCTATCAAATTCAAGTTGCTTGTTTGAATTCCATCAAAAAAGGAAGTTAAAGAAAATCAGTGTTGTCAAAAGTGCTAGGCGCACCCAAGGCGACAAGGGTCCCTGGGGCCTAGCCAAGGCCTAGGTGCAAAGACACAGGGATTTTCTTTCAAGGCACATTTTAATTCTAATATTTTTATATCTATTTTTAGTACATAATAAGATATTTAAATATTTATATGTTAATATAATGATAAATTTCTATTAATAAATTTTATTTTACATCTCTATTAATAATTTATGACATTAAAAATATTAAATATGTTTATAAATCATTTTTTTAATTTTTAAATATAAATCATAAATATATATATATATATATATATATATATATATATATATATATATATATATATATAAATCATAAACATTATTTATGTGCACTAAAAATATACAATTTAAGAAACTAGCAAGTAGGTGTCTAAGTAACTAGCAAGCGAGCCCTAAGTCTCCACACTCGTGTAGCATTGTCGCTTATACACTTGAGAGATACAAGTTTTAAGAGTTGAGACTTGAAGAGATATAAGTTTAACTTGTAACTTGTATACAAGTTTTAAGTTATATAAGATTATTTAATCTTTTTTTTATTAAAGTAACTCAAGGCACTCCTAGGTGCACTTTTGCGCCTACGTGCAAAAGGCGCACACCTAAGCATGCCTCACTACACCTGCGTTAAATACCAAGGCGCAGGCGCAGAGGGTGGGCCTGCGCCTTTGACAACACTAAGAAAATATTGGGGGCAATACCTTTCTATAAAACTCAAAGTAATAAAATCTTGTAAATTAACAAACTGCAGCTTGCCCGACAAATTACAATCAATAAAGAAGAGGACCAATACAAAAAGATAAATAAATAAAGAAATAAATACACCTAAATAATATAAGAGAATTCACTGATGTCTTAGATTGGACATTGCATCATTTAAATGACGGCCGAACTTGATACCTAGATCCCTGAGGGCAAGGGCACTGCAACTGTGCTTTTGGGTATTATGGGTTTGATCCCACATTAGAAGCAAGCAAAAGTTACCCAAGTCTTTCATCTAGCATCTTGACACCTGGAAAATTCTCTTATAGTGCCCCACTATTTATTAAATAATATTTCTGCTTCCACTTAATATCATTTTTTTTTTCTAATCAATGCTTCCACTCATAATCTGGTGTGCACTTTTTTATGAGACAGTACCAAAGTGTTATTACGCCCTATCTAATTTTTCTGTATTGCTTATGATTTTGTCTGATATAAGATCTATATGCATTGTCAGTCCATCAGATACTTCCACATCAGAGATTAAAAGTTGTTCAATTTCGAAATCTATACTTTGTTGGAGAGCAATGGGTATCTCTAACCTGTCCTTTTTCTTACAGCCACCAAAATTGATTGATCTGACCTACTCAACTTCTTTTTCCCTCATATGCATTTATTTGGGTATCAAATGTCTCCCCCTCCATCCGTTAGTCCTAGCCAATAAGAACTAAGTCATCCATTGGTGCCCATTTCACTTGCAGATAAACTTCATGGTTCTCTGGTTAGACTAATCAATTTCTGTGGAGAAGTACTTTTGAGTTTTGAAGTCTGAAATGCAACTAATTTTTTTTCTACTCACCAATGTAGGCAATGTTATGTGTATCATGATTTAATCTTACATCAGAAGTCTGTTGAAAGTTAACCAAGTCTTCTATTGATACACAGGAGCATGAGTATCTAAATTTGAAATCTTGACGGCGTCGAGATGAATCTTGTGCATCTGAAGTCTGAACTATGATACAGATGCAGACATTGTTACTGGGATGTTGATAAAATTCAACATCTATAAAAATATAGGACACTGATATGGATAGAAGTAGATGTGTTATTTCATATTGTAGGATACGAAAAATTCGACGTTATATCATTTAGATATACATTTTATAGGAACAGGTGGGAAGTTGTTTATAAAAAGGTCATTTGTATTCATGAAAAAAAAGTTAAAAGTACCCACTACGTAGGTGCACAAGAAACTACATTGTGAGTAATATTTCAAAGGGAAAACCCGAGCCCCCTTATATAGAGGAGCATTCAAGTACAAATATAATTTTTGACCAATGTGGTACCAAAACTTTGTTAGTATGTCACTTATATAATATGGGTGTGACTTGTACAATATGGGTATGTCACTGGTATTAGTTGGGTGTGTTATAACTTCTTAGTGAGTATAACACATGTATATTTCTGTTCCTCCTGGCATATTTGGGTGTTTGTGGCAGAAATTCCTGATACTCGTCGTGATAAGTTGGATCATAAAGATGTTTGGTGTTGCTTTATAGGGTACCCTCCATCTCAGAAAGGGTACAAGTGCTGTGATTCAGTGTTTGGTAGAAGATTTGTGCCCATGGCTGTTGACTTATTTGAATCTACCCCTTTCTTTCCTTATGTGGGTACCAAGGAAGCATGAATACTCCATATTTGGCAACGTACCCGTATCGTATCTGTATCGGATACCGATACTTTAGGGATACGGCTGCATGTGTATCCTGGGCGTTTCCCGAAAAAAAAAAAAATGGAAATCAGTCTGTGAGTTTGGGATTTAGGGTTTTTTGGAAAAGAAGAAGAAATCAAAGGAGCAGCATGCAGCCTACCTATTTGAAATCAGTCTCTAGAAGTTTTTTTTTATTTCCTTTTCATTTTCTTCTTTTTTTATTCTTATGTTTATTAACCTAAAAATATATAAAAAAATAATTTTTAAATACACATATCCCCCTCATATCGTATCCTGATTTTTTTATAATTGTCATATCGCCGTACCTGTATTGTATATACCCGTGTCCCATACCCATGTCCGTGCTTCTTAGGTGTGTACCTAGTGTCCTCTTCAGGAGGAGAGTAGCAAGGAAGAGAACATTTGTTGAATTTGTCCCACGTCAGCTGTGGGCTGGCCCTTCTTAGGCTCTTTATATCTTGGGCAAACCTCACCTTACAAGCCGGTTTGGTGAGGTTAAGTTAGGCCCGTTGGTTTTCTACATGGTATCAAAGCCGTTCTTTCTCCCCACGTCACCCATTTCTTGTCCATGTGATTTGGCTCAATCTCGCCAACACAACACGTTCGGGGGTGTGTTGAATTTGTCCCACATCAGCTGTGGGTTGGCCCTTCTTAGGCTCTTTATATCTTGGGCAAACCTCACCTTACAAGCCGGTTTTGTCATGTTGAGTTAGGCCCATTGGATTTATTATCAACATTGTGCCTCTACCATGTCCGATGGATGAGGCATCACCTCATATTGAGGAGATGTGTCTGCAAGGAGTACATGAAGGACTGCAAGTAAATGTGGGACAAACCAAAGATGTGACAAAGAAAGAACAAAACAAAAGCATACAAGAGAAATTCAGTAAGGTATTTTACTTGAGAGACATAGAAGACGAACACGCCCACTCTCTCTCAAATCATGGACCAAACTTCAATCCCTAAAGCTAGCCCACAAGCAAATGAGCCTCATCCTGGCTCTGATATAGACAAGCTTATTGCACTATGCAAGGGAACTCACTCTTGTATGTCCCATCTTTGCTATATAACCTGTCGATAACATTATCATTTCCTGAATATCCACACTATTTTCTATATTTTGCATCAAACATATGCTTCTTAACTTAGCTTGGCCGAGATGCTTCAGTTTCCACGAATTTAGTCCAATTTATACCATTATTACCATGCACTTATTAATTGGAGATATAAAAGGAAGAATCAATTTTGTTGGTTTAACACGGTATCTAAGTTCATATATTAAATACCAAGACAAAGGCTTCCTAATCCTGATGGATTAAAGTGTTAACCCTAATCACCTGGACCATACGGCCTGCATGAGGTCTGCAATCATAATCACTTGCTTTGTTCAATTAGTCAAAAAGAACACTCAACTAGACCTTCAAGTAAGGCCTAAACAATACCACCAATTTAGCCTAGTGGTGAAGAACAGAACTCACTAGACACATTCACACAATCATAATCACATTAATTTTAGAGGTCAGACCTTGGTGGGATGGCAAGTGCTGTCTGCCCAGAGCGATAGGTCGCAGGTTCGAGTCTTGGAATCAGCCTCTCCAGAATGGGAGTAAGGCTGCCTACCATCTACCTCTCCCAGACCCCGCTGAAAGCGAGAACCCTGTGCACTGGGTACAACCTTTATAAAGTATAGGTAAGGGGATTTGGCAAAGAGCTAAGAATCACTCACGGCTTTTAGTTTTATTTATTTTTCTTATGGTAAGTGACTAAAATAAGCAATCTTACAAGTGCTGATTCATCAACTTAAACAATTTTAATAATGCCTCCACTTATTCCAAAATAGTGGAATTAATCACATTTAGCCTCAAATTTACTATTTGACCACCAGATTCATATCATTGTCGGAGTAAAATTTATATTTTTAATAAAAAATAGAACTTACAAGCAAGAAGGTTACGTATTCAGCATCTTTTCAAAAACTACAGAATTGCTGACAAACTGGAATATCATATTGGCATGGTTACCCCTTCAACCAGTGAGTTCAGATGCAGGACAAAAAGGAAAATAAAAGAACATGAAAAAAAGTCACCGGATAATCACTTCTTATCTAGCTTAATCCAATAATTGGTACCTTTCTGCTCCCAGTCAACGCCACAACGTGCGCAGTGCAACATATCAAAGGAGAGAGATGGATATGGCAACTGTTTTGATGTAAAAGAGCCAATCATTGCAGGAAGGCCTCTTTCAAGTGTCAGTTGAACTTGACTCCCCGAGACCTCATAATTTGCAATGCACATTGTTAATAACTGTTTTGAAAAGAGGTGAGCTCCAAAGCTACCGTAGCCACAGCCTATATCTAGGACGGTTCTAACCTGCATAATTGAAGTAGAAAATAATATGAGTGATTCCTTGTCCCCTGTGAAAAAATATATATATATTTAAAAACTTAACATAATCAGGTAACCAGTAAAACAATAGCATGTCATTAGTCTGCAAAAGGTTAGTGCTAAGGTTAAAGTACATGGTCAAGCCAAGCCCGAACTAGCATGCTTGACTCAGCACTGTGACGACACAAGACAACTGTTTACTACATAGATGGTCCAACTTCAATCTGAGTTCAGCTTGACCAGATCGCATGTTAAATCACAACCAAAAAAAATGATCTCATCATCTCCTTGTCCCATCTACTGTGATCGACTTTGTGGGTCCTTTTTCTCCACTGCTATATGCATAAAAAATAATAATATAATAATAAAACTATAAAATAGGTTACTCAATGCACTGCATGTATACCTACAGACATACATACTTCAATGTGGGCCACGTGACACCATGTAGCATAACAGTAGGATGATTGAAGTGTTATCTGCTGAAGACAATGATGAGCATCAATCTCTCTATTAGGTACATTATTTTGATCATACGCCAAAAAATCTAAACACTGTAATACTAATTACATTGCACATGTACATCTGTAAACTCAACCCAAAAAAAGCTCAAATATCTTGATCATCTGATCTGAGCACATCAATGTGGACCCCACGCAAATACAAACAATGGACTACATTAAATTTGCCCAAATTGAATGGCTCTAATCTTCTGATGGGCATGTCTTTTTGGTTGAGCAATATTCATATGATGTTTAGACGCTAGAGCGACTTGGATTGGTCAAAAATGTCTGCCACGGCCTAAAATATGAGATCTTGAGGGTTCTATCTGTTGAAGAATGGTGAACTCTCATTAACCCTTTAATAAATTGCCTACAGTATATGATAGATTATAAAACAATTTACTTAGTGTATACATTACCGTCTATTTGTACCTATTTTAAGGCCGAGTCACAAACAGGTTTGCAACAAATTCTCGCGCTGACTAGGCTTCCATCTGAGTTCCAAATCTCTCTTTTTCCTTTTCCTTTTTTTTTCTTTTTTTTTTTTCCTTTTTTTTCTTGATATGTATCAATAATTTTATTGCAAAAAATGAAAGAAAGATTGAAACAAGTAAAACGGCGCTGACTTTCTCAAATTTTAACTGCACTAGAATAAAAGCAAGTGCAAGGATGAGACGACCTATATTTTTTGAAACAATAGAGCATGAAAACAAAAAAATGTATGTTTGTTTGGAGGGAAAAGAGGATTTGGAATAAAATAACACAAAATACCTATTAAAAGGAATAAAGTTGAAATAGGATACACTCAATAAATAGTTCATTAATGAATTTAATCTCCAGTCCAGGCTTTGGAACATCGTCTAAGCTACAAGTTAGGACCCCGAGCAAAAGCAGTTCTTGTGTGCACTAGAAAGAAAATTTCTAACTAGAAATGGATTTTGTCAAGTTTATCTAAAGCCTCTTTTCTCAAGAGCACTATCTATGATTTCAAAAGTCCCCTATATATGATAAAACTTTCATTAATCATATACTTCCACACATGGTTCAAAATTTTGGCCGAAATTTATCGGTTTCAGTCCACACTGAAACGAAATCAAGGTTCGAAATTTTGGTCTAAATAATGTATGGAAGGGAAATTTTCGGCCAAAATTCAAATTATTGGCTGAAATTTCGGTTTCGGCCAATCCCAAAACCGAAAACGAAACCGACATTTTGATCCTTGCTTCCTCATGACAAGTGGGGTGTACTAGTTTTATATTATGAGGATCTCAAAAGGTATGAATGGTATATAGAAACTACTATATTGAAAAGAAGAAAAATAACTAGGAAAATATTAGAAAATTGGCACAACTGGCTTCGTCAGATTAACAACCATAAAATAGACGACATTTAATAAGAGTACTCAATTTCTATATAGAAAGCTAAATTTTTTGGAAACTTCATATAGAAACCTTTTCATTCTTATTTCTCAGTGATGCACTCATAGTTACAAACAGAAACCGAGCATTCATCAACAGAAACGGCTTTTCCGCTTCGAATCATATGTTCTAAAATACACAGTAGAGAGTATGCAGCTATTTATACGGGATTCTGGGGGAAAATACTTCCACAATTCTCAAGGTTGAATAATTTATTGGTTCACCATCAACATACATGAAGTCATTTCATGGGAATTTGTACCTAGAAGGGATATGCTCGGTTAAAATGGTATACGAGCCCAATGACCTATTATGCATTCATAAGTAGGATAGAAGCTGACCAATTTAATTGAAACAAATGCAACCATGGAATTGATTCTCAGTTAATAAATTGACATTTTCTCAGCTAGATTCACATATGTCACTAAGACAACTATTAGTAAGTGAGATTCATAAGTAAAGTATTCACTCACGCCAGCCTGAATGAAATTAGATTCGTTCCTGAGCCCAATCATTTCGGCTATTTGATGGGAATAGTCTTCAACTCCATCAACCATAAGAGAGTCTGATCTGAAAGATACCTGATCTTCCTCCAACATCATCATCCTGCAACCATATGAATTCATGATATCAAACCAAGATTTAAATCAGCCTCCTAAAAAATTGATAGATATAAATTGATGGTGGACAACCGTGTACTATTTTTTGGTTTGATTGAAAATTTTAAATAAAAATTGAAAAAAATAGGGGGAAAAAAGAGTAAACATAAATTATAATGAATATTAGGATTGTGATTTATGATTAAATATGATATCTCTATATTTATGAGCATACAACCAAATCTCAGCAAATCAAAAACCTGTATAAACGCAATAAAGTGTAACAAAACAAATTAACTTTTAAAAATAATTATAAATATCATTATAAACAAAACACCCTAATAAAATATAATAATAAAAGAAAATTTGAATGAAATATGGAAATTGAAAGAAAATAAATCAAACATTTCAAGCTAAGTAAAAGATCATGACTGACCTCTTGGTCAAGCTCCCAGAGGAGAGAACTTCTTGGGCAGTAATTTTCACATTTGCAATCCAAATGACGTCCCTACCAGTTGGCCATCTCAGAGGAATCCTATAGTTCTTTGGTGGAAGAACCAAGCAACCTAGTCTTGATCCTCGGCCACATTGGCGATCATGCCCGTTGCCATCCCCTTCAGCCAAATCCTCAGAAACATTGAAACACGGGACATAATTCTCGGATCCTAGCGAACAGAATTCAATGTCCTTCAACCTCGCCGGCCCGAGCGAGAGTGCCCCAATATCCGAAAGATCTACAATTAATTGTTCTTGGAGTCGCCTATAACCCCTGAAGATATTGCTTCTCGATGACGTTGAAATGGAGATTGTCCACCAAAGTGAACCCGAAAGAGCAATGATTACGATTAGCACCAAACTGAGCTTGAGAAAGAAGAGGGTAAAGTTGTGGCGGCTTCTGGAAGGTACAAAATTTGAAGAGTCGGATGCAAAACCATTTTCCGTGGAACTAGATTTGGAAGAAGTGTTGTCAGGGAGAATTAAATTGACAAGGAATCGAAAAGAGAGAGAAGTATGATCGGGTGAGCTACGTGCTTTATCGAGGTCTTCCTTCTCTGTTCTGTCTTTCATCTGTGAATTATAGAAATCACGGCTACTCTCAATGATCCTTCCGCCGGATACTCCGCGATGGAGTGGTCGTGACATCCTCCCACCTGCAAATGACACAAACAAACTGAATATCATAACAAATATAAAATCTAATAACAAGAATAAAGAACCTCAAAAGCTTCAAACTAGATCCATCTAATCAGGATTCAGGACAAAATAGAAAACACAGTCACCGACATCTAGAAGTGATTCTTTGGCGCAAAATAGAAAGACCATTTAGTGCACATATTCAGAAGACCATCACCAAAGTAGATTCAGCTCATTTAATGAACCTTATCTCCTCAGAAAAAAATAAAATAATAATAATATAAATAAATAAAAACAGTTCAATTTACAGTACCTAAAACCTAGGATTAAATTGAATCCAATCCAAGAAACAAAAAAATCAGGAGGGAAAAAAAAAATTGGGATTCAGAAGAACAATTACAGAAAAAGGGAAGTTGAGTCCACGGAAATGCTCACAACAAACAATCATCACCAAGATAGATTCAGCTCATTTAATGAACCTTATCTCCTCAGAAGAAAACAAAAACATTAGAAAAAAAAGAAAAGAAAGGAAAGGTTCAGTCACAGTACCGGAAAACTAGGATTAAATTGAATCCAATCCAATAAACAAAAAAATCAGGAGCAAAAATAAAATAAAATTGTGTGATTCTGAAGAACAATTACAGAAAATGGGAAGTTGAGTCCACTGAATTGCTCACAACAAATACAATCATCACCTCACAGTAATAAATATCCAGACAACATTACACTTCAGTTCAGTCCCTTTGTGCCTAGAACTAAGATTAAATGAAACCCAATTTGAAAAACAAACAACTGCAATTGTGGCTAGAACTAAAACCAAGATTAAATGAAACCCAATTCGAAAAACAAACAACTGCAATTGTGGCTAGAACTAAAACCAAGATTAAATGAAACCCAATTGTAAAAATAAGCAACCACAATTGTGGCAAGAACTAGAACTAGGATTACATGAAACCCAATTCACAAAAAGAAAAACATAGCTATTAATTTTATTTTATTTTAAAACGCCAAAACAAAAACATCTAGATTTTTATTCTTTATGCTCCTTATCTACAAAAAAATCCCAAAAAAAAAAACAGAAGACAAAGAGTCTCTTGATTCAGAAGAACAAGTACCAAAGCAGATTCAACCCATTGAGCTTCTCTCAAACAACCCCATTATCTCAAAGGATAACTTCAGTTCAATACCCAAACGAACCCAATTTATAAAACAGAAGGATCAACATTAAAAAAAAAAAAAAAAAAAAAAAAAAAAAAGATCACGAGATGGATCACAAAATAGAACTAACAAACCTTATCAAAGAGGAGAACAAAATGTTGTTTTCTATCAAACATCACATAAACAGTACAACAGATAAAGACAAATACCTCAGTGAGGCGGAGATGAAGAACAAAACCCAGGTTTCATCAACTTTTATTACTACCACGAAGAGATTACGCCACCCAAATAACAGACTGAAGAAGCATTTAATAAAAGATATATGTGACTCACACTAGATACTTCCTAATCTTTCGTATCTCTATATCTTCTCATCAGCCAATCACCACACTAATAATCTATTTCATCATTATCGTAATTACTTAATATAATTTAACTTATTTATTCAACAATAACTATTAAACATATATAATTAATTATATTATTTAAGAAACCCCGGCGTTCCCCAGAAAAATCAAACTCCCAATTCCCGAGTCCTAAGCAGCAAAGATCTATTAAACCACTTGTACAGTAGAATAATTCAACTCAGTAACTAATATTAAAATATAGTAATAAATATTTTATTATATAAATATAGGATCCAAATTTATCGGGATTAGCTCTAAATCGAGATTAACAACAGAGATAACTAAATTTCAGCAAAGATAACACCTAGATCTGCATTGATTACCGGAAAATCGACGAACATCAAATTAATCTCATTTACGATTACGAGTTCTACTTAAGTCAGCAATTCATTCATTTGCAGAAAACAAGAGCTGATTTAGGCTACAAAAACCTTAAAAACACTATTTCTAGCTTACATTTATGAGGAGAAAAATGATCGAACTGACGACGAATCGGTTTCAGAAGCAGAGATCGATCGTCGAAGTCGTTTTGGCGATCAACGGTGAAGATTTTGCTTTTAATTAGGGACAAGTTTTCGACAGCGATTACTGTGGGTAATCATTCCGAGAATCGAATCAAGTAGATTTTTTTTAAAAAAATTTTAATAATATATTAACTTTTTTTTATCTCTTCTACGCGGGTAGGGCAGCAGAGCAGATGAGTGTTCCGTCTATTCTACATAGCTCAGAAAGAAAATTCCAAAATCTGGTGTGTACTACACCGTACAAAGAGTCAGTAATCCTAAGATCTCCACCGTCAATTTTTCATCTCCACTGTCGGTTGTTGTTTTTTATGACTAAAAATGGTGTTGCGACTGTACATATCTCCTCCATGTGCGGTCTTATATTTGCATTCATCATCTCATATAAAAACAGAGGATGCTACCTGCACATCACTTTTTTCTTTTGGTACACATCTAAGTAAATAGCATGCGGATAGCAAACATTGGCGTGCGCCTTTAAATTTAATTTATTTAAACTTAATATATAATAGGACGCTCATATATGGTGGACCGCAAAAACAACAGGCCATTCAACGCACCACGTAATGCAAGCACAGTAGGGGCAGCAATGCAGGTCCGATCAGCCACTTGCATCACACACCTAGTAAGCATTATTTTCCTATATAATATGTCTAATTTGACTTAGGGTAAACTATCATATCAAATTAGTCAAATATCATATCATATATGTAATTATCAAGTCATATTGGCCACTAATATGTATATCATGTGCTCTAAATATAATATTAAAATTGAATAATTTTATTATTATTATATATATATATATATATATATATATATATATATATATATGAGGGAGTCAGTTCCGTCCTCCAAGATCTACTTGGAGGTACATGTGATACTCAAAATACTCTTTGGTTGTCACGTAGAGCACGGTTAGATGGTTTTAATCAATTTAAAAAAAAAAGAAATTATTTTAAAAGCATAAGTCAATGTTTGACTAATTTTAATAATCTATTAATCTACATTTCATGACTCAAAAAACACATGATGGAGATGAGTTTTTAAAATTATTAATTTTTTTAAATGATCTAAATAATACACCTAAAATGAGTTTTCAAAATTATTATTTTTTAAAAATGATCTAAATAATGAATCTGAGGTCCATATGACATTAAAACAATGTTTTGAATGCCACATGACAAAACAAAGTTTTTAATTATTTTTTCGTTAATTAGTTAATTAGTGTGCTGATAGTAGAAGTTGGTGTGTGACTAAAGAAAATAAGTGAGTCACGCGTAGCAAGCCTCATAAATTCCCACTAGAGCTAGTGTAGAGGCATCAATGCGGTCACTAAGTTTGGTGATTTGACATCAATTCTACACACATGGCATCATCTTGATAGCAAGTGTTGATAGCAAGTTTTGCTATGTGATTCATCAATCCATCAGATAGCTCAGATCCATTCTGAGATTGCATCCAACGACTATCATGAGCTTGTCTAAATCTATTTTTGACCATGCATTTTATAGCACTCGTTATTTCTTAATTGCATGGTAGAGATTTGGGTGTATCATAGAAACCAAAAATTTTGATCTTCGGTATGATTCATCCAAATCTGAAACAGAAGCAAAGCAAATCCGTACGATTTTGGTTCGGCTAATTTTCGAAAACTCAAAATTGAAATAGTACTGAAATTTAAAAAAATGGGTTCGATTTTGATTTTTTTAGATATTTTATTATTATTATCATTATTATTATGGATGGGTTTTTTAAACCTATTCCACGGATTTTTTTTTTCATCACGTTAAAACTGAAATCGAACCGATTTTAATTTTTCAGTCGGATTGGTTTGGGTTCAAAACTTGCTTATAGATATCTTTTTTTTTTTTTTTAAATTTTTTATTTTATGTAATCTTTAGTTTGAAACTTTGACTCATTGCTCAGTTAGGCCGCGTGCACTATATGGATGGCCCATTCTCTAACCTTAGTGACTGGGTCGATCGCTCCGCTGTTCCTGAAATGCCGACACGGTGGCACAAAAATAAGACTGCACATGGAGAATTTCATGTGCAGTCTTAACATGCTTTCTCCCTCTTATTTTATTTCTACGTCAAAGAATGAAAGGCGCCAAAATAAAGAAAAATCAGAAATTAATACAAAAAATAAAAAGTAATAAATATTAGTTTAAAATAATCAAAAGAAGGGTCACATGCAACGCCATTTCGGCACTTAACGATGAAGGGTGGCAGTGGGGCCCGCAGGTGTGCGCGTAGTCGTGTCGGTGGATCATGTTGAAAGCATATCGGCCGATACGAATCCGACACGTGTACCGTATGAACGCGTGAGTTGGAGATTCGAATGGTCACGGGATCTAGATCAGTGGATGAGCTGGACAAAAAGGCACTTCGATTGTCAAAGCCACACACCTGTATTCCGCAAATGGCGCTGGTTTAGTTTGTTAAACACATATACTGTTTTATAGTATGTGTGTGATCTTATCCGTACGTAAAGGAGAATCAAAGACAATGAAGATGGTTTTTAGCTGTGTCTAGTTAGGGTTTGTGCCTGGATTCCATTATATGACTGAATTTGTGGCCATGATTAATGGATTTTTCTTTTGAAACAAAATTTATATGAGTGCTTCATACTTGAAATTTGGAGTGCTGACTAAAGTATTTTTTAAAGTGGAAATAATGAAAGGAATAGAATAACGTCTCGACTCTTTAGACCTCATGTGACTTGTCACCGCGTGAGAGTCATTTAAATATCTCATCTTTGACCGTTGCCTTGTTACAAGTGGCAATTGATCTGGACCGTCCAATCTTTTGGACATATCCTGAAAGTTTGTAACTGGTACATTAATTGTTTATATGGTCACATCATAACATTCAATGGGTCGGCCCCGTTCTCAAGTCATATTTCTCCGCTCATTTGGGTTCACTTTGTGATAGGTGTAGGCCGGTGTTACTACTATAACACTTTATGTTACACTCATCTCATTTAAACAAATAAAAAAAGCACCTTTAATTCCACTTTCACCCACCATAAAACACATTGACTGATTTGAATATGACAATGTAGATCGTTTTCCATTTCAATCATTCAAATAATGGATCTTTAGATTATGGGCATGTTATCAAGCGATATATTTTTTATTTCATATGGTATACATTCCAAAAAATGACCTTATTTGAGTGTGATGAATTTCACGTGATGTTAAAGTCACTTTTTTGAAATAGATATCATGTGAAATAAAAAAAACGACGGTAGATGATACGAGCATGATATCAAGATGTATCATGTGAAAGATTGGGATGAAAAACGATTTGCATCGTTGAAATCAAAGCAGTCAATAGGTTTCAGCGTGGGTGGATTTAAAGGTACTCTTTTTTAAACTAGGTTTTTAAACGTACACTAAAATACAGATTTTAAATGGCATATATATATATATATATATATTAATATTAGGTTCACAAGATAAGTCTCCTTGAATAGATCAAAATTGACAAGTCATTTGCGAAAAATGAAATGTAACGAGTCTGAAATCGTTATTTTAAGTTAGGGTCATTTAATAAAATCACGGGGTTTGAGATGTGGGCGCAATTACCTCTAAACGCTCTCACATCTTAGACCCCGTGAAAACCATTGAATCCTTCGAATCATATGATAGAGATCGCTTTTCATCCATATCTTTCGCTTAATAGATCTTGAGATCATGGTGCACCTATCAAATAGTTGGTTTGTGATTCAACGTGTCATAGATCTAAAAAAAAATAGCCATAAAATCACATTTGAGCGTGATGTGTGTCATATGATTCAACGCCATTTTTTAAGGATTTGTAATATATGAAATAACAATTGACCGTTTGATAGGTGGGCCATGACCTAAAGATCTATTTTGTGAAAGATAGATATGAAAAGATATGTCCATCATCTCATTTGAAGGAATCAATGACTATCAAGGGATATAGGCCATGAGCGCTTTCGGAGTGACCTGACCGAGACCCGATCCATGACCCATTTTAAAAAAATGCACATATGAGACCTAAGAATAGTTGAACCCACAACCTGTTGGGTTAAAAGTAAAACAACACTAATCACTTAATCAACTAAACAATGACTACATTTCAATACATTTATACATTTAAAATTATATTAAACAACAAAATATAAAGAGTAAAGACTTCCAAGATATGGGGCCCTTAAATATTTGACCTTCAGATCTTGGGTGAGTATCTAATACCAACTCCACATAAACATAATCTCAAGGGGTTAGGCGAGCTGGCAGGATACTTGCTTCCAGAAGCAGGAGACCTGAGTTTGAATCTCTTCCCCCCCTTAGGGCTACCTTAGGGATTTATATCCTGTGCTGTCCGACATGTGTTAAATTTGGGGTGTGCATGTGCCCCTGAGATTAGGTGGGTGCTCTAAGAAGCCCGCATACCCGATTATCGAAAAAAAAAAAACTCCACATAAACATGGTCTCTTACAAGCTTAGACTTCGTATAAGTATAAACCAATCTAGGCCATCCAATTTTTAAAACATATAATGGAAGATATTAATCTTTTGATCAATTTCTTATGCATAGCTTGTAATTGTATTAACTATGCTAAACTAAATATCCATGGATCGGATGGTTACAAATAACTACGAGAAGCATGATTTGATTGTCATCGGATGAGGCCTCCACTTAGATAAGTATGTGCTTCTTAATGTAATGTGATTTAGGGGCATTGTTTAGCGCAATAGTAAAAAGTTTGGGATGTCAAGTATGAAGACCGGCCGTTAATTATAGGCTGAATTTTTAACGGTCGTTATATCCCCTTATTTTCTGTTGTAATATACTGAATAGCGGGTATTATGACAGTTGGATTGCTAGATTTTTGACATGTGTCTTTCATATAAATTAAAAATGTTAAAAATATCAATATCAATAAAGGACAAATGAATAACACAAACATAACAAATCTTGGAAAAATAATAACAAAGAGAAGCTTTTTTTTTTATAGAAGATATTCAAAAGATTCGATATCGCAGTTATTATGCTTTATATAATTGTAAAGGAAGCAAACCTTGGAGCTATTATAACAATATTTTAAAACCATGGTATAGTATAGTGACCAAGTTTTGGTGCAGAGATAAAATGGCTTCAGAAATATGCGGAAAAAATTATAAATTTTGGCAATTCACTATAAATATAAGGTATTACAGCGATACTTATTGTTTAGGCAGTTTTTGATAGCGGCAGGACTAATAGCAATAAATTTTGGTGCCCACAAGACTAATAACAATAATTTTTTGTTAAAAATACTGCTGCTAGTAATCTTAATTTTTGTAGTGATTTTGGAAAAAATAAGAAAATTTCAAAAATTAAAAAGACATAAAACAAAATTAATAAATTATATATATATATATATATATATATATATATATATATATATATACGGATTTTAAACGGGAAAAAATGACAAAAAAATATAAAATCAGAAAAAATGGGAGTGTTTCAAAGAAAGCATTTTATTTATTTTTTTTTTCGTTTAAAAAAAATACATTTTAAACATGATTTTTTGTCCGACGAAAATACGTTTTTAGTCACTATGGCTAAAAGCAAGAGGTTAGGTCTATGTCCTAAATCTAAACACTCATTACTTACGAGATCAACACTGGATAATGAATTTTATATATATAATATAATGTTATTTAAGGTCATCCGATCCGACCCCAAATCGGATGATAGTGATGTAGCGACCATCATAAAGACGTGCTCTACTTTAGGAAGGATCTTCACCATCTAATTATGAAATGGATATTGATAAGAGTATCGAGTATTAATATTCATATGCCATTTTAGTGTATGTAGTACTTTTTGAGCTTTTTTATCTTTTGTTAATATGATGATGACCCAAGTCTCTTGCTCTCCCCGCATCTAGGTAAAGTAGTTTTTATTCCATCTTTGCCTTTTTCCATCACTTTGGCACGTAGCTTTTAGGTCTCATAAGTTGTAGCACTAAAATTGACCACACACCAACCATAAAAATAAGCGTGTGCAAGTATAACATATTTATGGTACATTAAATGGTGTGTAAGGAGTCCCATTGAAAGATGGACATTTTCAGATTCCAACGCCCTTGTAATTCTATTTAGCCAACTTTTATCATCACACCCAATAATCTTGTATGATTAAGGCCATGTTAGATCTAATTGGTTGAACCTGATTTTGTGTTTAGCCATATCCATAATCATTTGATTTGAGAGAATATTGACGATCTAACTGGTTGAACCCGATTTAGTGTTTAGCCATGTTTACAATCATTTGATTTGAGAGAATATTGACCACATATCATTTTATAAAATTGGAAACCGTGAAAGCAAAGATACTCTCATATATAGTGACTTTAGATCTAATTGAACACGAAATCAGATTGAACTAGTTGGACCTGGTAACATTACCTCTCAAGATTTTTTGTCCAGATCTTGAATGAGTTTCTGGGTAAGTAAAATATTGTCATAAATATTTCTAACCTTTGACAAAGGCTCCTTGCTCCTCGGAATATATATTCCTAAGCAAGAAATGAAATTGAAAAAGAAATAATAGGTGTTAAAAGGCTATATATATATATATATATATATATATATATATATATATATATATATATATATATATATATATATATATATTGGGAGACAGTTAGATCATCTAATGGAGGATGATGACCGTCCTCCAAGATACACATGAAGCTACACGTGGCATGTGTGGGTGGTGCCTAAACATTGACCACCAAAAAGAAAAAATTAAATTTTTTTATTAGAGATCACATGCCACATGATCCAACTTGATCCCAAAGTGGATGTCGTTTTGAAATCACGTGCCATGTGGCATATGATCTGGGGTTCGAACTCATTGTCCCATTATATATATATATATATATATATATATATATATATATATATATATATATATATATATATATATATATATATATATATATATATTAGGGTTTTGTCCTCTAATGGAGGGCGGTGAGCGTCTTCCAAGATCTAATATGGAGCTTATGGAGGACGGGTGCA
This sequence comes from Chloranthus sessilifolius, assembly GCA_021018995.1. Lineage (NCBI taxonomy): Eukaryota > Viridiplantae > Streptophyta > Magnoliopsida > Chloranthales > Chloranthaceae > Chloranthus > Chloranthus sessilifolius. The sequence goes on from CM037586.1 coordinate 12,721,290, forward strand.
TTGCTTAGATCATCTTTGAAAAAATAATAATTAAAACTCATCTTTATCATGAATTTCTTTAACAATAAAATTTGGACCGTTAAAACTAGTCCAAATTTGACTTGTGCTTTAAAAGTAATTTTTTCAATTCTTTATTAAATTTATCTAAACAACGCACCCATACTCCATGTGACACCCAAAATGTTTTGAATTCTGGTGCACTGAATTCCCCTCCCCCTACTTTGACTACATTTTGGATGGTGAATATGCATAAGATCATACCCAATTTTTTTGGGTGGCCTTTGATCGTCCTTAGGCTAGTTGCTATGAAACCTGATCCTTCGGATAAAAGCCATGTGGACCCCACCTGATTCAAATCCAACACCTCAGGCTGCGTTTGAATCCATGGTTCCGATATATATATATATATATATATATATATATATATATATATATATATATATATATATAAAGTAAAAAATAAAAAGAGAAAGAAATCAGTTTTCACATGATTCTTGTAAAATTTAAATTGTGAGATGATGTTTTAATATAAGACTTCAAATTATAATAATGTGAGTTGCACATACAAAGATTTTATGAAATAAAATTCTATATTTAATTAATAAGAATTATTAAAGAAAATAAAATTATATCTTTAATTAACAAATAAAATCAATAAAGGATTGTCCCTTGAATTTGTGGTATTGATTGTTTTAAATAAAACAATTGTTCTTCATCACAACCTTTATAAAATAGATTATTTATTTATTATTATTATTTTCTTTTATAACTTAGGGCAATTCCAAGCTATAGCTTTAGTAGTGTCAATAATGATATCATGTCATGTATCCGAGGAGCAAGGAGCCTTTGTCAAAGGTTAAAAATATTTATGACAATATTTTACTTACCCAGAAACTCATTCAAGATCTGGACAAAAAATCTCAGGGAGGTAATGTTGCTTTGAAACTTGACATGTCTAAAGCTTATGACCGCATTGAATGGTCTTTTTTTATTGAAGTTATGAAAAGATTTGGTTTATCTAATCATTGGACTAATCTTATTTCTGGGTGTATCTCTAATTGTTGGTACTCGATTTTGGTCGATGGTACCCCACACAGTTGCTTTTATGATATTAGAGGCCTTCGACAAGGTGATCCTTTCTCTCCAGCTTTATTTATAATAGCTAAGGAAGTTCTCAGTAAAGGCCTTCGATACATGCGCGAAAGTGATCTTTTGGAAACCATGATAGGCTCCAATTAGTACAAGTTCGACAAACACATAGAATGTATTCTCTTTGGGTGAGAATGAACCACAAATGTAATAACTTTCTTTTCTCTCATCCTCCTTTCCTCTCTCTTCCCTTTTTACAATCAAAGAAAATAACTAAAATTAAACTAATGACATCCGAGTCTTTAGGAGACCCAGTCACCCACTACACCTAAATTGCAAACGTGCCATGAATTGCAATGAAACTGAAATAAGCCAACAAAGACATTAAAAGGAAATAGAGAAAAAGGCTAGCAATTGGGCTTTGGGGCATCAGCCCATATAACGTGAGTTGGGTCTTGGGACCCGAGGAGATCTCCGGGGCTTATCACCTACTTCATCGGTAGAAATACTACCCCTGTCAGTCATCTTCTATTCACGGATGATATTCTTATATTCACCAAGAGTAGCAAAAAGTACTTGAAGAACCTCATGAATTTCTTATCCTTGTATAAGGAAGCTTCAGGTCAAAAAATTAATATGGAGAAAAACTCGTAGTTTATCTTTGAAAAAGCCCCACCAAACAACTCTCGAGGATTAACTCTATTATTGGGTTCAGTAAAGGTTTGTTTTCTTCAAACTATTTGGGAGTTCTTCTATTTAAAGGAAGATTAACCAAAGATTTGTGCTCAAAATTGGTTAACAAAATCTCTAGAAAAGTTGAAGGATGGAAATCCAAGATTCTCTCGGATGGAGGAAGACTCACCCTTCTTAATCATGTACTTGCGAGCATTCTCATATATCTTCTTTCGATTTTTCCAGATTCTAATTATGTGATTGAAGCTAGTGAGAAGATATTTTCTAATTTCTTCTGGGGTTCCTCCAATAGTAAGAATAAAGTTCATTGGACGAATTGAGATTATATCTTTAAGTCATTTGCGAAAGGAGGTATGGGCATTCATAAAATAAAGGACATCCATAAGATCAAAATGTTTAAACTTTGTTGGAAACTTATTAATAGGGAACGAACGTGTACGAAATTTCTTTACAAAAAATATTGCTCCAAAACTGGCTTATGGAATTGCCCCCCAAAAAAAAGGGATTCAAAAATTTGGTCAGCTAGGCGGCCTATGATCTAATTCACTATGCAAAACTCTCCCTGGTGTATTGGAAATAGTCGAAAAACAATGCTTCTACAAGACCCATGGTGCTCTTCTGATCCCCTCATAACATTGGTGCCACAAAACATCCCCTTAGATAAAACTATTAAAAGTTTCATCATTGATGAAAATTGAAACGTCAATGCAATTGTTAGAAAAGCTGGGGCATCTGTGGACGCCACCATTATCAATAGCAAACCATGGACCGATGGTGAAGATAAGATTTTCTGGCAGCTCACTCCCAATGGCCAATTCACTTCAGCCTCCGCTTGGAATTCCTTAAGAGCCCACCATAACATTGGTCCGATTTGGAAAGATTTGTGGAAATGTTCAACCCCAACGAAAATGAAGGTTTTTAGTTGGAAAGTCCTCCATTCTGTTGTGTCTGTGAACTCCATGATCAAGACTCGTAAAGTTCTCATTGTCTCCAGATGCAATCTATGCCTTAGGAATGAGGAAACTCTTCAGCATATATTTCTCCATTGCCCTCTTACTACTAAAGCCTGGGACCACTTTACAAATATTTTTCAAATCCCTAATTTTGGTACCAAAATCTTCCTCTAAGTTAAATATTGGCTAAACTTCAAGAAGAAAAACAGGTTGATAACATTAGATGTATGCTTCCATGGATTATCCTTTGGTGTGTTTAGCAACCCGTAATAGTGCAAGATTTGAGGGGACTAAAGCTTCAGAAGAAACTTTGATCCGCTCCGCAACTCAATGGATACATAACATAGATGGTATTAATGTGACAACCATGAATGATTCTTCTTCTTTGGAGCACATTTTATATAGTTTTGGCTTATTTCATCGGCCACCGATCAAACCCAAAATTACTTGGACTAAATGAACTCCTCCAGATCAAGGATACAAGCTCAATGTCGACGGCTCTAGTTTTAGCGATTTCTCCAATAGCGCTGGAGACATCATTCGTGGTGCATCTAGTGAATTTGTTTGCGCCTTTACTAACTACTATGGAATTGGTACCAATAACGTAGCCGAAGCATAAGCTCTTTTGGACGGAATTAGAATGGTGAGGATTATGAGTCTCTTTCCTCTCTATATTGAGCCCGATTCAAAGCTTTTGGTGAACATTTTTTCTGGCAGCAGTTATCCTTGGAGAATTGAACTTATTATCAGAGAGTGTCGGTCCCTCTTATCATCTTTCTCATGGTCGATCAATAATATTTTTAGAGAAGCGAATAGAGTCGTAGACTCCCTCGCTAGTTTTGCAAATGCCAACTTGAATTCTATGATTTTTATGACTTCAAGGGCTTGTCCTCTTCCTACCCGCCTGTGTCTCCATGATGACAGACTTGGTCTTCCCACTATTATTATTTGTTTGTAATTTAGGTGTTCTCTTGTCCTTATTTGAGAGGGTGATGGCTTTGCCGAAGCTCTCTTAGGTCGGGAGTTTCTTTTCTTGTTGTATCTTTTCTTTGGTTTTAATATAATTGCTCAATTAGCAAAAAAAAATGTCATGTCAACCACAAATTTAGGTACAATCATTTTTTATTTTATTTGTTAATAAAATATATAAGTTTTTAGTTTTATTTTTATTATAAGTTTTTATTAATAGTTTTATTTTATAAAATATTTTATGTGCATCTCCCATGATTATAATTTGAAGTCTTATATTAAAATTATTTTAATTATATTAAACTACTTATTCTCTTCTCTTTTTTAAGTGTTGGTACTGCAAAACATCATCTCAAAACTTAAATTTTACACGCACTATGTGAAAAATGATCTCCTTCTCTTTTTATTTTTAATTTTTACTTTTTAACTTTATATGTCGCAGCCTGCGACTCACAGGTGAGTATTGCATGTAATTTTTTTTTTTTATTAGAAAACTTTTTTTAATCTCTTTGCATTTTCTCTCATTTATATTTTTTTTTCTTTATTAATTTTTTCATGTCCATGCATCGCGGAGAGCTTTTATTAGAATAAAAATATGATGATGAGTTTATTTTATATATTTTAAAAATTATTTTCTTTGCTTTTATTAATTTTGCCTCCCCTGTGCATTTGTATTGATTTTTTGCTAGTGGCACTACAAAAAATAAAATTATTAGTGACAATTTTTTGAAGCAAAAAAATGCCACTATTAATAAAAAAAAATTATTAAAACTATTAGCGATAAAGATATTAGCAGCAATTTTTTATTAATAGCGGTAGTATTTGACTACTGCTAATAGTCTTGTTTTTAATAGTGTGGTATCGTTTGCGGTTGATAGGGTACTATTATTGACACCGCTAAATTACTTAATTTTGGTTTTTGGTTCCGTTCAACCTAAATAAAAACTTGGACCTAAATTTCAGTTTTCAGGTAGGTTCAATTTAAATTTCGGTTTCAGTGTTCGGTGCAAAACTTGCATCCCTAATTAAAAAGTTTAATAATTTATGGATGGATTTTTATAAACTGTTGACTTTTCAGTAAATCTCATGTTTCAAAAGGTTTAAATAAAAAAAAGCATAATTAGATTGACCAGGGAAACCGAAATAGTAGCAGCGTTAATGATAACGGTGCACCAATCTTCACAAACTAACTATTAAGGGCACCCTTAGTAAAGGGTTATATGACCAAACAATAATAATGGTGTAATCAATATTAAGACTTTAGAAGTTTGAATTATGGAGGAGATAATTTGGGCCATGGGAATGTTAGGACCTTTCATTTGGTTTTAACCTTTTGTCCATATCCCATCAATTGGACGGTTCTTATGTCTCTACATGCATGACACGTGTCACTCGCTAATCACTAATACTTTCTAGGGTACCTCTATTAGCGCCAACAAGACTCATTGACTGCCTGAAATCAGACGATGGAGATTGTGTTTCACTCTGATCTTCCACTCAATGAAGCTTGAGACCATGATCTTACCTTTGGACGACAACTTTTTGATTCTACATGTCACAAATTCCAAAAAATTAGACTTAAAATCACGTTTGAGCGTGATGTGTAACATATGATTTTAGGGCCACTTCTTGTATATCTATGTCACAAAGAATAAAAAATTGATCGTCTGATGATAGGCTTATGGTCTCAAGATCCATTGTCTAGACGATAAAGGCAAAAAACGATCACAATCATCTGAATTGAACCAATCCATGGGTTTCAAGGAGTTTCGAACATTGGCGCTTTCAAAAATCCTCTCGGCGTGAATAGAGATACCTACTATCTATATGCAAGCCTTTTCAAGGGGTCTCAATCATCTGAGTTCTTTTATATAGAAATTGTCAAGTGTGGCTCAACCGAATCACAATGGGCCGATAAAAGCTAAGGTAAGTAGGTCCGATTCATAAATAGGCTGGCCTTGTTAGTAATTGGGCCGAGTATGAGGTAACTCCAAGATGCCTGATTATAATCTTTCCGGGACCCAAACCCGGCCCCACTCATTGAGACCCCTATGCGTGCCACATAAGGTTCAACTAATTGGACTTGACCGTTGTCCCATTATATTAAGGGAGCCATTACTTGCACAAGCTTTGCAAGTGATTGCACCGAATTTAAAAGAAAGACTTTCAAGTTTTACGACCTCTATTATATAAAAACACCATCTAAATCATTTGATTTGAAGGACATATTTTAAAGATTTCAATTGCAAAAGATTAGAACAAATATAATTTCCATCATTTGATTAAATGGAGTCAAAGGTTATTACGTAATTCAGCAGTTGACTATAATAGACCATATGACAAGTATCGTATTTTGCTCCAATTTTATGTACCAAAGATCTATTAATCATGAACTTCAAATCAGACGGCCCATATTGCATTTTTACGTATCACATGTTCCTAACATACCAAGTCTTTCTTTAAATTCGGTACAATCACTTAAAAAATGTGTGCAAGTAATGGCTCCTCCCTTATATTAACCCCTTTAATTTTTAATAACTTATTTACAAAAATCTAATATCTTATTTTTATGGTAAAGTCGTTGTTCCCTGCCCATTTATTCTTGAGATGCGTCATTGCGGCGCATTGGCGGATGTAGATGGAGAAGAAGCCACACGCTTATGAGGATGACGATGATGACAGTCATGGAGGGTTGAATCTAGCGTAGCGGTCTTGGGCGGTGGGTTTTGATTGGGCAGAGATGAGTGGTAAGAGATGGAGGAGGAGGACGAGGAGGCCATGGGTGATCAGACGGCTCTGGTTCCTCATTAAAGAGGATGGGACTTGCAATAAAAGTCATATAAAAAGGGTATAATTGGTATTTCGAAGAACCTAACCAAGCTTAAATGAATAACTGTAACGAAAACTCTGACTTATTAACGGTCTGTCACGATAGGGGGTCTTATGTACAGAAAATATGAGTCAAAGGGGTAGAGATTAAATATGCATAATAGGGGGCGGAGTACAATTTCCCGATAACATAAGGGGCTACCCTTTATTCTTTTTGAGGTTCCCTCTCAGACCCTTATTTGAACACCAAATGGTATTTAAGCGATTTTATATCATTTATTGGCTTATGACCTTGAAAATTTATACTGTCAAAGTGATAGATCATCAATTGAAGGATTATGAGTCCAAAAATTACGCTTTTTGGTAGATTCAAACCATCCGATCCGTGCACTCTAATATCAATGATTGCTCTTAATTTTGATGATTGATATTAAAATTCACAAATCTGATGATTCACATCCAATTATCAACATATTTCATTAGGGTGAGACATAATCCAAGGATAGATTGTCACTTGAAAGTTTTAGATTGATCATAAATGAATGCCTCATGACATAATGATAAACCATAATTTAATGGTGTGAGATAAAAAGTAATATTTTAAGAGTGTAACATCATTTAAATACCATTGGGTGTTTAAATGTCGGCCAAGACCCATTATCCTTTTTTTTAAGTTAATGAGTTTATTGAAGATTTGGACCTCCGGGTAGTTTTGGATCCTATTTTAATGATGAAAGCGTTGTTCCACTTCTCTATCCATCTAATTTTATTAATAAAAAATACAATCTGCTACTCATGGTCTTCATCTCTCTCTAGGACCATTGTGCGTCCTAGATTTAGACTCTAAATTGTAATCTAATAAAATTTCCAATCATTTTCTTAAACTTTCCTTTAATTATAGCTTAAGATTTTTCCTTCTCCACTCCAGTTTTACATGTTTAAATGATTGACTTTTTTAAATTAGAGAATGAAGATTATTTTTCGTCTCAATCTTTAACACAATAGATCTTGAAATCATGGGCATACCGTGAGACAGTCAGATTTTGATTTCATGTGACATACATCCCCGAAAAAATAGCATATGCATCAAATGTGATTCTAGGATCACTTTTCCGAATGCGTGCTACATGAAATCAAAATCTGAATCGTATGACCATGATAACAAGATCAATTGTTTCGAAGATATGGACGAAAAAAAATCTTCATCTTCTTATTCAAAGCAGTCAATTGTTCAAGATCAATTGTTTCGAAGATATGGACGAAAAGCAATCTTCATCTGCAAAGCAGTCAATTGTTCAAGCACGTGAAACCTGGGTTGAGAAGGTAAAATCATGAGTTATAAATTAAGGTGCCCTTCTCTTAAGTGGTATGAACCATGGTTCAAAATTTTGGTCGAAATGTTTCGGTTTCTGTCCCCATTGAAACTGAAACGAAAACTCCAAATTTCGATTATTTTCGGTACTGTCGGAAGATTTTGGCCGAAATTTTGGTTTCAGTCCCCACCAAAACCGAAATGAAATCTGATTTTTTTATCCTTGGTATGAACTCAAAAGGCTTCTTCTTCCTCTTACCAGTTCTAAGTGAAGTGCGTGATCTGTCATTTTTTGGTTTTATTTCTTTCAAATATTTCACAAGTTAACATCTGTGTAAATATTCACAAGGCAACTATCGCAAATCTACAAATATATATATATATATATATATATATATATATATATATATATATATATATATATACATATAGATTATAAAATCAAATTTGTTGTTTATATTGGAGGCATGAATGTGAGAACGAGAGAGAGAGAGAGAGAGAGAGAGAATCGTAGGAGAAGGAGCTTCGGGGGAGTAAAATTAGAATCAATTAAAATGACTTTAATTAATGCCTATATTTTTTTTGTAAGATTCATTATTTTAGTGATCATAAAATAGTGAGTATTTTTATTATTATAAAAAAAATTAATACTTAGTGACATTCGGCCTGCTCTAATTATAATTGCAAAAAAAGTGTCTTTCTTTATCATAGTGGGGGGTGACGTGGTACCCCCAATTAGTTTCTTCTTTATAATCACTAAACCGTTTCTTCTTTACTATTATAATAATCAACGAGAGTAGAATATTTGTGTAATGAACAACCAATTATATTTGTCCCAATCTCTTCTATAATTTCATTGGTTAAATGAAAAATCAACATTTTATCAAATAGACCTCAAGGGATTAGGTAAGCTGGTCAGGCCCCTACTTCCAAAAACAAGAGACTTGAGTTTGAATCCCCTCCTTTTGAGACCACCCGAGGGATTTTCGAATCCCCTCTTCTTTTTGAGACCACCCTAGGGATTTATATCTTGTGTTGAATTTAGTGACTCAAATTATCAAAAAAAATATATATATATATATATATTTTAGCAAGCAGAATTAACAAATAGAATAGATGCTACAAAATGACTTCACACACTTGCATTAATCTTGCATGAAATGATAGAGAGATATTAAAATAGATTTTATAATTTTGCACGATGATTTTTATACAAAAAAAGATTTTGGGGAAATTCAAAAAAAATAAAATTGGGTATTAAAAATAAATAACAGATTATTAAATAAAAAAATATATTTTAACCTATTTAAAGTAAAAAATAATGCCTTTAAACTATAAAATAATTGTGTTACATAATCCACATGTATTAACAATTTATCATTACAAAAAAAGTATAAAATATGATTAAAGCATGTATCCTAATGATTAAATTTGAAATATTCATCAAATTTCAATAAAATTTAGAACAATTAGAAGAATTGATAAATTAGTCGAATATTTAGCAAAAAGTTTGTGGCAGACCACCTATTTGGAGAATTTTGCTAAAATGTTTATTGGTTCGAAGAATTTTGTGACAGAGGTTATATATTTTATCCAATGTTTAAGAGAATGTCATTAATATTCTTAATCAGAAAAATGACATTCCATCTACTAGAATTAACTACTAATATGGATTTTATCACCGCCTTTTAAAAGTGTCACTTCAATTGAATTTGAAGTGACCATAAATTTTTAATTCCATGTAGCACAGGTCTCCAAAATAATGGCCTAAAATTACATGGCACATATAACGCCCAAATGAGATTTTAGGGCCATTATTTTGGGATACATGCCACATGAAAGAAAGAACCAAGCCCTCTAAATGGTATAAGCCCTTATGGTCTTAAGATCCTTCGTGTGGAAGATTAAGGTGAAAATATAATCTCCATCATCTGAATTTAAAAATTTCACAGGTTTCAAGGGATTCAGACGTAGGCGCTCTCAGAAATCATGTAAACATGAACAGAGGTATTCTAAACTATATAGTTTGCAAAGATTTTTTTGACATAGAGACTTGTTATTTTGTAATTTTTTTAAAGATAAAAGAAAACCATAATAATCTTTCCAATACCATGGCCGAGATGTGTTATGCCTAACATCCACTTGTAAATAGGGGTGCAAATTCGATTAATTGCACCGAATTGAAACCTAAATTTCAATTTTCGGGTTGATTTCTACAAAACGAACCCTAACTAAAACATTTCAATTTCGGTTAACCGAACTTCTCACCCCCCAAACTGAAACCGAACCGATCTGAATTCGATTTCTTCGGTTCGGTTCAGTTTTCTGTTTTTCTTCCTACTTTTTAAAATTAATTTGGGGTTTTTTTTTTAAATTTTTTTGTCAATTTTCTGACCCTACCCTGCCGGTTTTTTGTTTTTTACCAAATCGGAAACCAAACCGGCCCTAATCAGTTCGGTTTGATATTGGTTTTAGTCCAGTTTGGAACAGTTCGGAAGGTTCGGTTTTCAGGTTTCAATTTTTATTTGCCACACTACTTGTAAACACTTAAATCTGTGATAGTTGTTCCACTGCAGCACCTTAGGTTGCTACATTCTCTAAAATTTATGGGGGCTCTGATTAATTGCAACCCTAGTAGCTAGTTATGTGTCAGTGCTAATTAATAATTGTTATCTATCCATCTAATAGGTGAGTAATTAACCAAGGATTGATTCTGTGAAAGATTAGACCAAAAAAGATCTCCATCATCTAATTTAAGGCAATCAACAATTTAACGGGCGAAAATAATAGTTGCGAATGTAGAATATTTGGTTGCAAATGTCGGTACCCTTTTCCCCTTAATCTGTTGCAAGATTGTTGCATCTTAATAAATGTTGACTTCCTTAAATCGGACGATGGAGCTAGGTTCTAGTCTTAACCTTCCACATAATGGATCTCGAGATTATGGCCCACATAATGGATCTCGAGAGTAGCCGAAATTTTGGACTGAAATTTCGGCTAAAATTTGAATTTCGATAAAAAATTTCAACCTCATACAAAAATGACCAAAATTTTAGTCTCATATTATCATTTCAGTGGGGACCCAAATTGATAATTTCGGCGAAATTTTGATCCTTGTGATGGAGTTTCCACAACTCAGACGACCTGAAACCAACTCAATAAATTTATTAAAGAAGCCGAAAGCCCTTATGACTTTAATGAAAAACTCCCAAGTAACTCAAACAACTGGCCCGAAACCAACTCCCAAGTAACTCAAACAACTGGCCTGAAACTCAACAAATTTATTAGAGACCTTGATGAGAAAGTCCAAGCAACTCCATCATAGGCCTTGGGCATATCTAAGATTTATTGGATAGGCCGTCCATGGGATATCAAGATCTATTGTATGAAAGATTGGGACAAAAAAATTTCACCATCTTCTTCTGATTTAAGGTACTCAATGATTTTAGAGGCAAAAACCTCCTGGTTGTGGAGACCTAATCTTCAGTTGATCAAATCATGGAATTTTATTTTTAAATTTTCATTATTTATGCATCATAAAAAAAGTTTTTTTTTTTTTTTTTTAATTTAAATATAATTTTATCTATTTTTTGTTATTTAAAAATATAATTTTACAATAAATTTTAATCATTTTTCGTCTCGAGCGGCCTATCATGATGTACCGCCGAGATGTCTCGCATCTTGGAGAGGCGTCTTGGTATTAGGCCTATCCAATATGTCTCGGATTTGTGAGATTTAAAATCATGGTTGTGCTCCACTTGGCACCCAACTAAGGGATCAGGTGCCACGACATGTTGCTCAAGGTCGATTAGGTCCATCGAACAAAATAAAATAAAAAAGATTATTTTGAAATGTTGGTCAATGTGTAAAATTTTAATGTGTCAAGTTCAGGCCACGAATGAGAAACTTTGACTTGGGTTTTGAAGGAAAAAATTGTGCAAAAAATAATTTTCCTTTTTAAAACTCTGTGGGGATGGGTGAAACTTAAAGGATGGATATAACTCACGATCACGTGTTACATGCCATGAGTTCGAATGCATATTCCCAATTTTCAATATATATATATGGGAGCCGGTTAGGTCCTCCAATGGAGGACGGTGACCGTCCTCCAAGATACACATGGAGCTCCACGTGGCACCCAAAACATTGTTTGGGTGTCACGTGGAGCACAAGTGGACAGTTAAGATCAATATTTAAAAAAAACTTTTTAAACCTACAAGTCAAAGTTTGATTGGTTTCATTGGTCCATATTTCACAGTTCAAAAAACACATGGTGGAGATGAATTTTCAATTTTTTTTTCAAAGATGATTTATGCAATGCACCCGAGCTCCATGTGGCATCGAAACAATATTTTGGGTGTCAAGTGGAGCTCCACGTGGAAGCTTGGAGGATGGTGACCGTCCTCCCATGGAGAACGGACACCTTTTCCATATATATATATATATATGGAAAAAGCCTTCATCCTCCATGAGAGGACGGTCACCGTCCTCCAACTTTTTACGTGGAGCTCCATGTGACACCCAAAACACTTTTTGGGTGCCACGTGGACCTTGGGTGCATTGCTTAGATCATTTTTGAAAAATAAATAAATTAAAAACTTATCTCCACCGTGTATATTTTGAATCATGAAATGTGGACCAATGAAAACTGTCAAACTTTGACTTGTGAGTTTAAAATTTATTTTTCGATTTTTTTTTTTTAATGTTGATCTAAAATGTCCACCTATACTCCACGTGGCACCCAAAAAGTGTTTTGGATGTCATGTGGAGCTCCACATAGATCTTGGAGGACGGTCACCGTCCTCCATTGGAGGACCTAACCGGCTCTCTCTATATATATATATATATATATATATATATATATATATATATATATATATATATACACACACACACACGCACACATGCGCGCATGAAAAAAACTTGCTCCCTCTCAGGTCATTGTGAATCTTCCTCTAATCACCTGCTTCTTTGTGCTTGTAGCATCTTAATCCAATGTATATAAAATCTACTTATAACCTCTGATGAGTCTTGTTCAATCCAACCCAATGCAACATTATATAATTTTTTTCTTTTTGCAATCTCAAACAACTTTCGGCTCATGTACTCATTCTTAATTTTTTTCATTTCCACCCATATATCTCAATATAAGCATCTCGGCCGCAAGTACTTTTTCTTTGGTGGCTTATTAGTTCAAATGAAAGTGTTAATAACAGTGTTTAATTTTTGTTATACGAATAAATGATTTATAGCTTAGTGCTTAGATCTCTTGCTTTCAATAATGAAGCCAGTTTAAATTCTTTAATCAATATTGATTTATAGCTTAATGCTTAGATCTCTTGCTTTGAATAATGAAGCCAGTTTCAATTCTTTAATCAATATTTTCATATTTGTAAAAGCATAAGAAAAAAATTGGGTACATTCCAACCGAATTAAATGGGATATATATATATATACAAAAATCAAACCGAGCAGAATTGTTAATTGATTTGTTGTTTCCTGGTTCGTAGCTCGCATGTGTTTGAGCAAATTAGATGACCTTTCGGCGTCGGCACAATGAAAGATTAACAATATTATAACTTTAAGGGCACATTTTTGAAATGCAATTTTTGGGACCTCTCTCAAATTTTGGGAGTGCTTCAAGTTTGTTACCTGAGACACAGTTTGTAAGAAGATGAAGATAAACTAGCAATAAACAGACTTATTTAGTTTAAAGGTCGAGCAGCAAATAAATTTGTTAGACCGGTTGCTAATAACACATAATCTTATTAGCGATAAAAAAAAGAGTTATAAAACACACAAACTTGTAAAATCGATTATTAGTAACAAACAGACTCACTAATAATTTATGAATATTAATCAGTAAATAAACCTGCAAAACAGTGTATTAGTGACAAACAGACTTGCTAACAAATAGAATATCCTTCAAAAAAGAGTGTTAGTAGCAAACAGACGACCTACTAACAAATATATGGTTAAATATGATCGCCACCTACTGATGTTTATCGATGCGGTAGAATGTCACTGATCGCGAGGTTTAGGTGGAGGATTGTGCATTGGACTCCTTATTAAATACCGGCCTATTGATTTTAGCAGCTAGAGTTGTCTAATTTTAGCTAATTCGGAAATCTAACCTAAAAATTCTAAACTAAATGGGGTGTGTTATCCCGTTATGCATGGGAGGATCGTTGGCTCTCTTGGGCATATGGGTTGAAAGGCTATGATAGTTTTAAAAATATGCAAGAGGATATGGACTTAATTGGATCTAGGGTTAAGAATTGAGAAAGGATATCTTAAGGGAAAGGCTCTAGGGTTAGCCTTATTTATCTTTGGAAGATGAAGTAAAGTAGAAAGGCCAACCGCATCTGGAATGCCTACTCAGCGAAATCTCTAGAAGAAGTTGAAGATCTAAACCCGACCATATAGAGTTCCACTTTTTCTAATTCAAAATTTTAGAGTCAACCTCGAAAATAAGCGAATGAATCATGTAAAAACGAAAACCGAAGGGGGCTATATATAGGGAATAGGCTCAATTCATTTTATAAAATTAGCGTATAATACGAATTATACGCCTGAATTTGTGCCTATAATTTCAATTATACGCTGAAATTCCAGTGTAAAATTAGAAGATTGGCTAGGAACTCGGCTCCGCGAGCTAATCCTAGTCCGACTCTAAGCCGGATTCTCGAGGGACTCGAGTGAATTATATGCATGACACCATGCGTATAATTCAATTAGACGCATATAAACATGCGTATAATTGATGGCTCAACCGTATTGGGTTTTGGGTCGCGGCACAAATTATACTTTGGGGATCCAACGTATAATCCAATTATACGCAGGAATTCGTCCCTAGAATTGGGTCACGGTTTGGAATTATATGTATGTGATCATGCGTATAATTACCAAAATATAAAGAAATTTTAGGTTTGGTAAAGGATGGCTTTTTTGGAACTTTGGGCATGATTCCTCATGCTTAAAACATTACATATATTTTCGAAAGGTCGAAAATGTGGTATCTACAACATTAAGTCGGCTTACCTATAAAAAATAAAAAATAGGTAACAGTAATAAATAGCCCATAAAGGTGGATAAAATACCCTTTCTAAACATAAAGTATTATTATTTTTCCTTCATCGAGAGATTTAAAATCAATAAATATCTCACATATATCGGTTGGGTCCCAGGCCGAAAGGTATCGAATATATTAGATACGTGTTGGCCAACTAGCCAATATTAAAGTACCAATTTTTATTTTAAAATATCAAAAATATATAAATAATTTAAAATAATAAAAGAAGAATTCCTAAAAGTCATTTTTGATACTATGCTTGATTCATCCCGAAGGCATATCATCCATGTCGGCCAATATGAACCGAAATGATATAAATTTAGCTAGGATAGTCCGATGTCAATACCCATAACGATACCAATATGGTATAGATATCAGTTGATATATATTGATATGTATAACCATGTTGAAGACCTAACCTGATATGTTTCGGATATGGCCGATATCAGTGGTGAACCTAAGATTTTCTCCTCTCAGCCCATAGTGGCCACATGATAACAAAAGGGATCAATTTGAGGAAGCTTGCCACAACCTCTTTTCTAGGGACTACGCAACCACTAAAAATTTCGCCAACTGAACTAGGGTGACACCAATCTATACCATGGAGAGAGTGGAAGTGCCCCCACACTTTCAAGGACACAGGACAATGGATCAGAATGTGATTTACCGACTCAGAAAAGAACGACAAAGACTGCACCGACTTTTCAATTGAACCCTCTATCGTTCAAGGAGTCTATTCTTAGGAAGTGTTGCCATGCCGCACACCACCTAAAAAAATCACGCCCTTTCAGGCATTTTTACGCGGTGAATGAAAGCCCATTGGCATAGATGGAGGGGTCGTCGCGTGAACGTGGAGTAGAATCTTTTCACCAAGAAGTTACCCTTCGGATTGCCTACTGTCCATAGTGGAGGGAGAGCAGTGGCGGAACCAAGATTCTAATCTAGGTGGGGCGCAAAATGAATTAGAGATAAATTTTCTACAACGAATGTAAATTTAAACTAATTCATATTATAAAATGTAATTTTCATTCAAATTATATAATTTTTTTTTTTTTTTTTTAATAATAAGACATTGATAATTGTATATCATTCATATACAAAAAAATCAAACTTTGAATCCATTGCCAACTGTAAAGAAAAATTCTTTTAAGACAATAGTCCTCGATGATTTGTCATCTTTTGAAAGCAATTAGCAATCGTATCATTATCAAGGCCATCAAATATATCTTTTTCAATGTATGTAATCAAACAGTCACTCATCAATCTATCTCCCATTTTATTACGAAGTCTATTATTCAGAATGTACATAGCAGAAAATACCGTCTCAATATTAGCAGTGGTGACTGGAAGAACTAATGCAAGAGTTACGAGCAAATAAATCAAATCATACATAACGTGCTTTTTCGTCTCTACCAGCTTTTTCGCAAGGTCACTAATACCCTTCAAATAAAAAAACGTTTCGTTTGAGCGCATGTCCATAACAAATGTCTTAAGATGACCTCTAAGAACCAATCGATCTTCTTCTAATAATTCAAGTGGATAAAATTGTACGAGACGCATTAACTTTTGCTCGTCAAAAGCTTAAAATGATTATGAAGGATTGAAGCAAGTCATACAAAATGGCAATTCAGTGTTTACTTCAGTAAAATGGTTATTAAGCTCTTGAAGTTGCATATCAATGACAGTATAGAAGAACTCAACCCGATAGTGGTGTAGATTTGTAATTTCCTCAACTCTACGACATGGTCGTCTATGCACTACAAACTTCTTATTCATATTTGGAACGACAATATCCTGGCCATTACAGAATATAAAAATCTGACTGAGGATAGAATCTCATTCATTATCCCTAATTTTTTATAATTTACATTTTGTTAATTCAACCAAACGCATGACATTCACAATGTCTCAATCTTTTCGTTGCAACGCCTATGATAGATCACAAGTGACTATCAAAATCTCTTTCATTACATGTAGAGTGAATGCAAAGTCAAAAGTGTACATAATATCCAATAAAGAATTTGTTTTAGCTCTTTATTGTATAAGCTCATCATCTTGATCGATAAACTCAAGTACTTTAATCATGGCATGGTACATGGTAATTAAGTTTAGGCAAGTATCTAAATGTGTGCTCCAACGTATTTCACTCGCCATTTTAAGACTAGTTTCTTGATTACGGACTTTTCCAGTAGAGGTTTTGCAACTCTCAAGTGCTTTCTTCACATTTTCAGCTTGTTTATCTCGAAGAAGATCCTTTCGTTTGCATGAGCCACCAACCATATTCAATAGAAGAGCGACCACTTCGAAGAAGGTTGCAACTGGTTTGTGATGTTATACAATAGTGGCAATTGTTAACTGAAGTTGACGTGTAAATAATTGATATAAAATGAAAATTCATTTTCTTTCAAAAAAAATGCTTTGAGTCCATTGAATTCACCTTGCATGTCACTTGCGCTATCATATCCTTGACCACGCATTCTTGTCATACTCAAGTTATACTTGAAAAGTAGTTTTTCAATTCCTTTCTTAAGTTATATAGTAGAGGTTTCAAGAACATGTACAAAACCTATGACAGGTTCAATCAAACCTCGCCTATCTACATATCGTACGACAACAATCATCTGCTCTTTGATAGATATAACCCGAGACTCATCAACTAATAGTGAGAAGAAAGTGTCTCCAAAATCATCGACGATCACTCTTATAGTTTGAATTGCACATGCTTGAACAATCTTTTTCTGAATCTTAGGTGATGTTAACTATAAATTTTCGAGAGCGTTTCTCAGTACAACTCTTTTAATCTCTTTGCTATGAATGGAAAAAAAATTTAACAATTGACGAAAGTTTTCTTTATTTATTGAATCTTCTGATTCATCGTGCCCACGAAAAGTCAACCGTTGATGAAGGAGAAATCGTACGCAATCAATCAAAAATAGTCTTTATGTGTTGCATCTGATTTAAAATATTTTTATAATTCACATAAGCTTGATGATAAGCACTATTAGGTCCTCTAACATGAGTGTTTAATCTCTCTTTCCTCTTCCAACTTCTAAAGCCTTCACTAACAAATTGCTCACCACCCCTTTGTCCTCCTCTATCCGATTTAAATAGATAGCAATACAAATAATATGCAACATCTTTCTCTATGTTATATTCTAACCAACCACTGAAGTCGTCAAACTACTTGGGATTAAACCGAAGAAACCCATTTGAAAAGTTCGTTTGAGGAAAATTATGTCCTTCGGGTTGAAAAGGACCTTTCTGTAAATAAGCTCTCCTTATCTTTTCTTGTATGTTAGGATAGTAACTTGAAATTTTAGAACGCACACCTGAATCTGCTGAAAGATTTGTCAAGTCAACATCTATAGTTGCCCGCACTGGCACACATGTAGTTTTGCCACTTTCAACATTTCTATGTTGTACGTGTGGTTGTACTCTCTCGTAGAAGGTGACACTAGTTCAGATATTGACTTAAAATATTTGTGCATTACTTGGTCAATAAACAAAAGATGTAAATCAGTCCTTCATATCCTTATTGTATATGGTATATCTATATTTCAAGCCTCAACTTACCTCAAAATATCAAATTTGTCTCTTTAGAGCTTTAAGTTTAGGGATTTCCGATTTAGGGAATTAGGATTTATGACTTAGGCATGCGAGATTGAGAAAAGGCTTTAGAAATTAGTGGATTTTAACTTTTTAAGTAAATGGACCAACTCTCATGACAGTCATGTAAGCACTAAAATGGTATTTAAATGATCTTACCCCATTAATGATTTAAGATGTAGGTGATCTGAACCATTAGGCATTTAACAGATGAAATCTAGGTCCTAGGGCCTCACAAATAAATTGCAGAAACTTGCTCAAATTCAGCTGGTAAACAAAACACAGGTTCCAATTGCATAGTTCACTCTTAATAAAATTAATAATAATGGATATAATCTCTAATATAAAAACAAAATCCTAATACTCAAAACTCAAAAGCATAAGAAATACATAAACAAATAAATAAATAAATATTTAGGATACAAGAAACAATAATTAAAGATACTCATATCAGATTCAAGCCTATAACAAAAAACCACATTCCAATTTCAACTCAACTGATTATAAATAACAATAAAAAATAAAAAAACTAAACTGCACAATTCGTCAATTAAAATCAAACAAAAAAGAAAAATTTTCAAACCCAGATCAGACTCACTCTTTCAAACAAAACCCATATTTTATCTTAAGCTCATTCATCTAAACAGGAGAGAAAATGAATATCCTAATTAAAATAAAAAACAAAACAAAAAAATAAGTATTTACATAATTCGAACTAGGTCAAAAGCAATCGATTCAGGCATTCAGCCTCATATAGTCAACATTATAGAAAATTTCAAACTTAATATTGAATTATTGAAGAAAAATATTTATAAATAAATAATAATAAAGCAAAGGCATTGAATGAAAAAAATAATAATAATTAGGAAAAGAGAAAGAGGTACTTACTTGCAAATGGTTGGGAGCCTGGGAGACTTGGAGTTGCAGAGGATGCCCTAGGAAGAAGACAAAGCCGAGGATATGGAAGAAAAGAGGGAGGACATGAGTTTTGTTTGAAAAGAGTGAATCTGATCTGGGAGACTTGGAGTGCAGAGGATGCCCGAGGAAGAAAAGAGGGAGGGCGCCAGGGTTTAGAGAGGGCGATGACGAGGGGTTTAGAGAGAGAACAAAATGAGAGAAAGGAGGGAGGGCGTGGGTTTAGGTTTAGAGAGAGCGTGGGTTTAGGACTTTAGGTTTAAATAGGCGTGTTGGGAATTGCAAAGTTAAGTTTTATAATATTAAAAAAAAAAGGTTTTGGTGGATTTGAGTGCGCACACCTGCACTCACATGTACGTGGTTCCGCCAGCGAGGGAGAGCCAAAGACAGATGAGATCCTTTGTTGAAGGTTGATAAGGGAAATCGACTCGAGTGGCAAAAGTGGGCGAGAAAAGTTTGCATCGTAAACCCAAGAGGTCCCCACTAAAGATCAGTTATCGACAATTGAGTCATTGGGGAATGAGGCAATGAGCAACAGGTTGGGGAATTCATTAGCGAGGGAATGATCCCCCACCCACTTATCGAACCAGAACCTAATAAGAGTACCACACTACAAAAATAAGGTGTATTAGCGGCACTTGCTGTTAAGGTAATTTTTGGTAGCAGCAAGACTAATAGCGGCAGTTTTTGGTAGCGACAGGACTAATAGCGGCAGTTTTTGGTTAAAAAAACTGCCACTAATAGTCTTATTTTTTGTAGTGCCATCACTCGCCTTGAATTTGACCTTCCTTTGGAACCAACTAAAGATACTAAAGACCTACTTC
Source organism: Chloranthus sessilifolius (assembly GCA_021018995.1). Classification (NCBI taxonomy): domain Eukaryota; kingdom Viridiplantae; phylum Streptophyta; class Magnoliopsida; order Chloranthales; family Chloranthaceae; genus Chloranthus; species Chloranthus sessilifolius. Next base: position 12,741,552 of record CM037586.1, read on the forward strand.
CACCAGCAGGAGCTGATAGGGCAGATGTTGGGATCCACTAGCCCTGCCTTTGCACTGCATACTTGTCAAAGATTATAGATTTCCAGAGGGGCACGGGCTCTTCCAAGGACCCTAGGTGGCATAACCACTTAGCTCCAATAGCCTTGTTCATAGAGACGAGAGACTTGATACCCAAACCACCCACCTTCGGTGGCCATCAACACCTATCCCACCTGACGAGGTGAAACTTGTGATGATCCTCCACTCCGGACCAAAGAAAGGTGCGCATAATACACTCAAGTTTGTTGATGACCACTTTTGGACAAGGCGAGAACCCAAGGAAGTAAATTGGCAGGTTCGAAAAAGTTGACTTAATGAGGGCCAGGTGACCAACCGTGGATAAACCTTCCAAGTGGGAGTTTCCCCTGGAATAGCTCCACCACTGGGTCCCAATGAGAAGAAAGAGATTTGCCAACAAAGAAGGGAAGGTCTAGAAACCGGATGGGGAGGGAAGAGCGATAGTCCATCGGTGTTGGTGTCGGCTATAAGAGACTTCCTCGGGTTGAGCTTCTGCTCGGATATTTCCTCGTAACACCAGGGCGCCAGTCTAATCCCGAACAAGTCATGAAGGGACGTCTCGCAAAAGAGCAAGGAGTCGTCTACATACTGGAGGTGGGAAATAGGCGTAGAAGTTGCAGCTGCTTGAAAACCCGAGAACCGCCCAAGGGAGCTAACTTTAATAAGGATAGCGTGAAGGGATTCAACCATTACGTTGAAGAGAAAAAGGGAGAGATGATTGCATTGCCAAAGGCCCCTAGAACTTGAGAAGTGTCCAACCACACACCCATTTATGAGAACATAAAAACAGGCAGACAAGATGCAAGCCTCCATCCTCTTAATCCATCGGTTGCTGAAACCCATCCTTTTCAAAGTATACAAGATGAGGCCCCAGTTGGCTCTATCATGCCTTCTCCATACCGATCTTGAGGACTATGCCCGGAGAAGAGGACAATATTCTCGCATGCACCAATTCATGGGCAGCCACAACTCCGTCAAGAATTTGCCTGTCTTAGATAAAATCGCATTGGTTTGGCGAGATGACCTTCGAGATGACCAACTTTAAGTTGTTAGCCAAGAGATTAGATATGATTTTGTACGGTTGGTTGACCAAGCTAATTGGCCTAAAATCCCTAAGCTTGTAGTTAGTGAAGAACTGGGTGATGAAAATGTTGTGGATCTCCCTTGGAGCTTGCAGTTAGCGAAGAAATCATTGCACAGATCCATGAGATCTCTCTTGATATCTGACCACAATTTGGAGAAAAAGGCCATTGGGAAACGGTCAAGACTGCTGATGTGAATTTTAATTGTAATGTTTTACTCGCAAGCGCACGAATCAGATTGTATATAATGGGTGCAGAGTACGAGATCGTTCCCATGAGGACTATTTTTGAAGATCTAAAAAGATGAGACAATAACTACAAAAATCTACTGAGATTCAACAGTTCCCTACCAATATTATGATCTAGTTTTGAGAAATGACAATTACTGACTACAAACAAAAACTTAATTGACAATTCAAAAATAAAAGTAAAGATGAAGATACTAAATCCTCCCATCTTTGGTTTGTTCTTCCCGTAATACAAATCTAAGGATTAAACTATGAGATATACCATTGAAGAAAAATATCTTTTATGAAAGATAAATGGTCAAAACCCTGATAGGTTCCACGTTGCATCCCTGCAATCAGAACTTAACTTCAGAGATGATTTTCATATATAGATATGGGATCAAGGGCATGGCTCGGCACACTTGGTCTCAGATGCAAATAAAAATCATTCCCAAAGTGGGTAAAAATTCTAACAAGAATACCACCATAGATCTGAAATCAAGGGCATGGCTCGGCACACTCGATTTCAGATTAGGGAGTAATTAAGATAAACTTACCATTACAGATCTAAGATCCAGGGCATGGCTCGGTACACTCGATTCTGGATCATAATCGTAAGTAGATTTACACGATGAAAGCAAAAATATCATAACAATGATTGGATAAAATTACCGTCACAGATCTGAGATCCAGGGCATGGCTCGACACACTCGATCCCAGTTAGTGGCGGAAATTTCATCCGTTCGTGACAATATAACAACTATAAAATAAGATCTCATATTTTAATCCTAAATTTAGATTATTAGAAGTACATCCCTCGGATGGGAATCATTAGATCCCCATCCCTAAGAATTTAGCCACACATGATGTAATTAAATGACATAAATAAATAAGGAAGGGAAAATAACATCAATTTAATGAATTAAAAGTATCTCAAACTTTAATAGAAATTTTTTGATCCACAAGTACGATGATCTTCAGAAACGAAATAAATAATGCTCTTTATTAATCTTTGAATTTAAAGCAGGAATTAACTGAATAAAAATAATAAATTGAAGGAAGGAATACTGAAAAGACTAAAGGAACAAAGCTCTTAAAAAGGAATAATGTAATATCCCGAAAAATCACATTAAACAGTGACCTCGGGATCCGTGCCTGATTGGTCACAAGTTTAACCAATTAGGAGATCAAGGGTTAGCATAGAGTGTAATGAACGGATGAAATATGATGGGTTGAGAGATTATGTGGTGTGCGATGTGAATGAGAAGTCGCATACACCTACTGCGGTGTATGTGCTCAACACACAGGGAAGGGGATAGATAAAAGGGTTTAATAACCCTAAAATCTGTATTTTGGTTGTTGAAGGAGAGTAAAGAAGAGAGAGAGAGAGAGAGAAAAGTAAAGAGGGGAGTTATTGCAACTGATTGGAAGGGGGATTCAAGCGATAAAAGCCGGATTCGACACAGTTTGGATCCGTTAGAGCCAAAGCTGGAACCCTAGCCTTTCCAACCACTAGATCTAATCAAATTGAGATTTGATTGAGGTAAATTTCTTGTGAATTAAATGCATAAGATATGGGAGGTTAATCGTAGTTAGAATGGTGTAAAATGTAGGGAAAAAAGGCTTAGAAAAAGAAGGAAAATAAATGGAGAAAGATTTGGAAGAACAGTCAGAAAGGGGGCAAAATCTGGCAATTTTGATTTATCGAAATTGGGTTTCGATTAATCGAAATTGGCTAAGAAGTTGAAAAGTCAGAGGACCCCGGTTTCGATTAATCGAATTGGGTTTCGATTAATCGAAATTGGCCAAGAAGTTGAAAAGTCAGAGGACCCCGGTTTCAATTAATCGAATTGGGTTTCGATTAATCGACTTTGGTTTTCGATTAATCGAATTGAAAATCGATTAATCGACTGGGAGCCTACAGTGGACTCCAGTGAAGAAAAGAAATGGGCTTGATGAAATCGACTAATCAAAATGAAGATTCGATTAATCAATTTGTAATTTCGATTAATCGATTTTGGAAACTCGATTACTCGAATTGAGAATCGACTTGATAGAGCAGAGAATTTCGATTAATCGAATGGGAATCTCGATTAATTAATTTGAGAATCGATTAATCGATATTGACTTTCGATTAATCGATTAATTGACTGGGCCAGTTTATGTTGACTTATGAGTTTAACTTTGAGATTCTTGGGGGGTCTTGGACCTCCTTTATTGCATCCTTAGTGATATGTTTCACATGTTATGTGGTACCATAGGTGGTACGTATGAGCAAGTGCACAAGGAGCCACGTGGGACCTTGATGCATTGATCAAACGAAGACTTGAGGTAGGGAACTCCTTGAACATGTACCTTATTTTATAAGAGCATGTATGTAGTGATATAGATTTGAAATTCCAAATGTTTTATTGGTTAAAGAGTTGGGAAAAGTGTGTGTGTGTGTGTGACATCAATAAAAGTAATCATAATGAGCCATCCCCAGGGGATGAAGATGTAAAGAGATAAGAGCATCAGGTGTGATACAAGTGAATGGATACATCCCAGGGATGTATCCACAATTGAATTATGTTTGATAGGGCCTAACTGATATAAGATAGCACATTTACATGGTGAATAACTATATGTAAGGCACCGATATTTTTATTATTTGAGGTTTGATAGGGTACCCCACCGACGTGGCGGGATATCCACGACTGACACGGCAGGATATCCGTGACCGATACGGCGGCGAAACCGTAGTCCAGTGCGGAGGCTTATCCGTACATAGTAAGCACACCCCAGGGGTGTTGATTGAGACTAGTGAAACCCAACCACCAATCCCCAGGGGAAAGGGGCTTGGGAACTATTTGTATTCCCAGGGAATACGTTTAAAACTGTCTATATAGATGACGATGATGGGTATCTTATCGGGGCTCGATGCTATATTGCTCAGGGATTACTTAAGTTGAAAGTTTAAGTTTTGCTTTAGGCATTTTCAGCATCATTCATGAATAAATAAAGACATGAGTAAACTACCAGTAAAATGTAATGCTTTTTAACTGTTTTCATCAGTAACTGCATAGACACATCATGCATGGCATATCATGGAATATATGTGAGTGATAATTTATATGTTCAACAGTGTTTTGTTCCCTATTGAGCTAGGATGTAGCTCACCCTATAGACTATACGTCGCAGGTCCACTACTAGCAGCTGCCGAGGCTTCAGGAGACGCTGACCCCGGTGAGTCGGACCTTGCGGCCGGTGAAGAGTTGGAGCCACCTCCTGAGGACTTCTTCTAGAGGACTCCATTGTGCCGCTTTGAGGGCTTTTGGATAGAGATTTATACGGCTTGATATGTCAAGCCTTGTTTTGGCTAAACAATGTACATGTATAAATTAAGATTATTCTTTTGGGGCCAACCATCCGTGATGATTTGCTATCATCGATGGTTCGGATCGGCTCTCCATTCATGCAGAGGTATGAGGGTAGAACTGTCTTTTGAGAAATGCTTTTATATAGATTTAAATTCTGTAGTTTTATTTACTATTTCATTTTTGCTTGATATGCCAATGTTCCGTGCTTAGCTAAGGGGTACGGTCAAGATGATCGTGCTGATGGCACGGGTTTCGGGGTGTCGAAATCCGGGCTGTCACAGTTGGTATCAAAGCTATTTCTTTTAGCAATTCTGACAATCATTCTTTTGGTCAGAACATAGGGGCTTCTGCTAACGAAACTTTAGTTTCAAATGCAGTCGCAAATGTCATCTAGGGGAAGAGGCTGACCAAGGGGAGGCCAACAGAGGAGTCTACGTAGTGGAGATGATTACATCTCTCCTACTAATAGAGTGCCTTTAGGAGGTACTGAGGCCTCAGGGGCAGTAGTAGTAGACAACATGATGAAGAGGAACGAGATCGTTAGGATCGAGATCTAAGAGAACAGGAGAGGGTGAGAGAGAGACAGGAAGATAGAGAGGAGCGACAAAGGATGATGCATACTATGGAGACTATGGCAGCTGCCATGGCACCACAAGCCGCATCCTTTGCAGCTCATGCATCAAGAGAACAACAGCCACCTGTAGGGCCTGCACTGCCTGTGCCCTCATCCTTTACAGAGTTTAGGAGGATGAGACCTCCTTCATTTTCTGGGCAGGCAGACACAATGGCCGCTGAGAATTGGCTTATGGAGATGGAGAAAGTCTTTAGCATGCTGACATGCACGGAAGATGAGAGTGTGAGATGGGCAGCTTATATGTTCGATGGGGAGGCTGAGCCTTGGTGGAAGTCCGTGATATGGACTAGGGCTCAGGAGACCCCAGAGTTGCCTTGGACGTGGGAGGAGTTTGTTGAGGAGTTCAACAAACAATATTTTTCGGAAGTGGTGAGAAATCAACTTGAGATACAATTTCTACAGTTAGCGCAAGGGAGAATGACAGTGAGAGAATATGGGGTGGAGTTTCTACGACTTGCCTGTTTTGCTCCGGATTACGTCGCTACCGACGTGATGAAGTCCAAGAGGTTTCAGCAAGGTTTGAAGCCTGAGGTTAGGGGAGGCGTAGCTCCATTTCAGTTAAGGACCTATGAAGAGGTCATGAGCAAGGCGCTGGTTGTAGAGGAGGAGAACAATAACAGATATAGACAGAGGGAGCAGCAGAGAGGAGGAAATGAACAAGGAAGGACGGGGACCTATGAACCGGTGAACAAAAAGCCGAGGTTCGTGGCCCAAAATCAGAGACCACAGTTTCAGGGAGGTTTTGGAAGGCCGGTGCAGCAACAACACCAACAGAGGTTTCCATTACTTGCGTTGGGGAGACCTTTACGATATGAGAGCCCTGCCATGTCTACTGGCGCCACTATCACACAGGGTTCTCGTACTATTTCTTCCGCACCTCGGGAGACTTACGCAAAGTGTGGCAAGCCGCATAGAATAGTGGATTGCAGAGCGGGGACTAGGGGTTGTTTTCGATGTGGCAAGGTGGGCCACTTAATCAAGGATTGCCCCGAGACGGACAAAAGAAAGACGGTTTCAGTTGCAGCACCACGTCCCATTCAAGCAAGGAAGCCGATCGTTTAGGGGAGAGCCTATGCAGTCACTGCTCAGGAAGCAGGGAACGTGCATGACGTCATCCAAGGTGAGCCTCTTTTAAATTAGAGAAAATTCCGTTCATTAAAATTTTAGATAGAGAAGGTGCATGCATTAGGAATTGTATAGATTCTTTTTCCCAATACTAAATTTATATGTGAATTAGGGGTGTAAATTGATGTGTAAATTATTGTATGTATGTATGTATACTATAGGTACTTTAACTATATATGAAAAAGGATGCTTCGTTGGATATGACGCTAGAGTGTTGATAGACCCAGGGTCTACCCACTCATTCGTCACTCCACGTTTCGCCAAGAAGATGAAGATTGTTCCAGAGGCGTTGGACTTCGTCCTATCTGTGTCTATTCCGACTGGAGAGTTAGTGGACACGGAGTTAGCTTGCAAATCCATCATTATAGCAGTTCGAGACCTAGAGGTGCATGAATTGGAAGCGAAGTTGATACTGTTAGACATGCAAGGGTTTGATGTGATCCTTGGCATGGACTGGTTGGCGCAGCACTGTGCAACCGTCGATTGCAAGAACAAGGTAGTCATTTTCAGACCCAACACAAGAAGATCATTTCGATTTCAAGGAGTGAGGTCGTCATCTGTGCCACTGATCTCAGCAGTAAGGGCCGAGAAAATGATCAGAAAGGGTAAGTGGATACTTGGCTTTCTTAAAGGAGGACAAGGAAGAAAAGAATGTCATTTCTGAGATAGCAGTTGTGCGAGACTTCGCCGATGTATTTCCAGAAGAATTGCCTGGATTACCTCCAGAGAGAGAAGTAGAATTCGCCATCGACTTAGCACTAGGAACGGAGCTTATTTCAAAAGCGCCATATCGAATGGCTCCTGCTGAGTTAAAGGAGTTGAGGGAACAACTACAAGAGCTTATGGACAAGGGGTTTGTTAGACCGAGTGTGTCTCCATGGGGAGCACCTGTCTTGTTTGTCAAGAAGAAAGATGGGTCAATGCGGCTATGCATTGACTATCGATAATTAAACAAACTCACTGTGAAGAACCGCTACCCTTTGCCTAGAATTGACGATTTGTTCGATCAACTGCAAGGAGCAAGGTATTTTTCCAAGATCGATCTGAGATCTGGATACCATCAGTTGCGAGTCAAGGTAGAGGACATCCAGAAGACATCTTTCAGGACACGGTATGGACACTATGAATTCCTTGTGATGCCGTTTGGGTTGACGAATGCTCCGACGTCGTTTATGGATATGATGAACTGAGTGTTTAATCCACACTTGGACGCCTGCGTCATAGTGTTCGTTGATGATATATTGATATACTCTAAATCCAAGACAGAACACGAAGAACACTTGAGGATTGCCCTACAGAAGCTACGTGAACACCAATTGTACGCCAAACTCAGCAAATGTGAGTTTTGGTTGGAAGAGGTTAGCTTTTTGGGACATGTCGTCTCAAAGCATGGTGTCACTGTAGATCCAGCAAAGATAGAAGCAGTGGTTAAATGGGAGCAACCAAAGACAGTGACCGATGTCCGAAGTTTTCTGGGCTTAGCAGGCTATTATCGACGTTTCGTCAAGGGGTTTTCAAAGATATCGGGACCTCTCACAAAGCTGACACGAAAAGATTCAAGATTTGAGTGGAGTGAGGCATGCGAGAAGAGTTTTGAAAAGCTCAAGACGAGACTCACTTTCGCTCCAGTGCTAGCTATTCCTTCAGGCAGTGGAGGATACACAGTGTACAGCGATGCGTCATACAATGGCCTAGGTTGTGTACTCAACCAACATAAGAAGGTGATAGCTTACGGATCAAGACAGCTGAAAGAACACGAGAAAAATTATTCGACTCATGACTTGGAGCTAGCAGCAGTCATCTTTGCGCTGAAGATCTGGAGACATTATTTGTATGGTGAGACTTTTGAAATTTTCACCGATCATAAGAGCCTCCGATACCTATTTACACAGAAAGAGCTCAACATGAGACAACGCTGATGGATGGAATTCCTCAAGGATTACGATTGCTCCATACAGTACCATCCAGGAAAGGCGAACGTAGTAGCAGACGCCTTGAGTCGGAGGGGTTCAGCTCAGTTAGCTTGTTTGATTTTGGGTATGCACTGATGGAAATTATTGGAAGACCTGGCACTCTACGATGCAAACATTGAGTCAAAAGCTATCGGATCCTTTTTGGCTAATATATTGGTAAAGCCAGTGATATTTGAGCATATCCACGATCTACAGATAAAAGATCCGACATTAACAAAGATTCATCAAGACGTGAGTGAAGGCATCAGGTCGGACTTCTCAGTTAAAGAAGATGGTTATTTATTGTTTAAGGGCCGTCTATGCATTCCGAACAATGCCGATCTAAGGCGAACCATTCTTGATGAAGCCCATAAGTCAAACTATACTATCCACCCTGGTAGCACCAAAATGTACCAAGACTTGAAAAATAACTACTGGTGGAGAGGTTTGAAACAGAACGTGGCCGAATACGTGTCACGGTGTTTGACTTGTCAGCAAGTAAAGATTGATCATAGACATCCTGCTGGACTATTGCAGCCTTTACCATTCCCAGAATGGAAGTGGGAATCGATCTCGATAGATTTCATTGTTGGATTGCCCCGTACTGCCAAGAGACACAATGCCATTTGGGTCGTCGTAGACCGATTGACCAAATCAGCGCACTTTTTGCCTTACAATACTATGTATACGGCAGGAAGAGTGGCAGACTTATATATGAAGGAGATAGTAAGACTACACGGGATCCCAAGCAGCATAGTTTTAGATCGTGATCCACTATATACGTCCAAGTTTTGGAAGAAATTTCAAGAAGGAATGGGAACACGACTAGACTTTAGTTCAGCTTTCCATCCTCAAACTGATGGGCAGACAGAGCGAGTGAACCAAGTGATAAAGGACATGCTCAGAGCGTGCATGCTAGATATGCAAGGATACTGGGATGAGTATCTACCGTTGCTCGAATTCGCATACAACAACAGTTTCCAAATGAGCATTGGCATGGCACCGTATGAAGCTCTGTATGGACGACGATGCAAATCACCCCTCAATTGGGAAGAAACAGGTGAGAAATTTGTTTTAGGGCCAAAACTACTTGAAGACAACGCCACCGTTGTTCGAATAATCAGAGAAAGGCTGAAGTCAGCACAGAGTAGACAGAAAAGTTACGCCAACATGAAGCGGACTAGTGTCGACTATAAAGTGGGTGAGCACGTGTTTGTGAAGGTGTCACCTATGAAGGGCGTAATGAGATTTGGCAAGAGAGGGAAGTTAAGCCCACGTTATGTTGGACCATTTGAAATTTTGGGACGCGTAGGTGAAGTTGCGTATCGCATTGGCTTACCGCCGCTGTTTGATCGGGTACATAACGTTTTCCACATATCGATGCTCAGAAAGTATGTGAACGATCCATCTCATGTGTTAGGGAAACAACCTATGGAGATGTGCGAGGACATGAGCATGATAGAGGAACCGGTGGAAATCTTGGATCGAAAGGAACAGGTACTGCGCACTAAAGTGATTCCCTTAGTGCTAGTCCGGTGGAACAATCATCCAAAGGAAGAGGCTACTTGGGAACGAGAAGCCGATGTGAAAGAACAATATCCAGCCTTGTTTCCAACGACGTGAGAATCCAATGTAAACCACAAGCATGTTTGTGGATTTTTCACAACACTTGTAAATCAATGGAAGTCTTGATCAAAGTATGATTTAACGAACAGATTTTGTATGTACATGACCAAGTGTATGTGTTTTTATGGAACTAAGAGCCACTTGATGTCATAAACTACCAAAAGTAATCAAAGAACCAAAGAACTTGAAAATCTACAGAAATTGGGCAAAACCGATTAATCGAATTTCAAATCGATTAATCGATTTGGAATTTTGATTAATCGAGTTTGTTCGATTAGTCGACTGGCATGTGCCAGTGACTGGAAATTTGGATAAGAGTTAGGACAGACACAGAATGCAATTTCGATTGATCGATTTATAATTTCGATTAATCGATTTGGAATCGATTAATCGATTTTGGGAATTCGATTAATCGAACTACATGTTCGATTAGTTGAAAATACTGGGAATGTTAGAAGAAATTAGGAATGAATTAATGAAAATTTGATTAATCGAGGAGGTTTCGATTAATCGATTTACTTAAAGGAACTATGAAAATTCTATGTCAGAGAAACGATTTCGATTAATCGAAGTAGAATTCGATTAATCGATTTGAAATTTCGATTAATCGAACCATAGTTCGATTAATCGAATAACTTAAAGAATCCTGAAATTTTTGGAAGGGATTGCACGATTTTGATTAATCGAAGTGAATTTTGATTAATCGAATTTGAAATTTCGATTAATCAAAATGGATTTCGATTAATCAACTGGCTCGCACCAGTAAGCTCTAAAACTTAAATTTTTAAATGGATACGATTTCGATTAATCGAAATGTTTTCGATTAATCGATTTTGACTTTCGATTGATCGATTTAGGAAATTGATTAATTGATTTTGCGCGGCTTAACCTAGTTTTGAATCTCGATTAATCGATTCTAGATTTCGATAATCGTGCCGGAGCCTATATATATAAAATTGGGGATTTTATTTCCCATTCAAAATCATTTGGGCTTCGGGTTAATTTGGGCGATCTTCTTCTCCTTCTTCTCCAACCAACCGAGCGATCTAGGGTTTGGATTTTTCGCCGATTCGCATCCGCAATCGCCCGCATTCACCTCTGAAACCTAAGGTAAACCCTAGGCTCGCGTATTTCTTCAATTTCAAGTCGAAAACCCTAGTTTTTTTACCGAAAATTTCGTCAAAATGCCGCCTAAAACCCGATTATCTTCGAAGAAGGCAACCTCCAAGCTACCGATCCGGCGTAAGAACGCCGCGCCACCACCACCTACCCCATCGCCGGTGAGGACTCCATCACCGTCAGCATCGGAGACCACCTCTAGTTCGACGAGCGCATCTTCGCGCGAGTCTACCCCTATGCCCCCACCACCCATTAACGTGGTGCAACCTAATGAATGGTGGGCCGCAAAGACCTTTGAGGTCGAGTACCTCATTGACCCTACCCTTTTCACTAATCCCGATGTGCCGGGCGAGACCCAATGGGCTCGAACTTACCTTAACAATGTCGGTCTCGGTAACCTTCTCAAACCAATCCGGGGTTCCTATTACCCTAGATTGGTGAGATTGTTTTACCAGGGGCTTGTGGACGGCCCGACGGACGATGTGATCAAGACCACCATCGAGGGTCGAGACTACACGATCACACGTCGCCACGTCCACGAGGTGCTTGAGTGCTACCTCGACTTTACCCCTGAGACCACCTTATTCCCACCCTTTGAGGAGGACCCTCGATTCGAGGAGGTCATGATCCGCATGACCAACGGCAAAAAGGGGTCAGGATCCTCCATAAAGAGGGTTGACCTTCCCCACTATATGTGGATGCTTGATTCGGTGATCAAGTGCAACCTCTACGACATCGAAGGCGCGTGGACCGAGTGCAACACGCACTCTACGCGGCCTTCTGTGGCCGATGGTTCGACGCCACCATGGTCATCCTTGAGGGGATGAGGTACATCAAGGGCAAACTGATGAAGGGCAACCTCCGGCCCATGGAGAAGATGCCCTACGCTCGCCTCATCTCGAGCATGTTGGAGTGCTACTCCAACGATCCCTCCTACACCATCTCACCTCACGAGGTGAGGGCTACGGATTGCGTGAAGACGTTCTCCAAGTCTTCAAGGACCCGTAGCTACAACTTGCTCAAGCGGACCCTACCGGCTCCGGGTCCCGCTCCAGCAGCAGCAGTCGCATCGCCACCACCCCCACCACCACAGCAGGACCCACCCGTGGGTGGGGCACACCCGGCCGAGCCATCAGTTGAGAGGGCTACCTCTCATACCACAGCCTCACCGACACCGCCCGCTACCGCTGCCCGCTACACCTCATCCTCATTGGCCCGCTCCATCCGGTCCTACCATCGACGACGTGTTGGCTCGCATGGAGGCCAACAACAAGGGGATGAATCGGAGGATGGACTTCTTGATGTTCCACACCCTCCACTACATCTACTCGACAGACTACCACCCCTATCTCGCTCAGGAGGAGGAGTGGACTGCGGGACAGACCGCCTTCCACAGAGGTCTCGTTTTCCATCCCACCACTGCCACTACTGACGCGACTCCTTCCACATCTACATCTGCACCGCCAACTGAGACGCTCCCGCCACAGCCGCCGCTACCTCCGCCTACTCAGCCACCATGGTCTCCACCACCGCAACCACAGCCAGCTCCAGCAGACCCACCAGCCCCTGTAGCACCTGACCAGCCTGGCGAGGGGACTGTTTGAGTCTTGTGTTTATTTTTACATTTTGATTATATACCTGTAGATTTCTTTTTGTACGCCAACTTATTTGGCATTATAAAAATTTTCAGTTATAAATACAAATCAAAATTTTTATGTAAATTGTTCAAATTCGTCAAATTTAAATTCTATGCTGGTATTTGTAACTATCTGAATGCGTCTGAGTCTACTCGACCACCTCACTTGCGAGTGTGAGGGGGGGGGAGAGACCCCGACCGACGCACTTTGGGTTATTTTCAAGGACGAAAATTCTCAAGGTGGGGAGGATGTAATATCCCAAAAAATCACGTTAAATAGTGACCTCGGAATTTGTGCCCGATTGGTCACAAGTTTGACCAATTAGGAGATCAAGGGTTAGCATAGAGTGTAATGAACGGACGAGATGTGATGGGTTGAGAGATTATGTGGTGTGTGATGTGAATGAGAAGTCGCATACACCTACCGCGGTGTATGTGCTCAACACACAGGGAAGGGGATAGATAAAAGGGTTTAATAACCCTAAAATCTGTATTTTGGTTGTTGAAGGAGAGTAAAGAAGAGAGAGAGAGAGAGAGAGAGAGAGAGAGAGAGAGAGAGAGAAAAGTAAAGAGGGGAGTTATTGCAACTGATTGGAAGGGGGATTCAAGCGATAAAAGCCGGATTCGACACGGTTTGGATCCGTTAGAGCCAAACCCTAGCCTTTCCAACCACTAGATCTAATCAAATTGAGATTTGATTGAGGTAAATTTCTTGTGAATTAAATGCATAAGATATGGGAGGTTAATCGTAGTTAGAATGGTGTAAAATGTAGGGTAAAAAGGCTTAGAAAAAGAAGGAAAATAAATGGAGAAAGATTTGAAAGAACGACCAGAAAGGGGGCAAAATCTGGCAATTTCGATTAATCGAAATTGGGTTTCGATTAATCGAAATTGGCCAAGAATTTGAAAAGTCAGAGGACCCCGATTTCGATTAATCGAATTGGGTTTCGATTAATCGACTTTGGTTTTCAATTAATCGAATTGAAAATCGATTAATCGACTGGGAGACTACAGTGGACTCCAGCGAAGAAAAGAAATGGGCTTGATGAAATCGACTAATCGAAATGAAGATTCGATTAATCGATTTGTAATTTCGATTAATCGATTTGGGATCGATTAATCGATTTTGGAAACTCGATTACTCGAATTGAGAATCGACTTGATAGAGCAGAGAATTTTGATTAATCGAATTGGGTTTCGATTAATCGAATGGGAATCTCGATTAATCGATTTGAGAATCGATTAATCGATATTGACTTTCGATTAATCGATTTGAGAATCGATTAATCGATATTGACTTTCGATTAATCGATTTTGGAAATCGATTAATCGACTGGGCCAGTTTATGTTGACTTCTGAGTTTGACTTTGAGATTTTTGGGGGGTCTTGGACCTCCTTTATTGCATCCTTAGTGATATGTTTCACATGTTATGTGGTACCATAGGTGGTACGTATGAGCAAGTGCACAAGGAGCCACGTGGGACCTTGATGCATTGATCAAACGAAGACTTGAGGTAGGGAACTCCTTGAACATGTACCTTATTTTACAAGAGCATGTATGTAGTGATATAGATTTGAAATTCCAAATATTTTATTGCTTAAAGAGTTGGGAAAAGTGTGTGTGTGTGACATTAATAAAAGTAATCATAATGAGCCATCCCCAGAGGATGAAGAAGTAAAGAGATAAGAGCATCAGGTGTGATACAAGTGAATGGATACATCCCAGGGATGTATCCATGATTGAATTATATTTGATAGGCCCTAACTGATATAAGATAGCACATTTATACGGTGAATAACTATATGTAAGGCACCGATATTTTTATTATTTGAGGTTTGATAGGGTATCCCACCGACGTGGCGGCATATCCACGACTGACATGGCAGGATATCCGTGACCGATACGGCGGCGAAACCGTAGTCCAGTGCGGAGGCTTATCCGTACACAGTAAGCACACCCCATGGGTGTTGATTGAGACTAGTGAAACCCAGCCACCAATCCCCAGGGGAAAGGGGCTTGGGTACTATTTGTATTCCCAGGGAATACGTTTAAAACTGTCTATATAGATGACAATGATGGGTATCTCATCGGGGCTCGATGCTATATTGCTTGGGGATTACTTAAGTTGAAAGTTTTAGTTTTGCTTGAGGCCTTTTCAGCATCATTCATGAATAAATAAAGACATGAGTAAACTACCAGTAAAATGTAATACTTTTTAACTGTTTTCATCAGTAACTGCATAGACACGTCATGCATGGCATATCATGGAATATATGTGAGTGATAATTTATATGTTCAACTGTGTTTTGTTCCCTATTAAGCTAGGATGTAGCTCACCCTATAGACTATACGTCGCAGGTCCACTACTATCAGCTGCCGAGGCTTTAGGAGACGCTGACCCCGGTGAGTCGGACCTTGCGGCCGGTGAAGAGTTGGAGCCACCTCCTGAGGACTTCTTCTAGAGGACTCCGTTGTACCGCTTTGAGGGCTTTTGAATAGAGATTTATACGGCTTTGTATGTCAAGCCTTGTTTTGGCTAAACAATGTACATATATAAATTGAGATTATTCTTTTGGGGCGAACCATCCGTGATGATTTGCTATCATCGATGGTTCGGATCGGTTCTCCATTCATGCAGAGGCATGAGGATAGAACTGTCTTTTGAGAAATGCTTTTATATAGATTTAAATTCCACAGTTTCATTTACTATTTCATTTTTACTTGATATGCCAATGTTCCGTTCTTAGCTAAGGGCACGGTCAAGATGATCGTGCTAATGGCACGGGTTTCGGGGTGCCGAAATCCGGGCTGTCACAAATAAAGAATCTCTATCTCTACGTCTACTCTAAAAAATAAAAACTCTAATTCTATAAAATTCATCCCTCTCGAAGTGTTGGTTTCGATTTAAATAGTTTCCCAGTTGCATAGGTGTCCCAGCTCGACAAGTCAGGGTCGAATAATCGACCCTGTAGGGTCGATGCATCGATCCTCCAAAGAATCCCCAAAAATCTACTTTAAAGTCACTTCCGTGTCAGACTGTTCTCTGTGCCTCGATTAATCGAGCAAAAGAGTCGATTAATCAACCTTCCCAGATTTTCGTGAATTCTAGCCCACTTTTGCATCAGACATTACTTCGGTATTTTGGCCATATCTTTCTACTCCGAATTCGGATTGATATGATTCTTATGGCATTGGAAAGCTGACAGAAAGATATACAACGTTTGTGTTTTGACAATTTCATGAATCGTACGTCTTGATGATCTAAATTGAGCTGTAAGTTGCACCAAGTTCTTGATGACCAAAAGTTGCAGTGTTTTGACATTATTTTCAGAATTCTTGGGCTGTTTTCTGCACTTGGATTATATTTACCTGAAACACTTCAAATCTAATTATTCTCATCAGATAGCCTTCATCGGATAGCTAAATATAGGTATTTAATGGTGAAATAACATCATATTTCACTACTCATCACACCCCCAAACCTACACTTTGCTAGTCCTCGAGCAAAGCAAACTAAAGAAAAATAAATGCCACTTTCGTAGGGAGCACGATTGCACTTAGCATGTGCAACAAGCCTTCAAACCCCTAGGTGATCCCTAGTGGAGGAGTTGTGTCTCCTGAGGGTTTACAGTGAAGTCACCCATAAACTTCAATACATTTTTTAAACCATCGGCAAAATTGAGTTTTCAAAACATGATTTTGATAACATATATATCATTCAAAACTCAAAATCATTAATCAATTTAACATGCAAATTCTCAATTTTAAATAATAATGTTATACTAATCATACTAGTATCCATTCAAATTAGTCTAATGCTCAAATCGTTAGATAACTCATCCATTCATGCTTAAGTGTGAAGTGTGTGCATACCCAAACCAAAATTCATCCATCTCAGAACTAGTTCAAACGAGAAACCGTTAGATCTGTTGTTTCGACTCAATCCTCACTTTAGGTATACTCTCAAAATATAAAGACACCGATGATGGATAAGTTTTCGCACACATGTGAGAGATCAATACAAAGCAAATAAAAATGTCTCACATGATAAATGAAACACGATGTAATCAATGAACAAAAATAAATCTTATAAGAAGATACTTGTATATCATAAGCATGCCATATCAAGTGTCATAAGTATCACATATTTACTCTCCACAAGACAGTTACCAATGTAAGATCAGATCATGAAGGTCTTTTTAGGGTTATAATGGGGCTCAGGTAAGGGTAAGAAAAAATTAGAAGTTGGGATTCAAAATTTCTGAGAAATCGGAAAGGAAACAACTTTTTGATTTTTCTATTTCTTTTCTTTTTCTTTTCTCACTCCTTTTTCTTCTTTTGAATTTTGTTTTCTTGAAGCACCTCATATTTTTTTATTGTTCTTTACAGTTTTCTTTTTCTTTTTCTCCCTTTTTTTTCTTTTTATTTTTTGCCATACACTCTCAGTAAACACCACAACTCGGTATTTCTCCACTTACTCTCTTTTCGTTCATTCTCATCCATCGTTCCTAATTTCTCATAAATAAGAAGGGTAAAGCTGAATTTTCAAAAATGGTGAAGGGTTAAAGGTTAACGTGACTTATCAAAGAATGTATAAAGGTAAATTTTTCAATAGGCTCAAAGGGATATTAGAAGGAAAAATTTATATAAGGTGGGATATTTTAAGTACAAACGAGCCGAAGATGGCCTTCAATCATGTCCTTAAAAGATGGTAACCTTGTCTATTTGTCTTGAGTAGATATACAGTACGTTTTAACATAATAATGTGAATTTGATTTCATGCAAAGTCACAAGTCAAAATAAAATGTATAAGATTATGCAAAATAATTCGTATTAAAAAAAATCTCCGAGTTTATGTATTCACTCATCAATGACGGGAAATTAGCTCTAAAGCTCACCGAGTTTAATCTCCACTAAGAATCTAAGATTCAACGTTCAAAACAGTTCATCAATTTCTAAGTCTTAGCTTGGTATAAGTGCAAAAATTCTAAGCATGAATATCAAAATTATCCACAAAATATCACATTAAGCTTCATCATCTTAGATATAAGTAATCAGAATATGACATCAATATTCTCAAAATTAAATTCACATGCATCATCAACTAAAGTTTGAAAACAATCGTTAAATAATGTGCATGATGACTTCAAAATTAATTTTTTTTTCAATTTTTTTTTTTTTTTTTTTAAAATCTACTGTCGATTAATCGACTCGAAGGAGTCGATCGATCGAGAGTGGGAGGTCGATCAATCGACCTTCATTGTCGATTGATCGAGAAAAAGTTAATTTCTAATTTTTTTTTTTTTTTTAATTTTAAAAAAATAAGTGACGCAAAATAGATAACCATACCCCCAAACCTAAAGATTACAATGTCCACATTAATTGAAATAAGTAGCGCACCCCCAAACCTGTTGAAAAGTACCTCAACACAAAGATCAGGTGCGGAGAATATGTGCATCAAGTTGGAACATGACAAAAAATTTATGGAAGGGAATAAGGGTACACTATTTAGGGAATTAAAAACAATCTAAACTAAACTAAAAAAACTAATAAATCCTAAATCCTAAATTCTAAACTAATCAAGAATCCAACTCCGTTAATTATTGTTAGGCAGACCCATTCACGTTGGTTCACTTAAATTGATGGTCTTAGGCACAGGGAACAATTTCTCCCAAAGATCAAGGGGAAATTGATGAGGCACCGCTGATGGTATGGATGGAGGCGGTGAGGCTATAATAGGAGATGGAGATGGGAGAGGTGGTGACGAAATCACATTAATTATCTCGATATCAGTATTGATGCACAGTGTAGAAGATTTGGAATGATTTACCTTCTTTCTTGATGGTTCTCCCTAGGAAGGAATAACCATCGGATCGAGGTCGATGATTTCAACTGTGCTAGGCTCAAAAGGGACCGTCTGATGAGAGCGGCGCCCTTGCTTTTTAGCAGTCTCTTCCATCTTTAATAACCGTACTCTGGTGAGATAGAATCGTCAGGCCATGAGAGGGTTGTGCAAGATTTTAATGGAAAGTGAGCCTAAGGGTGAATATAAAGGAAAAATTTATAGAGTTGGAGTAGGAGTGGAAAGAGGTGTCCCGCAAAAAAGAAACAATGAAAAGTGTGGCAGTACGCTTGAGGGACTCAAAAAAATAACGGAGATTGACAAGGAGAGTCCCAGGAGGTATCCGGTCCCAAAAAGTGGGGGTCGATTAATTGACTCTGAGGGTCGATTCATCGACTCCCCAAAAAAAAAAATTATTTATTTATTTATTTATTTTTAATTTTTTGAAAACTGTGGGTCGATTAATCGACTCTATGTGGGCAGAGAGGTGAAAATTCGCTGATATTGGTATTTCATATTTATTTTTCAACTCCTCTAAATGCAACAGGTAGTTTGCAAAAATATGGGCAATCCCAAACATATTAGAAAACACACTATTTTCATTGATAAACATGATGATTACAAGGACACTTTTGATTTGACTCCTAAAATAAATAACCTAAACTAAAGAAAGAAAAATAACACAAAACGAAAAATCCTAATCCTAGACTAAACAAACTAATCATCCCTATCCTCTTCGGCCTGGCGGGCCCTAGCGCACATTTCATCATAACTATCAGGCCACATGCGCTGTCCGATCTGATGGAGGAAGGAACGATCATAGTAGCTTCGGCGTAAGATTGCACCATGTTGCCGCTGCTGCTCCTCCTGTAAAGAGTTAATTTGGGCTTGGAGCGAACCAAGAGACTCGGTCATCCCTCCTCGGCGACGCGCAGATCGGCGCGAGCATCAGGGATATTTCCCAAGAGATGCATACTGCGGTTTCATTGGGTTGCACCATAGCGATAAAATGCGAGGTCCCCGAGATCGTCATCCCAGTAGAATGGGAAACGAAGGAAATTAAGCAACTTCATAACATAATGAGGAAAATAGATCAACGGGGCATCACCAGTGGCAGGGTTGGCGATATCCTCATGGCATCGCCACATGCCATCATGAAGAATCCCGAGCACGTTGATCTATGAATTTCGGTGGCCACCATAAAGCGCCTGAACCCAATCACCGGTGCGCTCAGAAACGTGGTCACGGGGGCAGAGGTTACTACAGACCACACTATCCCAAAACATGAGCGGGCGCGGTAACGCCGATTACCTAGTGGCGACTCTTGAAGAAAATATGCCGCAGCACATATCGTTGATTATATCCTCCTGAGAATCGTCGAGCTCTTCACCCAAAGTGTGATTGTGAGGGCGCTCGCATGAAATGTTAAAAACCTCCGCAATGGTGTGCGGATAAATCGGGCGCGACCACCCATCGATTGAAACAGTGAAGTGGGCGGTGACATGATTCTCAACGGAGGCGGTCACCCATGCCATATTCTGATAGAATAATCGAACGACCCATTCAGACACCTTGATCACAGGCGGAGTGAGGAGAAAATGGATGTTGAGAGCCATTGCATAGGCGAGGGAAACGGCGCAGACAGGCAGGGCTTGAAATGCTGTGAGATCGAAAACATATTCGAAACACAGGTCTCAGGTCACGAAGCGACCACTTGGCTGCTCACGTGGATGCCCTGCAGGTCGTTGGGAAAGCCTTGGCGGCGCGGCAGAGGTCGAAGTCATGATCACACTGTCGGAATGTCGGAGGCAGTCAGGGGAAAAATAGGATACAAATCGAATGAGAATCGAAGAGAGACTGCTGCCTTTAAATAATCGCAAAGGCGTCCTCTCGGGACAGACACACCTCAAATAGTTGATTAATCGACCCTAAAGGGTCGATTAATCGACCCCATTGAAAAAAGGCGCGTTAAAACTTCTGACGCATGGAAACACGCAACGCCTTTAAGTGAAAAGACGCAACGTCCGGAAGTGGAAAAGTCGATTAATCGACACAGGCCCTATATTAAGCGACTTAAATCGAGGCAGTAAAAAAACAAAAACGCTTGCACAGAAATAAAAGTCGATTAATCGACTCCAAATAAAACAAAACTGACAGAATTCGAAAATGAGCACAATTTTCAATGCTGAATAGTCGATGCATCGACTCTAGGAGTCGATTAATCGACTAATCAAAATGTCAGGCCCCCATAAATGCAGTCTCCTTGAAAAAGGAGACACTCATAATTGCTGTCGATTAATCGACATTCAGAGGTCGATTAATCGAAATATATATATATATATATATATATATATATATATATATATATATATTTTGAAAAAAAAAAAAAAAACTACACAAAATTGGGTTGCCTCCCTATGAGCGCTAGTTTAATGTCGATAGCTCGACCATGTGAATTGCTCAGCCAGGGTGAGCCATTGGATCACTCAAGGAAAGAGTGTCAGAGAATGCAATTGCATCCTCAAGGAATAGTTTTATTTTTTGACCATTAACTCGAAAAACATTCCCGTATCTCTGATTGATAACATCAATTGCCCCATTGGGGAGTATTCGAGAGATTTTGAAATGACCACTCCAACGGATTTTTAGTTTCCCCGAAAATAGATGAAGTTGGGAATTATAGAGTAGAACCTGTTGACCAACGACGAAAGATTTACGTAGAATAGATTGATCATGAACCCGTTTCATACGGTCCTTGTACGATTTAGCACAGTCATATGCATCAGCACGGATTTCTTCTAATTCATTTATTTGTAAACTCCTTTGGGCACTAGATTTCAGGTGATCAAAATTTAATGACTTAATGGCCCAAAATGCTCGATGTTCCAGTTCGACCGGGAGGTGGCAACCTTTACCAAAAACCAACCGATACGGCGACATGCCAATAGGAGTTTTAAACGCAGTTCGATACGCCCATGAGCGTCATTCAGTTTTAGCGACCAGTCTTTACGGTTTGGATGGATTGTCTTTTCTAAAATCCGTTTAAGTTCCCGATTAGAGACTTCAACTTGGCCACTTGTCTGAGGATGATATGGTGTAGCAACTTTGTGTGTGACACCATATTTATTCATTAATTAGGTGAACACTTTATTGCAAAAGTGCTTTCTACCATCGCTGATTATCGCCTTTGGAATATCAAAACGTGAAAACAGTTGATCCTTGAGAAATTTGATCACTACTTTGTGATCATTTGTTTTACACGCCACAACCTCTACCCATTTCGAGACATAATCAACACTGACAAGAATGAACGTATTTCCAAACGAATTAGGGAAATGACCCATAAAATCGATCCCCCAAACATCAAACAATTCAACCTCTAAAATTGGATTAAGCGGCATCATGTTGCGCTTTGAGATCCGGCCCAGCATTTAACAGTTGTGACAAGATTTGCAATGCTGATGACAATCCTTAAAGATTGTCGGCCAGTAGAAACCACTTTGGAGGATCTTTGCTGCAGTCTTTTTGAAACTAAAGTGACCTCCACAAGCTAACTCATGACATAACGAGATAATCCGTGGTTGCTCAGATTCAGGAATACATCTTCGTATGATTTGATCGGGATAATATTTGAATAAATACGGATCTTCGAAAAAGTAGTGTTTCACCCGAGCTAAGAAAATGGATTTCTCATTCTTCGACCAATGGTGAGGTAATTTCTCGGTGACTAGGTAATTGACAAGATCCGAATACCAAGGTGGCCAATCAATCTTGAACAACTGTTCAAATGGGAAGTTCTCCAAGATCTGAACAGGATCATCAGATTTCTCAATAATTATTTGTGACAAGTGATTTGCCACCACATTTTCTTAGCCCTTTGTTCTCTTTGATCTCCAAATCGAACTCTTGCAACAACAAGATCCATATGATTAAACGTGCTTTAGCATCTTTCTTAGCGAACAAATAACACAGAGCAGCGTGATATGTGAATACCACAACTTTAGATCCTAATAAATAGGATCGAAATTTATCCAACGCGAAAACTACTACCAAAAGTTCATTTTCGGTGGTTGAGTAGTTCAACCGGGCATCATTGAGAGTACGACTCGCATAGTAGATTACATGTGGTAATTTTTCTATTCGTTGTTCCAGAACAGCTCCAATTGCATAATCAGAGGCGTCGCACATGATTTCTAACGGGAAGTCCCAGTTCAGAGATTGAATTATCGGGGCTTTTATCAATTTAGTCTTAATGGTTTCAAAGGCTCGCAAACATTTATCATCAAAGAGGAATGGGGCATCCTTTGAAAGTAAGCTGCATAGCGGTCGCGCTATCTTGCTGAAATCTTTAATAAAATGCCGATAAAAATCGGCATGTCCTAGAAAAGATCTTATTTCCTTCACTGTCCTCGGTGGTGGTAGATTGACAATTAAATCAACTTTAGCCTTATCGACCTCGATACCCTGGGACGATATGATATGTCCCAAAACAATGCCATCTTTAACCATGAAGTGACAATTTTCTCAGTTAAGAACAAGGTTCTTCTCATGGCATCTTGCAAGCACTAGCGACAAATGATTCAGACAGCCAGCAAAACTGTTTCCATGGATCGAGAAGTCGTCCATGAAGACTTGGAGGAATCGTTCGACCATATCCGAAAAAATACTCAGCATACATCTTTAGAATGTAGCTGGTGCATTACAAAGCCCAAACGGCATTCGTCGGTAGGAGAAAGTACCAAAAGGGCATGTGAATGTGGTTTTCTCTTGATCCTCAGGTGCAATGACTATTTGGTTATAACCGGAATAGCCATCGAGGAAGCAATAGCAATCATGCCCGACCAATCTTTCTAACATCTTATCGATAAACGGAAGTGGAAAGTGATCTTTTCTCGTCATCAAATTTAACTTCTGATAATCAATGCACACTCTCCAACCTGTTTGAATTTTTGTAGGAATTAGTTCGTTTTCCTCATTCTTCACCACTGTGACTCCCGATTTCTTAGGGACCACTTGTGTGGGGCTGACTCATTTTCTGTCAGAGATGGGATATATGATTCCAGCATCTAAAAGTTTTATTACCTCATTTCGGACCATGTCTTGCATTATAGGGTTCAGTCTCCTCTGTGGTTCCCTAGAAGGCTTAGCATTGTCTTTCAAATGGATTCGGTGCATACACACCGTCGGACATATGCCTTTGATATCTTTTATCGACCATCCGAGGGCACTTTTGTGCTCTTTGAGTACATTCATGAGTTGGCCTTCCTGATTCGCATCCAATTTTGATGAGATTATGACGGGTTGAGTTTCATTCTCCCCCAGGTAGGCATACTTAAGATTTTTCGGAAGATGTTTAAGTTCTAAGGACACTTTCTCCTCCTCTTTCGGCTTTTCCATGATTGGAGCTCCAAAATCTATTTTCTTTTCTTCTCCCAGAAGCAGTGTGGAGTCCAACATGTGATTCACTTCTTGGATCAGTTGATCCACATCAAAATTTTCTCCAAAATGCGCAAGAAAAGCTGCTAAAGGATCTTCAGTTTCAGATTCATGAAATATTTCTTCTATGATTTCATCGAGTATGCATGCTTGTGCATGTTCATCATCCTTCATGGGCTGCTTGGCAATATTAAAGATGTTGAGTTCCACTGTCATATTCCTGACTGACAGATTCACGATCTCGTTTCGACAATTGATCAGCGCATTGGAGGTTGCTAGGAATGGTCTTCCTAGAATCACTGGATTGTTATTCTTCAAAATTGATGCTGGTTCAGTGTCTAAAACAACAAAATCTACATGAAAGTAGAAAGAATCCACCTTGATGAGGACATCTTCCACAATTCCACGAGGGATCTTTACGGACCGATCAACTAACTGAAGGGTCATCGCAGTGGTCTTAAGCTCTCTCAACTCGAGCTCCTTGTAAACAGAGTAGGACAACAAGTTGACACTTGCTCCTAAATCCAAAAGGTCCTGATCAATACGATTATCGCCGATGATGATTGAGATTGTAGGACAACCTGGGTCCTTGTATTTAATTGGGAGCTTTGCTTGCAACACTGAACTAACCTGCTCAGCTAAGAAAGCCTTTTTCGAAATATTTGTCTTTCTTTTGATTGTGACCAATTCCTTCAAAAATTTAGCATAAGCAGGTACTTGGCGGATGGCATCTAGGAAGGGAATATTAATTTTTAATTGCTTGAAAATCTCATTTATTTCTTCCACATCGCGATTTTTCCCTGGTGCCATCAATCTTTGCGGGTATGGTGCTTTAGGAACAAAACTTTTCTTCTGTTCACTCATTTCTTCTGTTTTTTCTTTGGCTTGTACTTTTTCTTCAATTTCCTCTTTCTCTTCAACTTGCTTCTCTCCATCAGACTTTTCCTCCTCCTCTGGCAATACTACTTTGTTATCGACCTGCTTTCTAGATCTCAACGTTGTGATTGCTTGAATTTGTTGTTGATCATCATCTTGTGTTGAAGTTGATGTTTGTTCAACAACCATTTGGCCCCTTGGGTTAGGAACTAGTTGGCTAGGAAACAATCATTTTTCTCTTTCACAGAGAAAAATTGTCAATTGTCCAATTTGGGTCTCTATTTTGGAGATTGAGGATGTGTGAGAATGGATAAGTTTCATCAGGTCCTCAGTAGAAGGAGTTTGTGTATGAGGACGTTGGGTAGCATTTTCCAGTGGATTGTTAAATCCAGGTGGTGGAAATGTTGGCACAAAATTTTGTTGTTGTTGGTTTTGATAACCTCCCATTGGTTGTGCAAACTGAAAATTCTGGTTCAATTGCCGTGGCTGCCCAACCTGATTTTGATTGTATTGAAATTGATTTGGATTATTGAACCCTTGCTGTTGAAATTGCCCTTGACCGTAGTTTTGCTGTGGTCCTTGGTTGAAATTTTGTTGGGGATAAAAGTTCGTCCCCTGTTTCCTGGGCTGTATTCTTTGATTATCTTGTTTCCATGAGAAATTTGGGTGGTTTCTCCAGCTATTTTGGTTATTCTCATTGAAAACGTTTCCTTGATTCCACCCATAATTATTCACAACATTTAGTTGTTCAGATGTGTCTTCATGATAGTTCTGCATTGAAGGACAATCATCTGCAATATGCATTGGACTTGCACAAATTGAACATGGCTCAAGTTGTGTATTTACCATATGCACATTCTTCTTTAATTTCAATTCCTTTACTTGTTGAGTGAGGAAATCAATTTTAGCCATCAGATCTGGGGAATCCTTTACTACGTATAGTCCTCCCTTCTTGGTTGAACTTCCGGCTTGATCACGAGCCTTGACTGGTTGTTCCCGAGTCTTTGTGAAATCTCAGTGCTGAGAATCCTCGGCCAACTTCTCTAGGAAAGCATAAGATTAAGTTTCCTTGAGGCTCAGGAATCCTCCGCCATTCATTGACTCCACCAAATGTCTATTAGGTTGACTTAGTCCATTGTAGAAACACTGGACCAATCTCCACTTTGAGTATCCATGGTGTAGACATTTGAGTAAGAGATCCATGAATCTATCCCAAGCTTCATATAATCTCTCATCTTCCTCTTGCGTGAAATCCGTGATTTCACGTCTGAGGACATTCGTCTTCGCCATAGGGAAGAACTTTGACAGAAACTTTTTGACCATCTGATCCCAGGTGGTAGAGAGTTTAATCAGGCTTTTGCTTTATCCTTTATAGAGAAAGGAAACAAGCGTAGCCTAACAGATTCTTCGCTGAAATTTTGATAAACAGATGAGCAGACTTCGATGAAGGTTTTAACGTGCTGGTATGGGTCTTTTCTCTCCATGCCATGAAAGATTAGAAGAATTTGGATAACATTTGTACGAATTTCAAACCGGCCACCAGGTGTGGCGGGGTATACAATGCATGATGGGGTATTTGTAGTTATTGGAGAAAACAGTTCTCTCAATGTTGGTTCTTCCTCTTGTTCGAGTTGCCCATGCATGTTGTCAGTCATATTGACTTCAGTGGATAATTCACTAGAGAATTTTTGTCTTGATCTAGCGTCCTTACGATTTGACCGGCAAGTACATTCGATCTCAGAATTTAAAGGCTCTAAAGCTCTTTCTTTAGAAGACCTAGTGTGCATGTAAATGACGCACTGAGTGGAGGTTCCAGGCAGGAAAACCTCAGGAGACTTTTTTTTTTTTTAATTTCAAATTTTAAATTTTAAAATTGAAAATTTTGAATTTTTATTGTTTTTTTTTTCAAAATTAATTAATTTTATTTTTTTTGAAATCTCGATTGATCGAGTATGAATCTCGATCGATCGAGACAGAGTCGATTGATCGAGTCTTATACTCGATTAATCGACAGAGGACAGAATTTTTTTTTTTTTTTTTTAAATTAGCAGAAATACTATTTTAATCCCCGAAAATTCCTAAAATTTACTGTCTACTAAAAATTCAGATTTTCTTAATTTAATCCCCGGAAACGGTGCCAAAAACTTGATGTGAATTTTAATTGTAATGTTTTACTCGCAAGCGCACGAATCAGATTGTATATAGTGGGTGCAGAGTACAAGATCGTTCCCACGAGGACTATTTTTGAAGATCTAAAAAGATGAGACAGTAACTACAAAAATCTACTGAGATTCAACAGTACCCTACTAATATTATGATCTAGTTTTGAGAGATGAAAATTACTGACTACAAACAAAAACTTAATTGACAATTCAAAAATAAAAGTAAAGATGAAGATACTAAATCCTCCCATCTTTGGTTTGTTCTTCCCGTAATACAAATCTAAGGATTAAACTATGAGATATACCATTGAAAAAAAATATCTTTTATGGAAGATAAATGGTCAAAACCTTGATAGGTTCCACGTTGCATCCCTGCAATTAGGACTTAACTTCAGAGATGATTTTCATATATAGATCTGGGATCAAGGGCATGGCTCGGCACACTTGGTCTCAAATGCAAATAAAAATCATTCCCAAAGTAGGTAAAAATTCTAACAAGAATACCACCATGGATCTGAAATCAAGGGCATGGCTCGGTACACTCGATTTCAGATTAGGGAGTAATTAAGATAAATTTACCATTACAAATCCAAGATCCAGGGCATGTCTCGGCACAATTGATCCCGGATCATAATCGTAAGTAGATCCACACGATGAAAGTAAAAAGACCATAACAATGATTGGGTAAAATTACTGTCACAGATCTGAGATCCAGGGTATGGCTCGACACACTCGATCCCAGTTAGTGGTGGGGATTTCATCCGTTCGTGACAATATAATAACCATAAAATAAGATATCATATTTTAATCCTAAATTTATATTATTAGAAGTACATCCCTTGGATGGGAATCATTAGATCTCCATCCCTAAGAATTTAGCCACACATGCTGTAATTAAATGACATAAATAAATAAGGAAGGGAAAATAACATCAATTTAATGAATTAAAAATACCTCAAACTTCAATAAAAATTCTTTGATCCACAAGTACGATGATCTTCAGAAACAAAATAAACAATGCACTTTATTAATCTTTGAATTTAAAGCAGGAATTAACTGAACAAAAATAATAAATTGAAAGAAGGAATACTGAAAAGACTAAAGGAACAAAGCTCTCAAAAAGGAATATAAAATCTATATATCTACGTCTACTCTAAAAAATAAAAACTCTAATTCTCTAAAATTCATCCCTCTCGAAGTGTTGGTTTCGGTTTAAATAGTTTCCCAGTTGCATAGGTGTCCCAGCTCGACAAGTCAGGGTCGATTAATTAACGGTCGATGCATCGACCCTCCAAAGAATCCCCAAAAATCTGCTTTAAAGTCACTTCCATGTCAGACTGTTCTCTGTGCCTCGATTAATCGAGCAAAAGAGTCGATTAATCGACCTTCCCAGATTTTCGTGAATTCCAGCCCACTTTTGCATCAGACACTACTTCGGTATTGTAGCCATATATTTCTACTCCGAACTCGGATTGATATGATTCTTACGGCGTTGGAAAGCTGATAGAAAGATCTACAACTTTTAGGTTTTGATAATTTTATGAATCTAACGTCCTGATGGTTCAAATTGAGTTGCAAGTCACACTAAGTTCTTGGCCAATTTCGACCCTTTCTGGCTGTTCAGCCCCTTTCTGGCCCTTTCTGGCTGTTCTTCCCAATCTTTTCCCTTACTTTTTCCTTTCATTTTTCTAAACCTTTGTCCTACATTTCACAATATTTCTAGCCACTATTCACCCTTCTAATCCATGCATTTAAACTACAAAAATCTTACCTTCAATCAATCTCAAATTGATTTCAATCGAGTGGTTGGAAAGGCTAGGGTTCTAGCCTTTGCTTGAACGGATTCCTCGCGTTGAATCGGTTTCTTTAATGCTAGAATCCCCCCTCCAATCACACAATAACTCTTATTTAATCTTCTTTACTCCTCTCTCTCTCTTCTTTACTCCTCTCTCAACAACCCAAAAACACACATTTAGGGTTATTAAACCCTTTTATCTCTCCTCTTCCTTGTGTGTTGAGCACATACACCGCGGTAGGTGTATGCAACTTCTCATTCATATCACACACCACATAACCACTCAAACCATCACATCTCGTTCGTTCATCACACTCTATGTTAACCCTTGATCTCCTAATTGGTCAAACTTGTGACCAATTGGGCACGAATCTCGAGGTCACTGTTTAACGCGATTTTTCGGGATACTACATTTACTGTTTTCCAGTAATCTTTTATCTTGCCTTTCAAAAGCTTCAACTTGTGAGACATACGAATGCCAGGAGAAAGATGGGAACAGGAGGAGGCCCACCATTCACGGACTTTAGCACATAAATTATCATCTTCAAGCCAGGAAATTTTAAGGCGAAAGGGGGAGGGGCCAAACGCAATTCTTCAAACAAGAGTACAATTAGACGATGATCAGAGGTCAAGTTTGTGAGAGCCTCCAACGACATTAGAAGGAAAACTCCAGCCCAAGAACCTGAAACAATAAAATGATCCAAATTTATCAAAATCGAATCTTCCTGGTCGTTCGACCAAGTGTAATGATAACCAGACATCGACTAGTCAGCAATCTCATTCCTCTCCATAAGTTGAGCAAAATTGCGCATGGACTTAGGAATGTGGGTGTTAGAGGTTTTTTCATGGATGAAGTGGGTCCATGGGGCTTGCCATCTCTAGGCTTCCCTGTCAAACTCCCTCCAGAAATCACTGCGACCTTTGCTAGAGCTAGGGCACATAGACACCAGTCACAACCCATAGGGGCTCCTCGGAAGAAGGAGCGAACAACGCTGAGATGGAGAATCTACCAATGGAGGAATCTCTTAAAGATAGGGACCTAGAGTTCCTGAGCAGAAGGATGCCCCCCTTCGAGCCACAAGCGTTAAGCACAAAGAAGTTCCAATCCTAACACCTAATGAGTAATCTCAGCTTCGAAGGGTTACAAACGCCCCACTTAGATTCTTGAAGAAGGATAACTTCTACTTTTTGCGAAGAGAGAAAATCTTTAACAGTATCACATTCTTGGCGTCGTTGAGGCCGCTGACGTTCCAAGAGATAAGTTTCATCAGAAAGGAAGGAAAGCTAAAAAAAACACCAATGAAAAAGGCCAGCAACTAGGAGGGCACTGACAACTCTTCTATGAATTACGTTATGTCTTAACCTATTGCAAGCGCAAAATGAAAATTGCAGCACTAGTATAGGATCGTTCCCACAAGAAAGGTTGAACTTTTAAAAACTTTTATTTGCCTTTAAAAAATAAAGAATGAGTTTTAAATTAAACTAAAGTGCAGGAAAATAAATCTAAATCCTCCAACTTTCAGATTCTGGTCGTCAATTAGTTTTCTTCAGCTCTCGGATATCTATAAAAATTTAAATACTATTACACTATATCAAAGTGTCTTAGAATTTAGACGTTAATCAAAAACTGAAATTATTTCAATATAGATCTATACTAATCTGCAACCTTCCAGAATTTGGGTGTTAATCAAAAACTAGAAAACTGTAGATGAAAAATAAAAAACCATTACACTAATCTTTACAAAGCAGGAAAAATGCAATAAAAATAAATCTAAACTAGAAAGTAATAAAAGTGATCCTTCATCTCCCAATCGCGGGCGTCAATTTCTCTTGAAAAACTACAGATACTCTAAACTAGAAAGCAAATAAAATCTATCCTAATTTTGACCTTCCGGAATCCCACCTTCAGTTATCAATTCTTGTTGAGAAACTTTGGATGATTATTCTAGGTGTCGGACCCTCTTATTTATAGCTCATAAGAGGTCGGTTACATGATATAAAATTCTAATAAAGGTAAACTACTAAAATAAAAGTTTCCTAATAAAACTAAAACTTCTAATCCTCATTTTCCTTGCTTCGAATAGTAGATGCGCGCAGGACTCTTTCCTATTTTGCAACAATAGAGATTTTCGGGATTTTCTTCGTCATTCTTCTTAGATCCGTATGATAGCAGAGTTCTATTTTTAAGAGTTCTTTATATTTTGTGCATGGTGGTATAATTATTATGTGATCTTTAGCACTAGCATGAGCTTTTCATTGTAAAATTATAAATACGATTTCTTCATTCTTCAGCATGATTTCTTTCAGCACGATCGATCGCATCTTCACGTTCTCTCTAATCTTTGAGTCTTTTTATGAGGAATCGTAAATATGATTTCTATTTTTCTTCTCCAACTGTGACTCTTCGAGATTATGATTGGGATCGTATTTATGTACGATCACCTTTTTACTATTTTTTGAGTTCATTTTGGTAAATATTAACACTTTGACTCTTTTCTGCTTACTGTTCTAAATATTTGCACATCATCATATCATTAGTAGCAAACTAAGGTCTAGCATCATTAATTTAAGAGTAATAAAATGATAAATTATATGACTGATCACACTCCCAAACTTACGTTTTGCTAGTCCCCAACAAACAAGGAAAGATAAACTATCTAATCTAAAAATTTAAATGCCACTTTCATAGGGAGCACGATTGCATTTAGCAGATGCAACAAGCATTTAAACCCTCAGATAATCTCTAGTAGAGGAGTTGTGTCTCTTGAAGGTTTCCAGTGAAGTTACCTACAAACTTCAAATATTTTTTTATTTTTTCAAAATTTTCAAAATAATTAAAAAAATTTAAAAGCAAACTAAACTACTTTATTTACAAACCTAACTAATTCACAACTAATCATTACATGGTTGTTCAGATTTCCAAAAATAAGATTCCATTAATCATGACTTCTCACCTTAGCAATTATCCTTGATCAGAAATTCAGTAATTTCAATCCATATACAGCGAGGAGTATGTGCGTATTAATGAAGAATATATTCATTATCATTTTTTCTAAGCTACAGATTTTGAAAATATTTTCATCGAAATTCTCACTATTGATATACTCTCAAAAAGAATATCGAAATTATTGGGTTCTCTCAATGATATATTTATATATAAAGAATTTTTTAAGGATAAATGACAAAAAGATAAATCTCATGGAACAAATAATCAATTCTATTTCTTATGCCTCCTAATTCTCTATAGTATTTATCATACGCATCTCTACTAGGCTCATATTTTGGTAAATCATGAATCAAAAGGACTTTATTCGGTTTGTAATGGGGACTTGAGTTAAAGGGTTCCAAAGAAAGGTAGAAATAATTCAAAGGTTTTGAGAATTCAGTCCATCTCTCTCCTATTCTTCTTCTTCTTTTTCTTTTTTTACTTCGGTAAGTAATCCAAAAAGTTGGATAACTTCTTGCCATATATATATATATATATATATATATATATATATATATATATATATATATATTTTTTTTTTTTTCTTCAGTATTCAATAAATCCCTTTTTCTTTTTCAGATATCCTCTTGAAATATATTTTTCTCAGTTTGGAAGCTCTTTGCTTCTCTTTTTCATTATTTTTTTTTTCTCCTATATTTTCAGAATTTTTATTTCTTCATTAGTTGTACCCTTTTTAACATTTCCCTTATCTATTTTTGCATATTCCCTTCACTCCCCTATTTCTCCCTTTATTCTAAATTCTCAGAATTACAAGGGTAAAAAGACCGAAAGCTTTGATTAGTACATATGGTTAAGGATTTATAAGATTTTTGGTACAAAGAAATTTAGTTAACACTCTAATATGGGTTTAAAGGATAAATTATTCTAAGAAATTAACTCTTTTTTTTTTGCTCAAACGAATAAAAAGAATGCCTTTAATCATTTTCAAATTTACTAGCAAGAATGCCATATTGTTTCAATGCATATAACAAATAATTCTTGAAAAATAATTAATAAAATTGTAGAATATTTGATTCAAACATAACAACAATGAGATTTCATTAGAACACAGTTAAGAAGTTCAAGAAATTTTGAATTTGGATAGCATAGTAGTCTCTCTAAAAGAAATGAAATAAGTCCAAATGCTCACTAGGTATATAATGTTGAAACTATAAACTAAATTCTGCAATTTAAAGCAAAGTATAGTTTCAAGCATTCTTTTATGATACAATGTACAAATGGAACTAAACATGAATTATAACTGCTTCTATCATTGATGTTCGAACTTCTACTGAGATGATAGTAATGTGTATACAATCGTATTTAATCTAATCATTACTCACATGTGTTGGTTAACTAAAAGAATAAAAATTAAAAATAAGAACTAAAAAAAACAAAAACAAACCTAAAAATCTAGAAAAAATTTTTAAAACAAATTTTTTTTTCTTTTTTCAATTACTATACACAGAATTGTGTATCCCCAAACTTAAATTAGACAATGTCCTCATTGTAAAAAGGGAGCAGCTCAAAATTAGTAAACGAATTAAATTACTCTAGAAATAGCCTAAACAAAAGCAAAACTAATTAAATTAATATAGTACAATCATGAGTTGCCTTCCAAGAAATGCTAAGTTTTTGGTCCTCAGCCGGACCTCAATCTATGAGAGATAAGCAAAAAGATTTTTCATATAGCATGTTTTGATTACCCTTTTATCAATTAAGGTCTTAAATCTTTTCGAGAGTGGTCTTTCAACAAATGCGTCTGGTACTTCATCCACCCATAAATCATGAAATATTCATACTCAATAAATGCGTCTGGTACTTCAATCACAATAATGGGATCAGTATATTATTTTTTATTTTTTTTATGTTCATTTTTTTTTTTGGTTTAGAAACTTTCCTGTGTCGCTTAGGCTCATCCTCTCCTTTCTCTGAGATATCCATAGTTCTAAGCATCTCAACTTTATTATCCACAGCTCTACCACTTCGTAAAAATTGAACAGATTGGACATGTTCTACAGAAATTGATGTTTCTCCAATAACAACTTGTCCTCCTTGGTTACTCACTAGTCGTGCTGGTAATTGGTCATTTTCTCTCTTCACCATTTGCGTAGCTAGCTGCTCGATTTGAGTTTCTAGTTTCGTAATAGACTGGATATGTGGATGTAATATTTGAGAGAGTTGAGCAAGCTAGGATAATTCTTTGGAATGTTGATGCGACTATTGCTGTAAATCTCTAAGGATCTAAATAATCGTGTCATCAAATCCGTTGCTCTAAGGAGCCTGTACTGTGGTGGCTCATATTGTGACAGCCCGGATTTCGGCACCCCGAAACCCATGCCATCAGCACGATCATCTTGACCGTGCCCTTTAGCTAAGCACGGAACACTGGTATATCAAGCATCAAAAGTATAATAAACGAAATTGCGGAATTTAAATCTATATTAATTTACTCCCTAAAAGACAGTTCTACCCTCATACCTCTGCATGAATGGAGAACCGATCCGAACCATCGATGATAGAAATCATCACGGATGGTTCGTCCCAAAAGAATAATCCCAACTCCTTATATACATAGTTTTAAACAAAATCAAGGCTTGACATACCAAGCCGTACAAAATCTCTATAAAAGCCCTCAAAGCGGCACAACGGAGTCCTCTAGAAGAAGTCCTCAGGAGGTGGCTCCAATTCTTCGCCGGCCGCAAGGTCCGACTCGCCGGGATCAGCGTCTCCTGAAGCCTCGGCAGCTGCTAGTAGTGGACCTGCGACGTATAGTCTATAGGGTGAGCTACATCCTAGCTCAATAGGGAACAAACACAGTTGAACATATAAATTATAACTCACATATATTCCATGATATGCCATGCATGATGTATCTATGCAGTTATTGATAAAAACAGTTGAAAAGCATTTAGTTTTACTGTTGATTGCTTATAATTTCATTTACTCATGAATGATGCTGAAAAGGCCTAAAGCAAAACTTAAACTTTCAACTTAAGTAGTCCCCGAGCAATATAGCATCGAGCCCCGATGAGATACCCTTCATCGTCATCTATATAGACAGTTTTAACGTATTCCCTGGGAATACCAATATAGTACCCAAGCCCCTTTCCCCTGGGGATTGGTGGCGGGGTTTCACTTGTCTCAAATCAACACCCCTGGGGTGTGGTTACTATGTACGGATAAGCCTCCGCAGTGGCCTACGGTTTCGCCGCCGTATCGGTCACGGATATCCTGCCGTGTCAGTCGTGGATATCCCGCCACGTCGGTGGGGTAATCTATCAAACCTCAAATAACAAAAATATCGGTGCCTTACATATAGTTATTCACCATGTAAGTGTGCTATCTTATATCAGTTAGGCCCTGTCAAACATGATTCAATCATTGGATACATCCCTGGGATGTATCCATTTACTTGCATCACACCTGATGCTCGCATCTCTTTACTTCTTCATCCCCTGGGGATGGCTTATCAGAATTACTCTTATGGATGTCACACGCACACACACTTTTCACAATTCTTAAGCAATTAAACAATTGAATTGAAATCTATATCACTACATACATGCTCTTATAAAATAAGGTACATGTTCAAGGTGTTCCCTACCTCAAGTCTTTGTTTGCTCAACGCATCAAGGTCCCACGTGGCTCCTTGTGCACTAGTCCACACGTACCACCTATGGTACCACATAACAGGTGAAACACATCACAAAGGATGCAATAAAAAAGGTCTAAGACTCTCCAAGAATCTTAAAGTCAAACCCAAAAGTCAACATATTTTATCTCAGTCGATTAATCGAATTCCAAAATCGATTAATCGAAAGTTAATATCGATTAATCGATTCTCAAATCGATTAATCGAGATTTTCATTCGATTAATCGAATCTTATTCGAAATTCTCTGTTTCGCAAAGTCGATTCTCAATTCGAGTAGTCGAGTTCCTAAAATCGATTAATCGATCCCAAATCGATTAATCGAAAACTGAAATCGATTAATCGAAATCCCATTTCGATTAGTCGATTTTCCTCAAGCCATTTCCTCCAATCCCCTGGGGTCCACTGGAGGTTCCCAGTCGATTAATCGATACCCAAATCGATTAATCGAAATCCAAAGTCGATTAATCGAACTCCAATTCGATTAATCGAAATCGGGGTCCTCTGACCTTTCAACTTCTTGGCCAATTTCGATTAATCGAAATTGTCAGATTCAGCCCCTTTCGAGCTGTTCTTCCCAATCTTCTTCCATACTTTTTCCTCTATTTTTCTAAACCATTATCCTATGATTTAACCCACTTTCAACCACAACCTAGCCTCTACGATCTATGCATTTTATTCACAA
Source organism: Chloranthus sessilifolius (assembly GCA_021018995.1). NCBI lineage: Eukaryota > Viridiplantae > Streptophyta > Magnoliopsida > Chloranthales > Chloranthaceae > Chloranthus > Chloranthus sessilifolius. The sequence continues at coordinate 12,777,805 of CM037586.1, forward strand.
AAATTTTTACCTTGAATAAATCTCAAATTGATTTCAAATCAAATGGTTGGAAGGCTAGGGTTCCAGCTTTGGCTCTAACAGATCCAACCCGTGTTGAATCCGGCTTTTATCGCTTGAATCCCCCCTCGAAATCAGTTGCAATAACTCCTCTCTTTACTTCCTCTCTCTCTCTCTTCTTTACTTCTCTCTCAACCACCAAAAACACACATTTAGGGTTATTAAACCCCTTTTATCCCTTTCCTCACGTGTGTGTTGAGCACATACACCGCGGTAGGTGTATGCGACTTCACATTCACAACACACACCACATAGGCATTCAACCCATCACATCTCGTCCGTTCATCACATTCTATGCTAACTCTTGATCTCCTGATTGGTCAAACTTGTGACCAATCGGGCACGGATCCCGAGGTCATAGTTTAGCGTGATTTTTCGAGCTATTACATATATGACTGATGTGGCCTTATGGGTGGCAGGTAGGGCTGTTGGAAATTCAGTGCCGGAGGATATCTTGGCTGAACAATAGATGGTATTTGTTGTTGGCCACTAGTGGAGCCATAATTAAAATAAGAACAGTTTTTCCACTGCAGGTTATACGTGTTATCGTAGTCACTCTACTAGAAAGCATATGCATGTTCCCTTTCTATCAACTCTGAGTATAATGGGGCAACAGGGCATTTACATACTCAAAAATATTTATAAATTTGTAACAAGTGTTAGGCATAAAGCAAAAAGAATTTTTTTTTTTAATGTGATTTTTATTTTAAAAGGTATGGAAAGAAGACAAATCTCGGCCTCTAGCTTCCTTTGTCAGAAAAAATGTGGAAGCTTTAATTCACTGCTCCGAATAAAATCTGCAAAGGAATAAGAAGTGATTATAGAAAAATAAAAATAGAAAAGAAAAGAGGTTTGAAAGACAAATATTGGCTTTCAGAATTTTCCGCTTCCCTGACAACGATGTCAAAAACTTGACAACTCTTCAATGAATTACGTTCTGTCTTAACCTATTACAAGCACACAATGAAAATTGCAGCACTAGTATAGGATTGTTCCGACGAGGAATGTTGAACTTTTAAAAAAATTTATTTGCCTTTAAAGAATAAAGAATGAGTTTTAAATTAAACTAAAGTGTAGGAAAATAAATTTAAATCCTCAAACTTCCAGATTCTGGTCGTCAATCAGTTTCCTTCAATTCTCGAATATCTACAAAAATAAAAATACCATTAAACTATATCTAAGTCTCTTACAATTTGGGCGTCAATTAAAAACTGAAATCCTTTCAATATAGATCTATACTAATCTGCAGCATTCCAGAATTTGGGCGTCAATCAAAAATTAAAAAACTATAAATAAAAAATAAAATATCATTACACTAATCTTTCAAATTCTCAACTTTAGTAGTCAATGAAAATCAAGAACTATCAGATGTTTATAAAACAGGAAAAATGCAATAAAAATAAATCTAAACTAGAAAGCAATAAAATGATCTTTCATCTCTCAATTGCAGGCATCAATTGCTCTTGAGAAACTATGGATACTCTAAACTAGAGAGCAAATAAAATATATCCTAATTTTGATCTTCCGGAAGTTGAAAGTTGAATGTTGATTCAATATCTTCCAATAACAATTGTGGAATTGGAGGTCTCCTCAGAGATGAAAATGGTTCATTCACCGCTAGTTATCATGCGCCTATTCGGGGAGTCAAAGGGGACTTCTCCCTCCAAGTTGTTCATGTAGGTATTCAATTGGCGGTAGATTGTAAAGCTAGTTTACTTCAAATTGAATGCGGTTCGGAGAATGCGATTAATTGGGTTAACAAAAAAATTTCATTCTAGGTAGCGAGATTACATTTTGATCAATGAAATTAGACGGGCTTTGCAGGAACACAATTGGGGATTATATTACATTAATAATTAAGCCAATTTGTGTGCTTTATTTCTCGCGTCACAGGGGTTGAATACAAATTCTGTTATTCGGTGGCAGCATGCTCAAGATATCCCTCTCCTTCTTTCGAATTGCATTAGAAAATATGTGATCTTGTAAATTTTCTTTTCTTTTCTTTTCGCCTTTTTTGGGGATTGGGGGGGGGGGGGATGGCATTGCCGAAGTTTCTCCATTCTCATAGCTTTGTGTTTCTCCTCTTTTTTCTTGTATTCTCTTTTTGGTTTAATAGAATTTTAGAATTTACCGATAAAAAAAAAAAAAAAAGATCTTTCGGATTCTCAACCTTAATTGTCAATTACCACTGAGAAACCTTGAATGATTACTCTAGGTGTCAAGCCCTCTTATTTATAGCTCATAAGAGGTCGATTACATGCTATAAAATTCTAATAAAGGTAAACTACTAAAACAAAAGTTTCCTAATAAAACTAAAACTTCTAATCTTAATCTTCGTTGCTTCAAATAGGATATGCGCGCAAGACTCTTTCCTATTTTACAGCAGCAGAGATCTTCGAGATTTTTTTCACCAATCTTCTCATATCCGTATGATAGTAGATTTCTATTTCAAAAGTTCTTTTTATTTTCTACATGTCGGTGTAATTCTTACGTGATCTTTAGCAGCAACATGAGCGTTTCATTGTAAAATCGTAAATACAATTTCTTCATTCTTCAACATGATTCCATTCAGCACGATCGATCGTATATTCATGTTCTCTCTAGTATTTGAGTCTTTTTATGAGAAATTGTAAATACAATTTCTCTTTTTCTTCTTTAATTGTGACTCTTCAAGATTACGATTGGGATTGTATTTACGTAAGATCGTCATTTTACTACTTTTTGAGTTCATTTTGGCAAAGATTAACACTTTGGATCTTTTCTGCTTACTGTTCTAAATATCTGCGCGTCATCATATCATTAGTAGCAAACTAAGGTCTAGCATCACTAAGTTTAGGGTGATAAAATGATAAATAATGTGATTGATCAGGCACCTAATCGATTCTTTGGGAACCCGACCCCGGGTGGGGCACGTTTTGAGTTTTGGAAGACTCATCGACGAAGGTAAGCCTTTGTAAGGTCGAAGGATGCCAGCGAGCCTTCATATCCAGTTCCCTCATCCCAATAACTATCTCGTGATCTAGCAGGCAGTCAATTGGATCATGGTTGTCAATCGGAAAGGAAACATGGCGGGGAGCGCAGGGGGGGTGACCCTCAATCCGGTCCCAAGCTTCAAAGATAGCGTGTTCCTTCTTCAGAGAGCACAGTGTGTTCAATCGCAGGCAGCTTCATACAATATAGGCGAATCCACTTTTTGGCCTTGGAACAACGACCACGGAAACACATAATCAAAATGGTCCATGAGAGGAGCCCAACCACCTGTTGGGCCATCTATGGGCCGATGCAAGGCCTTCTCGGTATGGAATTGAAGTACTACTTCGCCTTGCAACCCAAACTCCACGCACGTGGCCCCACTGGCAGGAAGCGACTTCTTAAAAGATTGCTTTGGCTTGTGGTGGGGTTGCATAATCTGCATAGGGGCTGGGAACATCATACCCGGGAGGTAGGTAGACTTTTAGGGTATGTTCGGTTCATTGTAAAGGCTTCCCCATAAAAATCACTTTCCCTGTAAAATAATGCTAACTGGATTATATATAAATTTACTTTTCTCAAGTAAAAAATATGTTCGTTTTACCGTAAAATAAGCTCGTAAAGTTCACTTTTTGTAAAAAATAGAGTTGTTATTATAAACGTTACACTTTTGCAAGCAATATTTTAGCATTACGAGCCATACCCCTCATAAGTCAAAAAAATTACATAATTTTGATAGCACAATCCACGAGAAATTACGGTGAAATGAACAACTCTTGACATAAAAAATAGTCATTGAGGTGATATTATAAGCTTTCCCTATAATATTGCCCTTTACAATGAAATGAACATACCCTTATTCTTCCAAAGTAAGTCTAATGCCACATGAAGTTGACTCGACTCTTATTCTCCCAAAGTAAGTCTCATTAAGACGGATCTGAAGTTTCCATGGGGCTTACCCCTTAGCTGGACGAAGGTGATGTTGTGACCGGCGTTACATGCATGGAGCTTACCACTCATCTAACCAAACAACCCAAATTCATATGTTAAATCCTAGATGCCAAATATTCTTAAAAATATTTTAGTCGGAAAATAAGTGAAAGAGAAATTTCTCCTAAAATTAGTCCAAAAATAAGTGTGAACAGTCTTCGGGATAGAATTTTTTGGTTCCTTTTTTTAGGGGATAAAACACACGTGTAAAACTGTTGACTGTCATGAATCAGACGATGAAGATCGTTTTTCGTCTTAATCTTCCACACAATAGATCTTTAGATCCCGGTGCCCCTATTAGATGGTTTGATCTTCAAATCGTTTTATCGATAATATAATTTTATTTTATTTTTCTTTAAAACTTACTAGTTTTTTTTTATTTAAGTCATCGTGGGCATTTTGCCCATGTTGGGCCTTAATTGGGTCCACCACTAGCCGATGTTGCCTTCAACATATAAAGGAAAAATAATGAAGCAGAAGCTTTTGCTATTTTGGATGGTGTTCGTGATCTAGCTAAATTTTGTGGTAAGATATTGATTATTGAAAGCAATTTTTTTTTCTTATAAGGGGTTTTAATGGTGGGCACGCTCCTTGAAATCTGTCTGAAATTCTGGCCAAGATTATAGATATCCTGATAGTTTTGCAATGGGAAGCAAAACATTATGTAAGGGAGGTGAACGATGGTCCCAACGATTTTGCGAAAATGACGATCCTCAATTCTCATAGCATTATTTTCCCTCATTTGGTTGATGTACATCGGTTTGTTAAGAGTATTATTAGACTAGAAAAACAGGGTGTTTGCTATCCTTAGGTCCTTATAATTAAGCTTGGTAGCAAGGATCAAAATTTCGGCCAAAATTTTCGTTCAAAGTTTCGGTTTCGGTCCCCTCCGAAATTGAAATGAAACCCGAAATTTTAAACCTTGTTTGGTAGTTATATTTTTCTATTTTTGTTTTAACTAAGTGGCTTACCTAGCCAAAAAAAAATAAACATATAGAAGAAAAAGCTAATTCCTATAGGCGTAAGTTAGCAAGAAGTTGATAAGCTAAAAAGTGTAAAAGGTGCTACACAACAAATCTTCAATCTCCGATATGCTCCACTTCCGCCAGCCTTGCATGCACCCTCAACAACTTTGACTGCGGTGCGTTTTACGTATACACGCGATAACGTTGAAATGCCCTTTGAATTTCTCTAAATTACAATGTTACCACTTTGTGACCCTCGTATTTGTGTGCATGAATCGTCAGACGCGTTAGTTAAGGATGGCAACGGGTCGGGCCGATCCGATACATGACCCGCCCCACCCAAATTTTTTACTGGGTTGAGCACATAAACTTTAAACGTTGGGCGGATAGTGCACGAGACATCCAATGTAACTTTCGGGTTGGTTTGACTAAGAGGTCGTGTCGACCTGAGCGGATATTTAATATATAAAAATTATGAAAATTTGGGTTGTGGGTGTTTTACCGGTTTGCGTTAGGTTGGGTTGGCTGCCCAATTATGAATCATTGGGCAGCCAAAATTTCGGTCCGACTCGAATCAATCCATTGCCAACTCAATGCCCAACTCAGAAACCTGAGCCGATATGGTTTAAAAACCCCATATTTTCCTTGAATTTATATGTAAAATATCAGGTTAGGTCAGGTCGATTTTCCACGACCCAATGTTTGAGTCGATGGACCCAGCCCGACGCTAAGTTCAGATCGGTTGCTTCATTCCCAACCCAACCCAGTGGGTGAAGCTTTCGTTACTTACCGAGCAAAATACCCTAGTCAAGCTAGTCGAGTCTCAGCCTCTCAGGTCTACGTAACCCGTCGACAACGCTAGATGGCATCAAATATTTAGGGTTATCAATGGGCTGGGTTGGCCCTTGGCACAGCCCGCCAAAGGCTAGGTTTTGAATGTTGTACCGTAGCTTGTGGAGACGGGCGGCGGGCCTAACATGGCCAGGTCTCAACCTAGGAAAAAAATTCTCCAACTTGACCCGGTCCATTTCACTTTCTAGTGAGTTTGGGCTGGTTCTAAATGATATCGATTATGATCCGGCCCAACATTTAAACCCCTTTATAAAATATCAAGGACAATGGCTCCTAAGCGACATTTAAACACCAAATGGTGTTTAAAAGATCTTACACCATGAAAATGCAGCTTTTTATCTCTCACTGTCGAAGTGTGAAATATCATTGTGTCATATGGCCCACATCTATGATCAAACTAAATTACCTAAGTGACAATTCATCGTTGGAACCTATCACAACCAAACGCTTATGCTTATCAGTAGATGTAAATCATTTGATCGGTGAACTTTAATATTAGCCATCAAAATTAAGAACAACCGTTGGTATTAGAGTACACGGATCGGATGGTTAGAATCTCTCAGAAAGTGTAATTTTTGGATCAATAACCATTCAATTGATGGTATATCACTTTGACGGTATAGAGTTACAAGATCATAAGCCAATACATGATGTAAGATCGTTTAAACACTATTTAGTTTTTAAATGATGGCCAGGAAAGTCGGTCTCGAAATATTATCATGCTTATGAAGAGCCTTTTACCTCAGCAACAATGTTAAACAGTTACCTTCTATAAACAAATGACAGGGTTTTTAATTTTTAACTTTATAGGGAATTTGGTGGCTCTAAGATCACAAAGGTTGCGCATGGCATAGCTCTCAGCTAGCCCTCTCCATAGTAAAGTTCACCTGCTTTAGTTGGTTTTCATTCTCTTTTCTAACTCCCTGCAAAGGAGGATTTACTTGCTCTTGCAGCAACCTCCCTGCTCTCTACTAACTCCCTATTAGAGCAATTAAAATTTGCTCTGACAATGAGTGAGTACAGAGGAGGGTAGAATTGCTGAATAGGTAAATCCTGCATAAAATCTTGCTATACAAGGAGTTATCAAAGAGAAAAGGTACCTGATAAAATAAGTAGCAGGATGTTAGCAAAGAGGCGGGTGAACTCTGCTATGACAAGGGATAGCTAAGCGCTATGCCATACGCAACCAAAACCTTCCTGGTGTTGATAAATAGAATAACTCCTGGGTTGGTCATGTTTGTTTTTCTATGAGCCAGTCACAAATTTCATTTTCGACAATATTACAGTTGAGGGGTCATTTCGGAAGGGATTACACAAAAATAAAAATAATATCTAAAATTTCAAAAATAATTTTTAACATTTAAAAAAGAGAGGAGGATAACAAATTTTCGTTAATTTTACCGAAATTAACATAATTTTGGCTATTTCGAAAATGTTAGTGAATTCACATAAATTTTGTCGAAAATTTCATCCAACTCCTATTGCAACGAATTTCACTTAAATTTGTCATTATGCCTACGAGATAGCTTTGAATTGTTTATTAAAACTAATGCAATGAGAAATAAATAGAGAGCTCGTAGAGACCGATAAAGAGTTTGGGAGAAATTGTAAGAACAGTATGAAAGGAGTAACACTTAAAAGGAAGAGTTGGCCATTATGACGCAACTTTGAGGTTAGAGATTCAATCCCAACTTGTCTTCAAAAAAAACATGAAAGGATGCATAATGGCAAGGAGTAACGCTAAAAGGAAGCAAGTAAATATATAAGGCTCGCATATTTGATTAGGGGTCAGGTGGACCTGGCAAGTTTCAGACTAATCTGCTACAAGTTGGGTTTGAGTTTGGGTTTGAAAGCTCGACCTATTATGTTAGGTCTAGTCGAAAATCTCGACCGGTTATAGAAACAAGTGAGCATTAGGTTTAGCCCTGAACCCAACTTGATACTTTTTTGTTATGAGGCATGTATATGTACATTATACTTTTAACATGTTCGGTGTCAGCTAGAAAGTGGTTCCAATGAAAATGTAATTAAATTACACTAGCAAGTCAGTTTTAGGTTGGGTGCAGGTCCAACAGTCCAAGTAGCAGATTAGGTTCACACTACAAAAAATAAGACTATTAGCAGCACAAAAAAACTGCCGCTATTAATAAAAAAATTGCTGCTACTAATCCTATCGTTATTGAAATCACAAGTTTTTTAGTTAATATCGGCAATTTTTTGTGCCACTAATAGTCTTCTTTTTTGTAGTGTCAAGTCAGGTCAAGATATAGTTTTGGGTTCTGGTCAAGGGTTGGAGGTGAACAGGTCAAAGGAAGTGGCCAGCCCGTCCATGAAACTTTATTCACATCCTAGCCAAATAGGTAATTTCATTATCAACTGCTTTGAATCAGATGTTGGAGATTGTTTTTCGTCTCAATCTTCCACACATTAGATCTTCAGATTAAGGGTGTCCATGTGGCACACATCTAAAAAAGTGACCTTAAAATCACGTTTGAACGTAATGTGTGCCACATAATTTTTGGGATGTTGCCATGTGAAATAAAAATGACTGTCTAATGGTACACCCATGATCTCAAGATCCATTGTGTGGAAGATTGTGATGAAACTCAAAGCAGTTAATAGTTTTCATATGGGGTGAGGTTATATTTTCATGGGTGCAAACAATGATACCCAACATTATTTTCTTAAAAGCTTGTAATTAGATGGATGGGCTTGTGCCCCACCTGTAGCCCCACATCTATCAATAATTTGAGCTGCCCATGTGATAGGCCAATTTCATATTGAGTGTTGTCTCTATCGATAACCGTCCATCTGAAGGCTCTCATGAGCACTTAATCTCACCTAAAATGGCCACTATATTTTGATGAAGATTTTTGCCACATTTAGGGAAAAATTTATAGTGACCAACACATAAGACTTTGTCACATGAATTGAACGGTGAGTGGTCATCGTTGTTCAAAATATTAGCCGGAACTGATAAGTATCAGTTTTCTAGACTACTGGGTCGGTACATGGTATCAAACCGGGACTCCGGTATTGGTTATCGATTTATGGAGGACTGATATGTATCACCCATACGTATTGGTCTCGGTTGATAAGCCAATACCATCTTTTTTAAAAAAAATTAATAAATATGATACATGTTATCGGCTTATAGTCTTAAACTATATATAATTTAGATTTATAACCTAAATTATTAAATGTATTGTTTTAATAAAAAATAAAATGTTTTTTTTTTTTAAATTTATAAAATTTTAAAATTAGGCTGATACCGTCTTTTTTAAAAATAATTTAAAAAAAGTAAAATAAAATATGATACATGCTATATGGACTTATGGTCTCTTTTTTTTTTTATAAGATATAGACTAATAGTCTTAAATAATAGTTTAGACTTATAAGATAAACTATTAGATTAGATGACTTTTTTTTTAATAAAAAAAAAATAATAATAATAATAATAAAGTTTCTAAATTGAAAAGTATTGGCCGATACCCGATACGTATCTACTAATATTGCATTGTATCTATGGACACCGATACCTTGAAGCCTTGAACGAATGGCACCCCGATACTGGTATTAGGATCAATTGGCTAAAATACCAATACGTAGCAGTATCGGCTGATACTTGATATCATGGGTCGGTACATTTAATATATTAACCCATATATATTGACATGTATCGATAGAGACATATCAATAGTGATATCTATCGGTTTTGGAGATGACCAATGAACCCAAAAACCGAGATTTTGAACCATAGTGTGGTCACTTCATCATTGTTGTCTCTCAACTTTCTTCACTTCAATAATTTTGTAGTCCTTTTAGTTTGATAGGTTAGTTAAATGTGTATTGATTAGGACATGAATGGTTACCTCACAATATGGGGACCATGCATCTCAAAAATGTGATCTACGTGACTCTGCTTTGTTGTTGATATGTGATTGGAGATGGTGATGTGATGCCGCCAAATATGATAGCCTCCACATCAATTTTATAAATAAATAATAAATAATAAATAAATTGGATAATTCTAGTTTCTCCACCGGTTAAGAGGTTATTCTCGTATGAATCGTCTCAGGGTATCTGACCAAATTTTCTGACTTTTTGAAAAATTTGTGAATTATTCACGATTTTTAATGAATAAAATTATAATTTTGTACGAATTTTTTAAAAATTTATAAAAATTGTCAAGTATTTATGAATTTCTTGAATTAATAGAATTTTTTTCAATTTTCTAATTGACATATTGTTATGAATTTTCTTTTTTATTTTGCAGATTTGTTTACTGTCTTTTCTCTAAATTTGATGAATTTTATAGGATTTTTTGAAACTTTTTCAAAAACGATTTATTCCTGAATCCTGACTTAGTCATTATTACCAATAATAGTAGGATAATAGTAGGATCTGCACCCAAATAATAATAATAATAATAATGAGAAGAAGAAGAAGAAGAAGAAGAAGAAGAAGAAGAAGAAGAAGAAGAAGAAAGAAGGTGCATCCCATCGGTGTTGGCAGTGACGGAGATCTATGGGGTCGAGCATCATCCACTTGGTCTAACATATTGGCCATGTGGCCAACATAATTGTGAAGTTGAAGGTTTCACATGGCTGGCCCTCCCCTCTCCTCCCTTGGCTGGGACACATCTCAGAAAGGGCCCAATCGAGTGGCATATGGGCAACATCCCACATTTAATGTAAAAGGAGCTCCATGCACCTGAGTTCTGGAGTTTGAAATTCTATGGGTAAGTGTAGGGTAAATGCACCAATAGCGGACCCAGGATTTTCTTCTTTGGGGGCATAAAATTAATTAAGGGTAATGGCTCTTAATGAGCTCTTAATTAAACACTAAAATCGTATTTAAACGATATTACATGATTAAATTAGACTATCTGTCATCATCGAAGTGTGTTTTATTGCTATGTTATGTGACACATTTTTATTGATCTAAATTGTTCAAATGGTAATCCATCATTGAAAGATGTTTTAGACAAAACATCATGCCCATAAGTGTATGTGAACCATCTGATTCGTGAACTTTAATATCAGTTATTAAAATTAGGAACAACGATTGATATTAGAGTGTACAGATCGGATAGTTCAAATCTTCCCAAATTTTTTTTTCCTTTGGCCCATTGCCCTTTAATATGTGAACTATCACCTTTACAGTGTGGATTACCCATATCTTAAATTCTTAAACCGGTCATTTAAACATCATTTGGATGCTTGAATATAAAAATCAACGGTTCAAGAGAGTCTCGGGTCTAATTAATTAACATTTTAAACTATAAAAATATAAAATATTTTACTATTCGCTTATAAATTGATGAGTCTCATTAAAAATTCATTTGTAATTGTATCATCTTTCACTAATAAAATTAAAGTAACTCCCACTGAATTTACCTCTATATCTATCATTAGATGGTGAGATTTTGATTCCACATCATATACACAGTTACACATCACAAAAAGTGAACATGATCATAGGATGCCATTAAACATAGGTTTTGGATCACTTCTTGTGAATGTGTGCCACATGGAATCAATATTTAATCGTTTGATGATAGGCTCATGATCTCAAGATCTATGCTTAGAAGATTGAGATGAAAATTGATGATTCAAAGCAATCAATGATTTCCCTATAGTCAAATAATAATATAATCATATTTTATGGTCAATAATTACTCATACTTATGTACACAAATTGGATGGTTTAGATTGATGGTAACTTGATATGGATCCATTAATTGATCCATCCAAATTAAGTCGTAGGATCTAGGCGCATGATCAATCAATACCAATAAACATACAATCTATAAATTATATAAATATGTGCACCTTGAGTGTGAACCATTAATGGTCGGTGTTCGATCTTCTCGCCTTCAAAATCTCCTAGCACAATGGGGATGCTTTCGCCAATAGGGGGGCTTGAATTGTGTCGAGCAATTGTTGGGACCAGGCACCCCTTATATTTATAGTCAAAGAGTCCTATCCCATTAAGGACTGAAAATATTAATTATATTGTGATTAGAAATTACAATCATACCTTAACTAAAAGACTCACTAATTAGTTGCCTATTCTCTTCAAACTCACTGGAATAGAAACTGTACATCTCAAGGTTGATCTTACACCATTCATCGGTCAACGGTTTGACCATAGTGATGGCCACCAAAATAGAAACTTCTAACAGTCTCCCACTTGATCAAACTATGCCAATAAACTCTGATTACCAAATGTTAGCTAACTTTCTTTGAATGGTAAGTCACAATCAATCTCAATCAAAGTTTTTATAATCAGTCCAGTCCAGTGAGAATTTCAACACAGAATCAATGTAGTCAATATATCATGTCATCGATGCATGACCGTTCATTAGTTACCATATTGGAAGTTATCACCGACATGGATTTCAACTAGTATGATTTCACATAGATTGCAAGTTTACAAACTGAATGGTGGTTACATGTAAATTCAATCTATTATTGATCCTACTTTATTGTCATCTACTGGCACCATATGTTCCAAAGTTTTATTTGCATAAAAATGGAAAAGCAAATAAAAAAGCTTTATTTCTGAATCAATTAAACAAATGTATTCACTCATATATATCCACTCTCAAAGGCTATCAAAATTATCTGTTAACCCCATGCGCGCAACATGCTCCAAAAAGAGCTTGGGAGGTAAGCCTTTAGTGAGAGGGTCAGCCAACATGAATGTCGTACTTATCTTTTCAACATATACAATTTGATTCTGAACTTTCTCCCTTACAATAAGATATTTTATATCAATATATTTGAAATCCCCATTAATCTTGTTGTTATTGGAGATAGCAATCGCAGCGGAATTATCATATAAGATTATTAGTGGCCTTGAAATACTATCAACAATTCGAAGCTCTGAGATAAAATTCTTTAACCATATCGCCTCACATGTTGCCTCAAAACATGCAACAAATTCTGCTTCCATAGTGGATGAAGTAGTCAGTGTTTGTTTAACGCTCTTCCAAAATATAGGTCCACCTGCAAGCATAAAAATATAACCCGATGTGGACCTACGAGTGTCTTAACACCCAGTATAGTCAGCATCTGAATAACCAATAACTTCAAGGTTATTCGACCTTTTGTATGTGAGCATGTGTCCTTTAGTCTCTTGTAAATAGCGAAAAATCTTTTTAGCTACTTTCCAATGATCCAAATCAGGATTACATTGATACCTATCAAGCATGCCAATTATATATGCTATGTCTGGACGAGTACAGACTTGTGCATACATGAGACTCCCAACTATCGATGCATAAGGAATTGTCTCAATCTATTTTCTCTCCAGATCGATCCTGAAACTCTGAAGTAGACTAAATTTATCACCCTTAATGACAGGGGCAACAGTAGCGGAACAATTGTGCATGTTAAATATTTTAAGAACTTTATCAATATAAGCTCTTTGAGACAATCCCAGTATGTCACAGGCTCTATCTCGATGAATCTCAATTCCTATCACGTAGGAAGCTTCACCAAGATCTTTTATATCAAAACTCTTTGATAAAAAGTTATTTGTCTCATGTAACATGCGCAAATTACTACTCGCAAGTAAGATATCATCAACATATAAAGCAAGGATGATAAACTTACTCCCACTGATTTTAAGATATATGCATTGATTCACAGTATTTTCTTTAAAATCAAAATTTGAAATAACTTCCCGAAATTTTAAGTACCATTGTCGAGATGCCTGCTTTAAATAGTATATAGACCTTTTGAGTCTACAAACTAAATGACTCTCTCAACCTGAAAACCTTCAGGTTGTGTCATAAAGACATCTTCATGCAAGTCGTCATTCAGAAAAGCAGTTTTAACATCCATTTGATGCAATTTTAAGTCAAAATGAGCTACTAATGTCATGACTATCCAAAAGGATTCTTTTCTAGAGACATGGAAAAATGTCTCTTTATAGTCTATTCCCTCTTTTTGAGTGAAACCTTTAGTGACTAATCTGACCTTATATCTTTCTATATTACCTTTGGAGTCTTGTTTAGTTTTATAGACCAATTTACAGCCTATAAGCTTAACTCCTTCAGGTAACTCACAAAGATCCCAGATCGAATTATGTTTCACTGATTCTAACTCATCTTTCATAACTTCGAGTCATTGAGTGGATTTGTCGCTCTTTATGACTTGGCTAAAGGAAACAGGATCTGATTCCTTTCCAAAATCAAACTCACTCTCATTGAGGTAAACTATATAGTCATCAGAAATGGCTGGCTTCTTTGCTCTCTCTGATCTACGCAATGGTTGATCATTGGCAGTCACCATGGGAGCAAGAACCTCCTCAATGTGGGGTGTTGCATTAGGCATAGCCATAGGTGTATCAACAGTTGCTTGAATAACTGGTGTTGGTGCCACTTTTTCTTAGATAAAAGGGATAGGAATTATAACCCGATTTTTCTCAAAAGTGATTTTCTTAGGCTCAACACTCCCACTGTTCTCACGATCCTCAAAGAATTTTGCATATCTAGTCTCAACAATCCGAGTACTATGAGTGGGGCAATAAAATCGATAGCCTTTTGACCCATCAGGGTAACCAATGAAATGACAACTTATAGTTTTAGGATCCAATTTTTCTAATTGTGGGTTGTATACCTTTGCTTCAGCCAAATAGTCCCAAATATGTAAATATCCTAAAGTCGGTTTTCTTCCTACCCATAGCTCATAAGGAGTTTTGGGAACCGCCTTACTAGGAACTTGATTCAGGATATGCACCGCTGTTTTCAAGGCTTCTCCCCACAAGAACATAGGCAACTTAGAGTTGCATAACATGCTTCTCACCATATCCATAAGAGTACGATTTCGTCGCTCAGCTACACCGTTCTGTTCAGGTGTTCCTGACATGGTGTATTGAGCGACAATGCCATGCTCTTGTAGATACAGGGTGAATGGTCCTGGATTGCGACCTGTTTCAGAGTATCTATCATAGTACTCTCCGCCTCTATCAGATCTCACAATTTTAATCTTCGAATTAAGTTGTAACTCAACTTCGGCTTTATAAATTTTAAACATATCCAGGGCCTCTGATTTTTCATGAATGAGAAGTATATAACCAAAATCAGAATAATCATCAGTGAAGGTAATAAAATACTTTTGACCACTAACAGCGGGAGTTGGAAACGGTGCACAAATATCAGTGTGGACTATTTCGAGTAAACTCGTGCTCCTGATAGCCCCTTTCTTATTAGCTTTTATGAGTTTTCCTTTAACGCAATCTACACAAGTAGTGAAATCAAAGAAATTGAGCGCATCGAGTATATCATCTTTAATTAACCTCTCAATTCTATCCTTAGATATATGGCCTAAACGTTTATGTCATAAAATGGAGGAGTTGTCGATTGCTCGTTTTCGTTTCTTACTAATTTTATCATTCACATGCATAGAAATTAAAATTTGAGCGTAAGATGAATCCAAGTTCAACTGATAAAGATTGCCCACTAATGAGTCACCACCCATAATATCGGAATTAAATAATAGAGTAAATATATTATGTCCAAATTTAAATTCAAAACCTAATGAATCTAATTTAGAAATTGAGATAAGGTTTCTAGTGATACTTGGAATATAAATAGTATCAACTAAATCCAAAATGAAACCACTATCTAAAATGAGACGGAGAGTCCCAATGGCCTCCACGTCTGCTTCTACTCCATTTCTGAGTTTGATGGTACGTTCGCCTTTACTTAGCTTCCTGCTGGATCGAAATCCCTGCATTAAATTACTTATGTGAATAGTTGTACCAGAATCTATCCACCAAGTATTGCATGGAGCATCAACGTAAAGTGATTCAAGACACACAAAGGCTAGGTTATTACCTTTCTTAACTAGCCAATCTCTGTATTTCTGATAATTCTTCTTAATGTGTCCCTTCTTCTTACAGAAGTGACACTTGATGCCAGAAGTAGATCTGCTAGCTTCTCCTTATTTGGTTTCCGGTGGAGGAGCTTTCATGTTCTTTCCTTTATATTGGCCCTTCTTTCGCTTGAAAGTTTCTTTCGATGGTCCAAGAGTGGTGTAATGGGCACTTTCAGGTTTTTCAGCCCGAAGTCTTTCTTCTTCTTAGACATAGTAAACGATTAGCTCGTTCATCTTCCACTTCTCTTTCTGCGCGTTATAACTGATCTTGAACGGGCCAAATTGTGCAGGAAGAGAAGTCATAATGAAGTGAACAAGATATCCCTCAGAAAAACTCATGTCCAGTTCTTTCAATTGAGTTGTCATGCCACTCATTTTCATAATGTGCTCCCGTACGCTACTATGACTATCATATTTCATGGTTCCCATTTTAACAATTAGACTACTGGCAAGTGCTTTAGAAGTCTCTTAAAATTATTTCTTAATGGCTTGCATGTATTCCTTTGCATTGTGCGAGTCAGGAATACCTTCCCGAATTGCATCAGTAATGGAACTCTTTATGATCATGAGGCTCATACGATTTGATCTATCTCATTTTTCTAAATCCGTATTGTTCACTGCCAGATCCTCAGCTGAGGCATCAACGGTGAGCACATTGGGTTTATCAGATCGTATAGCATAGTCAAGATCCATACAGCCTAGAATAATAGCAACTTGTTCCTTCCATTTGTCATAATTTGAGCCACTCAGAAGTTTAATTTCACCAATCATATTAGTTATAGAAGACGAGTTCAATGCTGTATAATAATTAAGGGGTTTATAATGTCCACATACAATTGAAGTAATTAGCAATTCCACAAGGTTATAATGATAGTAGGTGACACAAGAGTTAAAATATGTCAAGGAATATAAAAAATTAAAATCAATGTGGTTTTATTGAGAAATAATTTGTATCATTATGACCCTCCGTTGGGTCGAGTCATAACACACTAGTCGCTTCCTCAATCTCTCTTAGTGATTGTGATACTAATTGCGTCGTTATGACCCTCCGTTAGGTCGAGTCACAACACGCTAGTAGTACCCACATACAAAAATGATGAATAGTGAAACACAACCATCATACAACATTAAGTGATTCATCACCGTTGGGCAGAAGAATCGCTTATGTTGTGAAGTCAATGTCTACTACACACTTTCACTGAGTTGGTAATACGGTCTTGGACAAAATTAAATCTCACTATGAAAATCACGACACTAGGAAGGATCATCACTGTTGGACAGAAGAATTTTTTCAAGTCATGCTGTCAAAATAGGTTTGATAATATTTTTAGATGATCACGAAAGTGATATTAAAAAAAATAATAATAAAATAAGCCAAGTCCAAACCGTGTTATGAGTAAGCGTCAAAATTGACAATGATCGAGTATTATAATGTGTAAGTACCAGCCATGGTGGTGGAGCACAACCTCCACTACCCAACTCCAATTAATGGTACTCAAAAAATTAATGATTACCCAATTAAAAAATGAAAAAATAACATCAGGTCATGAATATTTTACAATATAGAGCTCATTATCAAACATGGACCTCAAAAACAGATCCGGAATGCCCGAAAAAGTCAAAATTCATATATAATGTCCGAAAATCGGACCTATAAATAACCCAGAAAAGGCTCGAAAAGAATGAGAAATTTAATGGGCATCATGGGCCGGGTATCTCTGTCGGTCCATGGGCCTTAGTGGCCGAGTGAGCTATGAGCCCTGCGGGTCAGGGCCATGGGCCAAAATGGCTGAGTGGGCCTCAGCAAGGTGGACCGAAATAGGCCAGGCGGGCTTGATGGGCCAAATAGGCCAGGTGGGCCAAATAGGCCTGGCGGGTCGGGTGGGCCAAACAGGCCAGGTGGGTCAGGTGACGGGCCGTGCCAGGGGCCACAAGGGCCAGGCGGGTCGGGCTGGGCCAAATAGGCCTGGTGGGTCAGGTGACAGGCCGTGCCAGGGGCCACAAGGGCCAAGCGGATCTGGCTGGGCCAAACGGGCCAAGTGGGCCAAGTGGGCCCAAGTCGGTCGGGTGGGCCAAATAGGCCCGGGGGGTTGGGTGGGCCAAATAGGCCTTAGCCAGTGGGCCAAATAGGCCCAGGCGGGTCGAGCAGTGAGCCGGCAGCGGACCCGCCCTAACTCCCTTTCTTCTTCATCGATATTTTTTTTTTTTTTTTTTGAGAAACAGTTGAGGATCTGTACCACCGGCTGCTTGGCTTACCACGCCCACGGTGAAGCTACTGGCCGTGGTCGGCCGATTCGGTGGGTCGGACAATCCTTGGCCGTGTCGTCGAAATGAAGAAGAATTTTTTTTTTTTTTTTTTGGTTTAACTTGAGCTGCAACAGCAGCCCTCCCCCGCCCCTCATCGGTGACCAAACCCGACGGTCTGGTATGCCGTCCGATCGGCCCTAGTGCCGGCCGTCGACCGGTAGAAGCCGGACGAGCAATCTGAATTTTTTTTTTTTATTTATTTATTATGGTTGCAGGAATTGCAACAGGCAGCCCCAAGCCCCTCTGTGACACCAGAGCCGATCCCTTGGTGCGCCGTCCGGTCGGCCCTGTCGCCTGCTTTGGTACCGGTCCGGTGGCGGATAAGGCCCCGGCCGGTCAATGACCAAATTTTTATTTTTTTTTGCTTTCCAAAAAAAATCAAACGCAAGCATCCATGGTTCAATCAATCATGCACCGATTTGGCTCTGATACCAATTGATGGTAACTTGATATGGATCCATCGATCCATCCATCCAAATTAAGCCGTAGGATCTAGGCGCATGATCAATCAATACCAATAAACATATAATCTATAAATTATATAAATATGCGCACCTTAAGTGTGAGCCATTAATGGTCGGTTTCCGATCTTCAACGATCTTCTTGCCTTCAAAATCTCTTAGCACAATGGGGATGCTTTCGCCAATAGGGAGGATTGAATTGCGTCGAGCAATCGTTGAGACCAGACACCCCTTATATTTATAGCTAAAGAGTCCTATCCCATTAAGGACTGAAAATACTAATTATATTGTGATTAGAAATTACAATCATACCTTAACTAAAAGACTCACTAATTAGTTGTCTATTCTCTTCAAACTCACCAGAATAGCAACTGTACATCTTAAGATTAATCTTATACCATTCGCCGATCAACGATTTGACCATAATGATGGCCACCAAAATAGAAACTTCTAACATAGATATCACAAACACCATCTCAATGCCTAAGCTTAGGCTCTATCTAAACTCAACCTATTATAGTATACTCTCTCGGGAACAAACATTGGCCAATAACATGAATGGTAATTCCGATATAATTCAAAACGAGGGGCATACATACCTTGATAACCTCGCAGCTATTAAAAATTGTACGCTTTGGTTTTTGCGGGGCCTAAAAGGTCCGACACTGCATGGCACATAATCTGAAGTTGTATCGTATGATTCACATCCAAGTATTCAATGTCTGATTCATATCGGCATATTGGTTGGGTCCCAAGTTGATAAGAATTTCTGACACAATAGATTTTGACATTATGAGCCTACCACTGTACGGCCATATTTTTATTACAAGTGGCACACATCCCAAATATGAGCATAATCATGATTATATTCTCATATAATTTTTCGGGATGTGTATCATTTGAAATCAAAATCTGATCATCTGATGGTAAGAACATAATCTCAAGATCTACTTTTTGGGATAAGAAGCGATTTCCATCATCGCTACAAAGAAGTCAACGGCAAAAGAATGTGAAATACGGGGTGAGAAGGAGTAATCTTGGGTTGTAAATGAAAATACCCTTTTAAAATGTAAGAACGGCCAACCGTGCCTGGAACCACCGTTACCCGTTCTTTCTTGCACAACTAACCGTGCTTCATTGGCATTTACAAGGGTGCCAAATCCATATCGGCGGAGTTGACCCCTATGGCCAATAATACACCTTATTTTTTAATTACTTTGACCTAATTAGACACCTCTAAAAAATCGGCCAATATGTATGAGATATGGTCGATTTTTAAAACCTTGATCACATTGTCTAAAAGGCTCACTAGTCTCCCTAGAGTTCTATTGAAGAAAAGAAAATTTTAATAATTTATCTTTTTTCTTTCATTACATGGGTTAAGGATATGAGTTTTTAATCTAAAAGTTTGGTCCTAAAATATTTTCAACCTTTGACTACAATGTATAAAAACCCCTTTGCTTTTTTTCTGTTTTTTTTTTCCGGATGGTCGTTACTGATCTTTTGCGTGTTCCCATGATAGTTAACCCTTAGATTAGGTTCCCTTTGACATCCAAATGCCCTGAGTTATATAGAAAAGGTGTTTGTCCTACATTGGAGGACACGTGTTCATTAACTAATCAGAACTCCAACCCGAGTTAGCGAAAAACAACTTACGCGCCTAAAAATATTCCCGCGAGATTCAAACCAAAAACAATCCAGCTATATCTCTTTCCTTTCTCTCTCTCTCTCTCCAGCCGTCCCCTCTCTCTCCCTCCAGCCATCTTTGTCTCGGATTTTATTTTTTTATTTTTTTTTGTCTCTGTCTCATTGTCATCTCCCATAGATCAAAGTGGGGTATCTTAGGCGATCTTGTTTGAGAATATTTCGCCTTAAGTTATTTGTGCTAGCACTCATGAACCAAAGATAATTATCCCTACCCATCTTTGGTTTGTGCATTCTAATTTGAAAGCCTCTTATAGTATTAAGCTTGCCATTGATAGGAGCCAACTATTGGTTTGACGCACGGTCGCAAACTCCACAAATTTTATCAGGCATTGGATAAAATTCGCCCAATGCATTACCGGACGAATTATTCGTCATAAAATGGCTTGATCGCAAGGGTTGGCGACTTGGATTAATTTTGTTACCGAAGGTCGTGAGTTCAAATAAGAGCGACTCCAACGACTCCTCTTCTGCGGAGGATGTCATACTCGTGGCATGGTGAGGGGAGAGGGCATTCCTTAGGATTTAATCCAAGCTTGAGATATTCTAAATTATCAAAATAAAAGTAAAAAATCATAATATAGATTTCACTTTCCTAGGTTTTAAATTCCACTTCTTAATAGGAATAGTTGATTAACATACAAAGATAAGGTTTGAAAAATTATGCCATTAAAGTGCCTAAAAAAATGTTGTGTGATAAATAGGCAAGGATCTTTTCCAAGGTTTTTAGAATGAGAGAGATCATAAAAAATCTTATGCCAAACTTCTTAAGTTGGAGGACACATTACCGTCCCCTGACTAGCTAGTGGCTGAAAGGAGGAAGAAGAAGATTTAAGGAAAGGTGAAAATAAAGGAGAAAAAAGACTTTTGCTTTTAAAGTACAAAGTAATTGTACTTGCCTTTTATGTGAAAAGATTCAAACTGACAAAGCAACCATTTAATTTGACTGAGAATTTAACCTTATTTATTTAGACACGTGGCACATTTGGGACGGCTTAGACGACGACCACCATATATATATATATATATACATATATAAGTGTCAGGACGTGACATCCAAAATATTGTTTTAAAGTCACATGAACCTCTGATATATTAGTTAGATCATTTTTTAAAAAAAATTAATTTTGAAAATTAATCACCATCATATAATTTTTGAGTCGTGAAATATAAATCATTAAAATTAATCAAATATTGACTTATACTTTTAATTATTTTTTTTAAATTGATATAAATCATTCACCTATACTCCATGTAACAACCAAAGAATATTTTAAGTGTCATATATACCTTGACGTGAACCTTAGAGGACTTGACCATCCTCCCATGAAGGATAGAACCAGGCCTCCCACATATATATATATATATATATATATATATATATATATATATATATATAAGCTTGCCCATTTTGGTAGGTATAAGTGGCTGTTATGAGGTGGAGGTGGTGGTAGTTGTGGTAGAGTGATGGTACGTGATGTAATGGCGGAGGTAGAAAATACTAGAAAGTCTACGATTTTAATTTTATGCTGTCAAATTTAAAGCAATTTGGTAGAATTGAAATTCCTTATTTTGCCGTATCAAAAAAAAAATATTCCATATTTTAAACAAGCATAGAGAATTTTCAGTCGACAAAAATCTAACCGTATTCCTACTAATTTCCCCAAAAAGATAGGATATTTTTTGAGGAAAAAAGTATGTTGATTAATTTCTAAGAGTACTTTTAAATGCTCTCCTGAATCTTTCAATTTACCCATACTAAAACACATTGACTACATTGAATCAGGCTATTGAAATCTTTTACATGATGGATCTTGAGATCATGGACATAATATCATACGATTAGTGCTTATTTCACGTGGCACAAATCTCAGAAAAGTGATCTTAACATCACATCCATGTTCAAAATTAATTTTAAGGTCACTTTTTTTGGTAAAGACCACATGAAATAAAAAAATTCACCGTTTGATAGTACGCCCATGATCTCAATTGCATGAAAGACTGGGACGATAAATAATCTCCATTGTCCGATTCAATGTGCTTCAGCATGGATGAACTCAAAGATTTGGTCGGTGAATTTAAAGATACTCCAAACGTACCTTTGGTGTCGCAAACATACCAAAGTTTATAGGGCTGGTTTTAGGTATTGGACCCAAGCACCAACATGGCACTCATGTCAATCTCCTTTTGTTCATGTCAATCTCCTTTTGTTCAGATGGTCAAGCCTCAAGAGATACACATTGAATCGGACAACGTGTATCTTCTGAGTGCACACAAATTAGTGAAAGTTCACCTCTTACCTGTCCGTTATGATGTTCAAATTTGCACACGTGGAGCAATTTTGATACCATTTGGTGGATAGGGCAATCATCTAGAATGGACTCGCCTCCAAGATTGGATTGAAAAACTCTTTACTACTTGATTATGAGCCTAAAAGTGCAAAAATGAACTACTACCATGTGATAATCCAAACGAAGGATCAAAATTTTTGCCAAAAATTTCGCTTCGGGCATGACTGAAATGGAAAACTGATAATTTGGATGAAATTTCGGCCAAAATTTTGATTCCCAAACAAAAAGGAATGAAATTGCAGTCCAAAATTTTGTTTCGGTGGCGACCGAAACCAAAATTTTCGACTGAAGTTTCGATCATTTCGGTCGAAATTTTGATCCTTGGTTCAGACCCATTTGTCATCCATTTTTTAGAGCTTGAAAGCTCTTAATTGCATAATACATAAAATGGAGCCATGCTACATATTGATATAAAAAAATTGCTACATATTGATATAAAAAAATTTGCGTGTAAAATATTAGGTCTAGGAGCTTAGTTTCTCCTACGAAGGAGCTCTATTTTTTGCGTAAAATTTGAAGGCCTTAGGCGCCTCTTGTGCCCGTGTCCAGGGTCTGCCCTGGATGGACCCATACACGACATGGTACCATGTGGTGTCAAAGGAATACCATGTGTCCAAAACTGATTAATCGGACACGATCGTTTGTGACCGGGTTGGGCAGCTAAAGCCAGCTCTACTCTTAGTTATCTATCTAATAAGAACAGAAAATACCTTAGTTATATAGAAATTTTTATAGTTCACTCTCATGTGGGAAAAAAATTTATCCTTATATATACTGTAATCCACTTTGGAGGGTAATTTGTAGAGATTTATCTGGAACTCTATTAGCATAAACAAAATAAAGAAGCAAATGTACACAAGTAAAAATTTAAGGATCCTATGGTCTGAGATTGACTCTCCTCTTAGGCAATACATTGTTATGAGCAACCTTTTAGACTCCCAATTCTATTAATGGTGCTGCTATTTGCACTCACCAAACCTCTAAGGGCACCAAAGTTGAGAACTATTGCCTGCTTTGAATCAAAGGATAGAGATCATTCTTGACCCAAATCTTCCACACATGAATCTTGAATTCACAGGCATACCATTGGCAGAATTGGGAGTCTAAAAGGTTTGATGTCCAAATCTTCCACACATGAATCAGATTTGATGTCCACGCGGCACACATCCGAAAAGTGATTTGAAAGAACTTGTTTGATTTGATGTAAGCCTATGATTCCTATTGTTTGTTTCAAACCGGTCAGTGATTTTTTATATGAATGTCCTTAGAGTTTTGGTGGGTGCAAATAAAGTGGCCCTTATGCAAAAATAAACTTCCAAAAACTCTAAGCCCCTTGAATTCCGTGCGAGTCAGATTTTGATAAAATTTGGTGGCTATAAGGCGCTCCACAAGTTATGACGTCTCCAAATGCCTTTAAGCCTTTGATGCAATTTGCATGTGATGGAAGGCAAGAAAAGCATGACAAGAGAAGACAAAAAGACCATTAAAATGTGAGTCAAAAATGAGGACCTGTGCCAACTGCCAACATGTAATCTCCCTCAATTTATTTTTTTATTTTTTTTCTGGATAACATGAGTATCCATGCCTATCAGAGTATCCGCCTAATTCCAAGGACAAATGCGCACCCCAAATTCAGTACATGTCGGATCAACACATAATATAAATTCTTAGGGTAACTTTAAGGGGGGGAAGAGATTCGAATTCAGGTCTCTTACTTTTGGAAGCAGGTATTTGACCAGCTCACCTAACCTCTTGAGGTTAATCTCCCTCAAAACTTAAACATGATTTTGGTAGATCTAACTTAGATTGCTACAAGGTAAAGCAAATATGATGAAGACAAATAGCAAGGTCTTAGTTTCATTGCTTTCTATCATATTCACCAAATTTTCCGACATTTTGAAAAAGTTACAAATAATTTATGATTTTTTGAAAAAACAAATAAAATTATAATCAGTCGTGACTTTTTTAAAAAATCACAATTTTCATCAACTATTCTATAATTTGTGAATTTTTTCCATAATTTTTTTATTTTTTTATTTTATAATTTACTTTTTAGTTTTCCAAATTTTGACTATTTTTTCTCGAATTTGACAAATTTTACAGATATTTAAAAAAAAAAAATTAAGCCGATTTACTCCCGAATCTCTACTCGGTCACTTTGCTTCGTATCTCGTGACAATCTATTTCAATATACTTTATTCTTCAGCAAAACTAAGATCTATAATAATTTAAATGACATTAATATAATTACAAAATAAGTGTGCATATGCATGCATAAATATTAGAACCTTCACATGACTAAACAACCTTTAGCCTAATAAAATATCTCAGATGACGCCTATTTCCCCATGTGAAAGAAAGTTTGGGACTTTTTTTTGTGAAGAATAACAATAATTTCACTAGTAAAACAAAAATGACTAGTGAAATATATAATTGAGAAGATAACTTTATAATAATTTAGATTACCACAATCCACTACAAAATATAAGACTATTAGTGGCAGTTTTTGCCTGTTTTTGCCTGTCCTGTGGACCCACTATGATGCAATCTGTGATGAAGCTTTGATAATGAACATAACATTTAGGGTAACTTTATGAGCACCCACGCAAAAGTGATCACGTGTGCAACTCCTTGAAAAATATTGATTGCGATCAGATGATAGAGATCGTGTTTTACCCGATCTTTCACAAAATGAATCTAGAAATCAATTTGCACACGGTCAGTTTTTTATTGCACGTGTCACAAATCCCCAACAGCTGGTCCTAAAATTTTATGACACAAATCACACTCAAATGTGATTTTAGGGCCATTTTGGGCAATAAAAACCTGACCGTCTAATAGGTGATATGTGATTTCAAGATCTATTTTGTCGATCTGATCTAAAGCAATCAATGATTTTGAAGGGGTTTCCAACGTGGGCGCTTTCAGATGCTATGTGGGCGCTAATAGATGTACCATAACTTTTATAGATTGTGAGATGAGGCACAACTTGCTCCTCGGTTCTTGAGGCTGTCTTAGCCGAATTAATGGACGTATAAAAAAAAATGATTTGCACCCGCTCATTAATTAAATGGTTGAGTACAAAAAGGGTAAAAAAGTTTCATAGATAGCTCAAGCTTGTGATGGGTCTGTGAGATCCGTGTCCTTCCAATTTTTGGTTAATGGTCATGTTCTTGGCCATGTCCAATCAAGTAGGGGTCTCCGCCAAGGGGATCCTTTATCCCCGTACCTTTTTATTCTGTGCGCTGGCGTTTTCTCCACTCTGTTGAGTTCTATTGTTATTAATAAAAAAATCTCCGGTATTCGTGTCTGTCGGGGGGCTCCGACTATATCCCATTTATTCTTTGTCGATGATAACCTTATCTATCTTAAGAAAAATGAATCGGAATGTGGGGAAATTTTGAACATTCTCAAACTCTACAAAGAAGCGTCCGGTCAAATCATTAATTTTGACAAATCTACGCTTTCTTTTAGTAATAATGTTCAAAATGAAATGCTTGGCCGTATCCAAAATATTTTTCAGGTAAAAAACACGGCAACCCCAAAAAAGCATCTCGATTTACCTATGATGATAGGGAGGTCAAAGAAGGTGGCATTTGAATGCATCAAAGAAAGGGTGTGCAAAAAACTCATGGGATGGAAAGGAAGGTTACTATCAAAAGCGAGAAAGGAAGTGCTAATTAAGGCTGTGGTACAAGCGATCCCAACATACATGATGAGTTGTTTTAAACTCCCTGTAACCCTGATTCATGAACTGTCTTCCATGATTGCAAATTTATGGTGGGGTAAGAAGACAAATGAAAAAGATATTCATTGAAAAACTTGGAAGGATCACTACAAAAAATAAGGCTAATAGCGGCAGTTTTTTTTAATAAAAAACTGCCACTATTAGTCCTGTCGCTACAAAAAACTGCCGCTACAAAAACAATAGCGGCAGTTTTTTATAGCGAAAGAACTAATAGCGGCAGTTTTTTATTAAAAAAAACTGCCGCTAATAGTCTTATTTTTTGTAGTGAATAAAGCTAAACCGAAAGTGAATGGAGGCCTAGGATTCAAGGATCTTGTTGCTTTTAATTCTGTATTGTTAGCCAAGCAAGGATGGAAGGTTCTAAATTATCCTCTTATCTCTTCCTAGTCACATCCTTAAAGCCAAGTATTTCCCCGATCTCATCTTTCCTTAAAGCTTGTTGTGTGGGAAATTTGTCTTATACTTGGAATAGTATTGTAGGTGCAAAAAACATCATTGAGGCTGGGATGATCTAGAGAGTTGGGACTGGTAGATCTATCAAAATATGGGAAGATAGGTGGATTCTAAGGGCGCCGACATACAAGATTATTACTTCAAAAATTGAGTGTGGGTTTGAATATGTTGCCGACATTATTGTGAATGAACCAAAGCGGTAGAATGAAGAACGGATTCAGAATCTATTTCTTGAGGATGATGTTGAGGCCATCCTAAAAATCCCTTTACCTATGAACTCTAAAGATGATAAAATAGCATGGGTATTTGATAAGAAAGAGAGTTTTTCTGTCAAAAGTGCTTATAAAGTTGCAGCTGAGATTCAATCACAGTCTGATGGTGCCACCTCATCTGACCCCTCCTGGGAAAATTGTTTCTAGAAGACCTTTGGGACCTTTGTATTCCAAATAAAGTCAAAATCTTTATTTGGAGAGCGTGTAATGATATCCTTCCTTCCCGATACAATCTTCATAAGAAAATGGTAAACATTTTTCCCAAATGTGAGTTCTATGACAGTTCTGTAGAAACGTCTATGCATGCGCTTAGGGATTGCTCAAAAGCGGAATGTTGTTGGTTTTCTTCTTCATTGGGGGCTCTGCTATATCATGTTCAAAATGCATTTTTCAAAGATTGGGTAATGGAGTTTTACAATTTTTATGGGAAACATGATTTGGATAGATTTTCTATTGTTGCTTGGGCGATATGGGATGAACGAAATCAGGTGATACATGGAGTTGTGACCACGAATCTCGTTGCTAATGGAGTTTTACAATTTTGATGGGAAACATGATTTGGATAGATTTTCTATTGTTGCTTGGGCGACATGGAATGAATGAAATCAGGTGATACATAGAGCTGTGACCAGGAATCTCGTTGCTATTGTAACCAGCGCTGAAAAGTATCTCAGCGATTTTATTAAAGCGAACTAGGAGGCACCAGATCCTACCTCTATTCCCCTTCGTCACCCGAACGCTCATCCAAGCAAGGGTCTCCCCCTCAGCCTAATTTCGTAAAAGCTAATTTTGATGGGGCATGGTGTGAGATGAAAAAATATATTGGTATTGGGATTATTATACGGGATCAGGATGGTAGCGCTTTGGCTTCTCTAGCCAAGCATTGCATGAATATCTCTGGTCTCAAACACTGTGAGGCCTTTGCTCTCTGTTTTGCTATTCAGTTTGCCTATCAATGTAGGTTTCGGAAGGCTTTATTCAACGGTGACTTCCTCAAGGTGATAAATATCGTCTCCGATTGCAAGGGGGATTTATCTCAATTAGCCTTCTTGTTTTAGGATATTAGAGAGGGCCTACGCCTCTTTGATGAGTAGAAATGCTCTTATATCAGACGAGACGCGAATGTTGTTGCTGATCTTTTAGTGAAGCTAGGATTAAGGACTGGTTATGATGAAATCTGGATGGAAGACGCTCCCCCACAGATTTTCAATGTTATTTCTTCTCATCCTATTTCTGTCACTTAATATAAAATTCTTGCCCTCTTTTTCATCAAAAAAAAAAAAATTACCTGATTGGGCTACCTCATTTTTCATCATTTTTCATCTTAATGCATGAGATTATTGTCATTGCCAAGATCTTTCTGTGTTTGGGTTAGCTCTTATAAGAGCAGAAGCAACTCTTTTCTTGCTCTTTGTTTTATCAGCTCTGATAGAGAGTAGACAGAGAGCAGTTTTATCACTTAAAATAATTTTCTGTCAGAGCAAATGGGGAGAAGAGCTGTGTTACCAAACATGAAAACAGTTCTCTATCGGGAGCCAAAGAGCAAAAGAGTTGCTCTTTGCCCTAAGAGAACTAACCCAAACACAACATAAGATTCATATATGACACATAAGCGTTTGAGCTATTATGAGTGCAATATTAATTTTTTCGTTCCATTCTCGTGCTCCAAAAGCAACCTAAGATTCATATATGACCATAAAATATCTGACTTTTGGGGACAATGTTAGTTATTTCTCATCACATGAATTGATGAGTTAGATCTAAATCTAACTCTCAAATTTTAAAGGAAATTTAATTATTCAGCCTACTAAATTAGTTCCAAAATTTAGAATTTAATAATTATCTGAATATTTTTGAATCGAATGGCTGGAACTTTTTTTAATTTAATTCTAATTATACTATTATTATCTTAGCTCTAAAATCTTCATAATATATTACTAATAAAAATCTTCATAATAGAATTATCTCTTTGAGATGGTTTTAAACTAATAAAAATTCGAATATAAAAAAATGTCCATTTTCATTCTAAAAATATAATTTAATATTTTAAATCATAATTTGATCTAAGTCGTCTGATCCTTTTGTGGTTAAGATGTAAAAAAAATTAGTATAAGTGATTGGAACGAAACACGGTCTGTATCATACGATTCAATGCCATCAATTGTTTAATCAGGTGATGGGCTTTGACTATGTTAAATCATATAATAAAGATCATGTTTCGTGTCAATCTTTTGTATCAAAGATCTTTTCATCATGAACTTCAAATGAGATTCTTTAGATGACGTTTCCATAAAATATCAAGTCTTTCTTTCAAATAAGGTGCAACAGCACAATTTTTAGGAGCAAGTAATCACTCCTCTTTAAATTAGGTACCTCTATTCGAACCAAAACCTTTTCCGAAAGTGCTATTGTCTGAGACCCCTTGAAACATATTGACCGCTTTAAATCAGATGATGGCAATCGCTTTTTACCCCCCGATCTTCCACAGTAGAACTTGAGACCAAGATCTTACCATCATACGGTCGCTTTTAGTTTCCATGTCCCAAATTTGCCAAGACAATGGTCCTAAAATCATGTTTGAGCGTGATGTGTGTCATATGATTTTAGGGCCTCTTTTCAGGTTAGTGCCACATGGACAAAAAATAGGTTGTCCGATAGTATGCTCATGGTCTCAAGATCCATTGTGTGGAAGATCAAGCTGTAAAATGTTAGCCATCATCTGATTTTATACAGTCAAGGGTTTTCAAGGGGTCTCAAATGTTGGTGCTTTCAGAAAAGTTGTTGACCCAAATGGAAGTATCCTTTTAAATTGAGGCTTGGGACTATGTGCCGTTGAGTGGAGAAAGTATTGCGTACGAAAAGTGTTCCGTTAGTGTTGGTTAAGTGGCAGAATCATCCAGCTGAGAAGGCCACTTGGGAGCGCGAAGCGGATGTGAGGGAACAATACCCCCAATTGTTTGCAGAGAGTTGAGCAAAAGTTGTACTTGTAATGTTAAATTTTTCTTGAAAATTTCATTAATGAACTAGTGTATAAACTAGTGTATGAGTTATAAATGAACTAAGTTTGAGTTATAAAGGAATGTGAAGTACTCAGTACCTAGGTGTAACGTGACAGAAAGTGTAAGGAGTCGATTACATTAACTAGTGAAGGTTTTCAAAAAATTAAAGAGAAAAAACACGGACTGGAACTTTCTGTTCAAAATCGACCGGTCAAATTTGAGAAAACAGAGAGCAGATTTTGCACGGAGCTAAAATAGGTTAAAACCAACCGGTCGAAACCCAAATCGACCAATCGATTTTGGAATCCAACCGGTCGAAATTAATTTGACCAGAAGAAAGCATGAAGCTGAGGTTTTAAGTGAAAGACCGACTGGTCGATTTTTGAGTTCGACCGATGGATTTTTGACAGATGCCTATAATTTGGGTTTTAATTGTGGATTCGAAAAAATTCAAATTTAGGCTTTGCGTTAGGGATTTCGTTGGCAGCTCATAATGCCAATGACCATCAGCAGACACCACCCACATCTCCAATTACTACAACTCCACCACTACCATTAAACTCGGCATTTACGGAGTTTTGGAGGATGCATCCTCTAAGTTTTTCAGGGCAAACAAAGCCAATAGAAGTGGAGAATTGGCTAAGTGAAATGGAAAAGATATTCAGTGTGCTAACGTACATTGAAGATGAGAGTGTTCGGTGGGCAGCTTTTATATTAGACGGAGAGACAGGCCCATGGTGGAAGTTCGTGGCCAGGACCCGAGCACAAGAGACTCCAGGATTGTTATGGAGCTGGGATGAATTCATAGAAGAGTTCAATAAGCAGTACTTCCCTGAGGTAGTGCGGAACCAGATGGAGGTGAAATTCCTTCAACTAGAGCAAGGGAATATATCAGTGAGGGAATATGGAGTAGAGTTTATGAGACTCGCACGTTTTGCTCCTGAGTATGTGGTCTCAGATCTGATGAAGGCCAAGAAACTCCAATATGGCTTAAGGTCAGATATCAGGGGTAGAGTCTCAGCTTTCGAACTGAAGACGTACGGAGAAGTCATGAGCAAGAGCCTCGTGATAGAGGAAGATATCGTAGACATGTATCGGAGAAGGGACCAACAAGGAAAGAGAATGATAGATTAGAGTAAGGTGGGCAACTACGAACCAGTGAATAAAAATCTGCATTTCGTAGCACCGGTGCAGAGGCAATTTACACAGACACCTTATACTAGATCGCCTCAGATCAGCTACACTAAGCCACCTATGCCAACTTCTGTGAGACCAATCTTCTATGAGAACCCAGCGACCACTGCAGGAGTATCTGTTACCCAGGGTTTCTCTAGAGCAGCATCATCCACCCCAGCTGAGACATGTGTTAAGTGTGGTAAGTCTCATAAGACTTCCAATTATAGGTGGGATACAGGCGGATGCTTTAAATGTGGAAAGATGGGGCACATAATTAGAGATTGCCCGGAGATGCGGAAGGAAAGGACTGCATCAGCTCTTATGCCTCGGCCGTTGCAAACAAAGAAGCCAATAATGCAAGGGCGAGCATATGCCATAACCGCCCAGGATGCCCAAAATAGTAATGACATTATTTAAAGTGAAAATTCTTTTAATTTAATTAAAATGTTGATTGAATTTTAGATAGAGAAGGTGTATCAATAATAGGGAGTAATCTTAAATTAAATTTCCTTAAATGCATCACTTTTGATACATAAGTCAACTTCTTAAATATGTGTACAATATAGGTACTTTACAAATATACGGTAAAGGAAGTGACCTTAGTTATGAAGCGAGAGTGTTGATAGACCCAGGGACTACCCACTCATTTATCACGCTACAGTTTGCGAGGAGTATGGGGGTTGTTCTGAAAGAATTGGACTTTGTTTTGGCAGTGTTAGTCCCGACAGGGAATTCAGTTAATATTGAGATGATTTGTCACTCAGTTGTTGTTGCCATCGAAGATTATGACGTTCATGAATTAGTGGCAGATTTAGTTTTGTTAGACATGCAAGGATTCGACGCAATCCTCGGTATGGATTGGTTATCCAAACATCGAGCAAGCGTTGATTATCTGAATAAGGTGGTTATCTTTAGACCAAATACGATGAGATCATTCAAATTCCTTGGAATGCGATCAACCTTTATACCGCTGATCTCTGCAGTCAGAGCTGAACGTTTGATAAAGAAAGGGTGCACTGGGTACCTAGCATTTCTGAAAGAGGATAAGGAAATGAAGAATGTCATAGCCGAAATTCTAATAGCGTGCAAATTCGAGGATGTGTTCCCAAAATAATTGCCAGGGTTACCACCGGATTGGGAAGTAGAGTTTGCTATTGACTTAGCACCGGGTATGGAGCCTATATCTAAAACACTATATAGAATGGCTCCAGCCGAGTTGAAGGAGTTGAGAGGTCAATTGCAAGACTCTTAGAGGATTCGTGAGACCTAGTTTGTCTCCTTGGGGAGCACTGATCTTATTCATAAAGAAGGACGGGTCGTTGAGATTGTGAAGCGACTATCGTCAGCTGAACAAAGTAACTATTAAGAATCGATATCATTTGCCCAGGATTGATGATCTATTTGATCAGTTATAAGGCGCAAGGTTCTTTTTTAAGATTGATTTGAGATCTAGATACCATCAATTGCGCGTTAAGGCAGAGGATATATCGAAGATAGCATTTAGAATGAGATATGGACACTGAGTTTTTGGTGATACCGTTCGGATTGACAAATTCATCGACGTCATTCATGCATCTGATGAATCGGATATTTAAACCACACCTAGACACTTGCATAGTAGTGTTCGTAGATGACATTCTCATCTACTCTAAATCCAATGAAGAGCATGAAGAAGAACGTTTGAGGATTGCTCTGCAGACATTGCGTGAACACCAATTATATGTAAAGCTCAACAAGTGCGAGTTTTGGTTGAGAAAGACAGCTTTTTAGGACATGTTGTCTCAAAGGATGTTATTACCGTAAATCCTTCAAAGATCGAGGCAGTAGTGGAATGGGAACAATCAAAGACTGTGATGGAAATTCACAGTTTCCTTGGTCTCACTAGATATTACAAACAGTTTGTAGAGAGATTTTCCAAGATCTCTGGACCACTCACTAAGCTTACAAGAAAGAATGAGAGATTCGAATAGACTGAAGAGTGTGAGAAGAGTTTTCAAGAACTCAAGAAGAGGCTAACTTCAGCTCCAGTGTTGGCTATACCTTCTGGCAGTGGAGGGTTTGCTGTATACAGTGACGCTTCATACAGTGAGTTAGGTTGTGTGCTCTACCAAAATAAGAAAGTGATTGCGTATGGGTAAAGACAGCTTAAGGACCATGAGAAAAATTATCCAACACACAACTTGGAACTAGTCAGAGTGATATTTGCGCTAAAGATATGGAGACACTACCTATACGACGAGACCTTTGAGATATTAATTGATCATAAAAGCCTCAGATACTTGTTTACACAAAAAGAGCTTAATATAAGAAAATACAGATGGATGAAATTTCTCAAGGACTATGATTGCTCCATTCAGTACCACCCAGATAAGGCTAATGTGGTAGCAGATACTTTGAGTCGAAAGGATTCGGCTCTATTATCCATCCTTATCAATGGAAGCTGCTAGAGGACCTTTCGTTGTACGACACCAAGATTGAGGAACAAGCTTCAGGGGCCTTGTTGGCTAACCCCACAGTACGACAGACAATCTTTGAGCACATTTAAGAACTATAGATGAAAGATCCATAGTTAGTAAAGATCAGACAGGGTGTGATTGATGGTAGTAGGCCAGATTTCTCAATTAAGGAGGACGACTCATTATTATTCAGAAGATGTCTATGTATACCCATTGATGTCAACCTTCGGTAAACCATCTTAGACAAGGCTTACAAGTCTAAATATGCCATACACCTTGGTAGCACCAAGATGTACCAAGACATGAGAAAGAACAACTGGTGGAGAGGGCTGAAACAGGATGCGACTGAATACGTGTCGCAATGCTTAGTATGTCAGCAAGTGAAAGTAGATCACAGACATCCAGTAGGTTTATTACAACCGTTACCTATGTCAGAGTGAAAATGAGAGTCGATCTCTATGGATTTAATTGTGGGATTGACACGGACTGCGAAGCGATACAATGCCATTTGGGTAATCATGGATCGATTAACCAAGTCAGCTCACTTCTTGCCTTATAACATAGTGTATACGACGAGGAGGCTTGTAGAGATGTACATGAAGGAGATTGTCTGACTACACGGCATTCCAGTCAGCATCGTTTCAGATCGTGACCCGTTATACACTTCTAAGTTTTAACAAAAGTTTCAAGTCGATACCGATTCATTGTAAAGTCGATAACAATTATATAAGTCATCGTCATCAATTATAAAATGAATCGATGCCGATTCATTGTAGAGTCGATAACGACTCTATTTCGAGTCGTCGAGAGCTTTAAATTGTCTATTTGTGCCTACAATAGCTTTACTTTACTTACAAAATTATCCATGTACTGCGTGCCCGCCAAACATCTGAAAGATTGCACCACCAGCGTATAGTTACCGACAGTGCTTACATAGTCGCTGCATAAATAAAGGCCAACATAACTAATCTTCGTAATACATTTATAAATTTATAATAATAAAGTAAAAGATTCAGGCTTGTTCCTAGGAAGAATAACTTACTCGTCCTCCGACTCAGGCTTGTTCCATATGTCTAGCATGTATGTATCATTGTCGGCCGACAAAGAAGATAGCATCATCAGTAGACCTGTGCTCGGTAGTAGCATTAGTCACCGGTCCAGGCTCAGCAATTTTTCTTTCAATGGCCTTCTCGATTATAGGCTTTTTTACCGTCGCTACCCTTCGTTGTGTCCTAGGTTTGACAACAGCTATTTTGATGAGTTTCCCTTGCCTAGGTCTTAAGCGAGGGTCAATTTGTTGGTGCGGCAATTGGGAAGCGGTTTGCTCTTCACCAGCTAGACCCATATCGGTTTAAGTTTCAGGTTGCTCGTCAGCAGCTGCCATCACCTCACCCATGGGAGGATCCTGATGCAGGGGAGCTGATGGTTCCTCATTGACCGTTGTGTTGCACACTTTCGATATCAGCTCCTCAATACCGCCATCCTGAATATCGAAATAATGGTGTAAAATATTTTAAAAAGTCCAAATCGATTTTACATTTAATCGTTATCGACTGTATATATAGTCGATAACTATTAAATATACAGTTGTTATCGACTGTATATATAGTCGAAAATGATTAAATATACAATCGTTATTGATTGTACATATAATCGATATCGACTCTATATAGAGTCGATAGCGATTGTAAATATAATCGTTATCGACTCTATATACAGTCGATATCGATTTATGTTAACAAATCTGAACACATAAATACCACGTTTCAACGCATACCTTAGGTCTCGCCTCCAATAAATTTTCAAGAAGTTCTTTTATATTCCCCTGGCCCTTTCTGACCAACGAGTTGTAGTGATTCAACTTCTGTAACTCTGCATCCCTTGATTTCACTCGCTCATTCAAGGAGTTGCATAGTTTCTCTATGGAAGCACAATGTTTCGTCAGGACCTTATTCTCTCCCTCCAAATCACTCACTCTTTGGGTGAGCTTCAAGTTCGCCAGCGCCAAACCGTCGACCCTCCTCAACAACGACTCATTGGAGGTGGGCGGTTCAGCTGGGCTCCCTTTTGCAGCTAGGCTCTCCTTCGTGGCCCCCCTAGTTCTCTGTCGCTCTACACCTGCATGGACGGGGCCCTTTTTCGAGGACGGTTCTTCGTCCGACGTCGATTGGTCATCCCATTCTTCCTCGTCAATATTTTCGACCGGAATGTAATTTCTCTTCTTCTTCGGCCGCATCTCTTCCACAGCTTTCTTGACCGGTTCATGAGGCTCTTTCCTCTTCCCCCCAACGACATTTTTAACCCGTAGATATTCTTTTATGACGGGTATCTCTAATTCAAAGTCAACAGGCACGAGGGGAGCGCGAAGCTTTTGAAAGAAAAGAAAATACGGTAAATAATAAACTAAATTGATCATATATTTCAAATGCAAAGTATCGACTATTTAATAAATCATTATCGATTTTGTAATGAATCGATAGCGACTATTTAATAAATCGTTATCGATTCTGTACTGCATCACTATCGATTACTTAATGAATCGATATCGACTACTTAGTAAGTCGTTATCGATTCTGTAATGAATCATTATCGACTTCTTAATTAGTCGTTATAGATTTTGTACAGCATCGCTATCGATTACTTAATGAATCAGTGTCTACTACTTCCGCAAGTGTAACCTCTGATCCTTGACTGCGCCCTGTCCGACCATTTCAGCAGTCGTGGGAAAGGGACCTCGAGGCCTATCTGGGAAGGCGAGATATCTGGCAGCATCTCGTAAGCCCACCATTAAAGTACACATATGAATCCATATGTGTTGTACATCTTAAGGGCTTTATCCATCTCGGCGGTCTTTCTATTCGTCGTGTCCTTCATTATATACTCTATCAAGTCATGGTACACGTGGAGATCCCACGGAGTTCGATTAAAGTTCTTGACGTCATCGATGAGGTCGATGTGGTCTTCCGCCAGTTGATGGTGGGACCTGGAAAAAAGAAATATACATAACACATATAGAAGAGATAACTTTACAAAGTCGTCATCACTTTTCGATCTCCAAATTGCAGCATCTATATAAGAACGGAGAATTTTTTCATGAGGTGTTCCACGAAAGTATTTGTATCGAATGGTTTATTCTTCCGGTGGTTTAACGGACGGGGTATATTTTTTTAGGTCAACTACGGCAAGGCCCAGTATCAATGCAATGTCCAACTTCTGTAGATAGACATCAGTCTTCCCGATTCGAAAGTGATTTTTTTCAACCCAAAACGTCAACATCGCATCGACCACATCGGAAATAAATTTCACACCATTAGGCATTTGAAATATTCCACCGAAAATTGAATCTCTCAGCAACTTCTTTCGAGTTGTGGTAGCATTATCGGAGAGATTTAAAATTGCACTGGGGGAATACTTGGCAACAGGTCGGTATACAACCATCTTGACAGCTTGTTGAAATGAACTGTAATAAAAAAAGAAATGACTGAGTCCCATACTAACAAAGATAGTTTAAATGTTAACTGAACTGTAATATATAAAACCGATATCGATTACATTAGAGTCGATATCGATTGTATATGTAATCGATAACGACTATAAATGTAATCGATAATGACTATTAATAAAATCAATAACGACTCTAAATGTAATCGATATCGACTATAAATGTAATCGTTATCGACTCTAAATGTAATCGATATCGACTCTATGAAAATCGCCATCAATTTTATTTATAGTCGTTATTGATTACATATAGAGTCGATATCGATTACATTAAGAGTCGATATCGACTCCATATAAAGTCGCTATGGGCTCAAAATATTTTATTTACATTAAAAATATTTAATTTACAGACTCAAAATATTTCATGAAGTCTCCATCGACTCAAAATATTTTATTTGCATTCAAAATATTTCATTTACAGTTAAAAATGAAATCTTGACACACTAAACTAAGACTCTAGCAGTAACGTCCGATAGAAGATTCTTCGATAAAGATCGGTCCTAGGCTTCTAACCAAAATTTAGGAAGATGGATAATAAGCAGGTAGTGGATGGAGTTAAGAGGTGGGTGATTCCATCTTAATTTTTTTTTTTCTTTTCTTCTTTTTCTTTTCTTCCTTCGCCAAAATTTTCTGTACATCCTCGTATTCGTCCCATAGGAACTGCAGAGGATCTGATTCT
The DNA here is from genome assembly GCA_021018995.1 of Chloranthus sessilifolius. Taxonomy (NCBI): domain Eukaryota; kingdom Viridiplantae; phylum Streptophyta; class Magnoliopsida; order Chloranthales; family Chloranthaceae; genus Chloranthus; species Chloranthus sessilifolius. Next base: position 12,815,636 of record CM037586.1, read on the forward strand.
AGTGGTGGTGGTGGGTCCTTCCATACTGGAAAGAACTTGATTTGGTTATACTTGATTTTTTTATCGTCTGTCATGGGGAAAGATGGGCTAGTAGGGATGATAGGGACTCATTTTACTAAGGACGAACTAAACCTGTATTTAAAGCGCCTAGATGATGGAATACAAATCGTTGTATTAAATTTTCTCATCCTTCCAAGCTTACTTGCCATAATGATTTTACAAAAGGGTAATTGGCAATAAATTGAAGGAAATTAAACGTCGGTTGAGATAAATATAAAACCTCGTATGATTTATAATGGGTTATGGCATCGAGGAGTTAATATGATAGGTAATAATTATATTCATAAGATGAGTATTAATCATATACAGAGAGAGTTGATATCGATTTTTTATAGAGTCGTCATCGACTATTTATATAGTTGATTACGATTACAAATACAATCGATATCGATTGTGTATAGGATAACCTTAACAAATTATGTCAAAATGTGCAACAAAGAAAGGAGAAAAAAAAAATCTACAGCAATGGAAGGTAATTTTAATTCTAACTTACAGATTTGGTAGCTTGAAGATTGTAGAACTGAACGCTAGTGTCTACGAAGCGACACCGACTCTCCACCGACTTCGAACGAAAAAGTAAAAATTAGAAAAAAAAGGTAAATAGTGAAGAGTTGAAAAAAGGGCGGCTATATATTACATTAGAGGTAGTTTGGGCATTTCCTAAGGGTGGGCGATGGCTCGGCACGCAGCGGGTCGGTTTGGGTAAAAGTGAAACTACAGGGCCTCTGACGTAAAAAGTGTACCTGACAAGGCCGGTCAGGTAAATTTCTCATATATATATATATATATATATATATATATATATATAGATATAGATATATATATACTAGACTGTCCTTAAAATCATATTTAATGACCCACTTCTGTCCTTGAAAACTGTGTGACTTTGATTTATCCGAGGGCCAGTGTTACGTGGAGGACAAATTTTATCCAGACAAAGAGCAAGTGGAAGATGTGACGCATGCAATTGCCTATCAGTGTCGTAAGACTCAATTAATGCAAGTCGATGCAATCAATCACATTGTGTCACTCCAGTCATCTGTAATTTCTCTTTTTTTATTTTTATGTCTTTTATATATAATTTTTCTTTAATTATCCCAATCATGGAATCAATCATCAGATATCATGGTGCTTAATTAGCAACATCAAAAAATGGTGCAGCTAATAGGTGATCCTAATCGGGCCTACCTTCTACAGTTGTGCCCTAGTCTCACCCAAACTTAAGCGGGCTTTGATATGCTCAGCCCTAGCCTTAAACTAGAGTGGGCATGGCCGGATTTGGGCCGTGCTTTGTTGTTTACTAGTATTTTTTCTAGTTATGTATACTAATATTTTTGTTTACCTCTTCATAATATAAAAAAACTATTGCTAATCGAAATGGGTACTCAAAGTTTTTGAGATTTCACGGTTGCAGATGTTGCGGCAGCGCTGACAGCCGAGCAAATATAAACTAAAAAGAAATAGATAAAGCTTCATGGCTATGAGAGAGAAAACCTGCTACCCATATATATATATATATATATATATATATATATATAAAATATTTAATCAAATCTAATAAAAATAGATCAGAGATTTTGGAGCGTCTGTTTTGCTTGATGAGCTTATGTAATCAGAGAGCAATGGCAGATGAGCTGATGGGCGATGGCTCCTTGCTAAGCTTGTGAGAGCATTGGACTTAACCCGGCCGGGCCAAGCCAGACTTAACCTCGGGTCACAATTTATATCATGCAGCCTAAAATATAATAAGTGTACATGTCAGATTGGGCTTACGGGCTTTTGGCTTTAAAGCCTAGCCCGGCCAGAAAAAATGTGGGCTTTAAGGCCCTAACCCGGCCCTTGGACACGGGTTAGGCGGGCTGACAAGCCAGCCCGTCCCTTTTTGACAGCCGTAAAAAATACCATTTTTATACTTTACTCAAAAAATATATTTTAATCTCATTTTTTTCATATAAAACGCATTTTCTTCGATTATGATTATCAAAGGATTTGAACCATCCGATTGAAGACTTAAATATCTACCGTCAAAAACAGTAGACAAACCGCTCATATTTATGACGCTTCAAATGGGTCAATTCAGTTTAATACACGAGCTACCATATTCAAAATGAGTACCTTTAATTCTATCAAAAACAAATTTTAGTACCTTTAATTCCACGTACCAAATCTTTGAATTCACCCCTTTATTGACTAATTTGAATCCAATGATACAGATTATTTTCATTCCAAAATTTCACATAATGGATTTGGAGATCATTGGTGTGTCATCAGACAATATATTTTTGATTTCATACGGTACACATCTCAAAAAGTGACCTTATTTGAGTGTAATGAGTTTCACCTGATGTTAAAAACCGATCATGGATGATAAGAGCATGATCTCAAAATACATCATGTGAAAAATTGAGATTAAAAATGATCGGGTCGTCAGATTCAAAACAATCAATGAATTTCAGTGGGGGTAAATTTAAAGGTATGCATTTAAAATATATGCCAAGTGGCCTAATATTGCTGTCATGGCCTTTATTCAAGACTCATTAAAAAAGCTAGTACCAGGCGGACGGCCGTACCAATTCCATTAACTGGGGTAACCAAAATTGGACAAATGGCAGTTGGCACCACTAATTAACAAATTCTAGTTGCAACATGGCAGGTATAATGTCAGATAGCGCTGGGGTTCAACCTGGCCCGGGCCTGATTCCCAATTTTTTGGCTCCACCCTAACTCAGGCTACTGTGTACTTAGTCCAAGCCTGATCGGTCAAGCCGAACTTATTCTTTTTGTAGCCTTTTTTTATAATTGCTATGTTTTTAAGAAAAAATTTGGTTAAAAATTTTCAAATTCAGTTTATTTATGTGAATAGATTTTATAGACTTTATGATTTCTTCTTACAATCAATTTTAAATAATTTTTTTTATCAAAGTTTAAAGAAGGTGAAATTAAGTTAATTACAATGTCTTTAACTAAATATTATTATATATATAATATTTTTTTATATTTTACCTAGGCCAGGGCGCAACATGCTTAGCTCGGCTCAGGTTGGCATCATAAAAAATATTATTATTTTTGGGACGTGTGCTAGCTAAAATCCAATCGGGCCCAGCCCATTCAAAGCCCTAAAATTTTTGAGGTAAACACATAGTTTAAAGCCTCGTCCCTAGTGGAATGCAAAGATACAGTCGGTTTGGATAGCAGATATTAATCCAATGTTTGGACTGATAAGTTAGCTCTTAGAAGGCAGAAACAGCTCTTTCCCTGCTCTTTATCAGAGTAGATTTTAACTACTTTGACAAAGAACAGGCAGAGAGTAATTTTATCACTTAAAATAACTCTCCACCATAGTAAAAGGGGTGAGAAGCTGGGTTATCAAACATGAAAATAGTTCCATGCCGGAGCAAGAGAGCGAAAGAGTCGCTCTTTGCCCCGAAAGAGCTAACCCAAATACTGCCTTAGTCAATATCTATCCGGTATGATCAATTTTGATACTAATTTAATTATTTATATATTAAAAAAGGGATAATGGCTCCTCATCAAAGGATGTTTAAATGATCTTACATCATTCAAAAGTAATATTTTATCCGAAACCATTGAAGTGTGATTTATCCTTGTGCCATGTCGTACACATCTTTGATCAATCTAAATTGTCCAAGTGAAAATCCATCATTGGAACATGTCTCGACCAAAGGATCGTGCTTCTAAATGGATGTAACCCATCCGATCGGTAAACTTTAATATCAATCATTAAAATTAAGAACAACCATTGGTATTAGAATGCACAAATCGGATGATTCGAATCCCCCAAAAAATGTGATTGGAACAATAACCGTTCACTTGATATATCACTTTGACGGCATGGATTTCTAAGATCATTAGCCAATAAATGGTGAATGATCATTTAAACACCATTTAGTGTTTAATTGGCAGTCAGGAGAGTCGGTACAAAAAAAATTAGTATTAATTAGTATCAACTACTGTATCAGTATCGGCTATCGGCTGATACATATCAGTCGAGAGATCGAACCGATATAATATCAGTCAATAGCCATATGATATTTGTCGATATTGAGATTGGTTCCAATCCGATTCTGGTATTAGACTGATATTGATATCAATTTTCAGCCAAATCGATACATATCGATACGTATAATCTATTAGGTATGTATCATGTGATTTTACTATTATTATTATTATTATTATTATTATTTACAGTATTAGTTATCATAACGGTCTGTCCGACAATGATGCTGAGAATGGTAAGATTATTTCAGAGGTCATGTCTTGCAATCAGCAAACTTCATTGCTTAGGTGATTGATTTAACGGTTAGGAACTTCCAATCGGGTTTTCGGGTCACTGTCACCCGATTGCCCAATACGACCCGACCCCACCCAAGTTAACCTTTAGGTCGAACCATCCAAACCTCAACATCAGGTCAGGTGCCTCATGTCCGACCCGACCCAGCGGATTAAGTTTATGTGCCCGACGCAATAGAAAAATCAGCCGAGGCAGGTCGGTTATCGGATTGATCAGACCCGTTGACAGCCCTGCTTATACAAATTAGCATTAGTGGAGAGGTAGGGCAGCTAATACGAACTCATCACTGGTGTTCAATAGACGGACCCACGTAGCCAAAATCTCACAATTGGCACACCCATTATGCACAAATCCAAGTTGCCAAGTGGTGGGTATCATGTCGGAGGCTTTAAAGCATCCGATAAGAATACTTTTCTTCATTTAATATGGACAGTTGTCTATGCCCCACTTTATCTCTCTATTTCACCCCATCTACACTCTAGCCTAGCGTATCACGTGTTCAACATTGTTGAAGGTAGTGCCACGTGTACAAAATTTTGGACTCATGCATTCGCTAGAGTTCCATAAATTTACCCTATTTCAAACATTTGCTGTTGACCTCACCCAAACTCAGGGGTACGAGGTTTGACCCGAAACCCGAACCCAACCCGAAAACCAAGCGATCCGATGCGGCCCAAAAACTGATTTGGGCCAAATCATCCAAATTATTCGACTCGGTTTTGATTTTGGGTGATGAAAACCGATAAGTGGAAAAAGTACGAAAAAGCTGAAAATATTGAAAAAGTAACTAAAAATATAAAAATTATAAAAAAAACTCAAAAATTTGGACTTCGATTTGGTTTATGTTTCAAAAAATAAAATTAAAAAAAGACAAACCAATCCATTTCGGTTATGGTTGAACCAAACTGGAACCAAAAATTGTGATTTCGATTGGGCTCGGGTACGAGAACTTGCACCCTACCCACACCCTATGCTCATCCAACTCTCAAGGAGCTGAGTCAGCTTGCTCGCCCCAAGAAATAAGAGCTAATAACTTAAAGAGTTTGATTCACGAACCGAGTTAGGCTAGAAAATTTTGCAATTAAGTGGAAGAAATGAATAATCTATAGCTTAGCTCAATTCAGCTCGATTTATAAATATATTATATTTTTTATATCTATATATCAAAATAATATATTATTAATTAACTTTAAAATATTTTTATTATTAACCATTTCACTAATTTGCTGCTCAAAATTATTAGTGCATTTACGTAGACTTTGGGTTGGAGCTGCTAGCGTTTGAGTCAAGTCAAGAGGCGAATGCTCATCAATTTGGTTTAAGTAGAACGCTTTTGTGTGTCATGCGGTGCAATTTATTATTTAGCGATTGCATACTCTTAATTATATGGTTGAGATGACTTTTTCATACAATCTTCGCGATGAATGATGTCCAGCCCATTGTAAAGTTATGTAGCAATTTTCATGATCCGGTGACCTAAAAATTTGATTGTTCTGACGGCTATCATAAAGGTTATGAAGCACTTTTTAGCCGCCAACTCTATGATAGCCATTACAAAAAATAAAACTATTAGCAACACCAAAAATTAGTGTTATTAATATAAAAATTGTTACTAATAGTCTTAATAATATTTTTATTATTAGCGACAATTTTTTGGAGTCTTATTTTTTGTACCATGCTATGGCCATGTTTAGCAACTCTTTTGCCAAACACACTTTTCAAGGGGAAAATGGCGCCATTGCATGTGACACCTCTTTCCAGTACCTACAAAGTGTGTTTTTTTTCGGAAAAAGAGTGTCAAATAAGGATTATTACGTAAATATGTTTCTCATCAAGCTGCTATAAGTAGCAGCTAACTTTCTCTAGCATCCTTGACTTTTTTTGGCTATCAAATTTTGACGAGAGTTAATGTTACACTTTACCGGTACGTGTGAATGCCAAATGAAACGTATGTCACGGTTATAATTGGCAAGTTGACTATGAGCGGTCATTTGATAGACCAAAGAGACGACATGCTTCGACGCTTTTTAGCTTCCGATTATAAAAATCGCATACAAAGATCTACCCTCGTATCACTTCATCGTTACATGTCATCATGTGTAATGACAAGTGCCAGTTATAACTGTGAAACGTGTGAGCAATCAAACACGCCCTACAAGTGATGATGTGTATCGAAAGCCAATTACGCCTTTTCTCTATGTTACGATGGTGTCTAAGCTAATTGTAATTCAAAATTATACCATTGCAAATCATTTAAAACATATATTAGGTATTTCAGGGTCATGTATCATGTTTAAACACTATTTAAGCCGTTTGATTTGAAGGCTATAATCTAAATTCCACAACCGAAATCGAATTTTTCGGTTCGGGCCAGTTTGGTTCATTTTTTTTATTATTATTATATTTTTAATTTTATATATACTTTTCAGGTGTTCTCCAATATTTCCGTGTTTTTTTTTTTTTTTTTTTTTTTTTTTTTTTTTTTGTTGTTTTCTCTTCCGACTCCGGTTTTTACCACCCAAAACCGAAACCGAACCAAACAAGTTTCAGTTCGATTCAGGTTTTTTCCAGTTTCGGTCCACTTCAGAACAGTCGGTTTTTGGGTCGGTATCGGTTTAACAGTTGCATCCCTATTCCATGGGCTCTTTTTATTGTTTTTGGTACACTTCATTTCTAGAGTTAATAGAGTGCTTTGAATTTTGTCAACTTGTGTGTCAGCTTATCCTTGTTTTTCTCTTTTCCTGAAATGAGAACACAATACTGTGGGTGCATGAACTGAATTATTTGGGGCCAGATACCCATCTCAACCGAGATCACATGCAAAATTTGGTCAATAAATGGTTGCATGCGTAGGTGCCCTTTGTCTTCTCTCGCAAAGAGGTGCACTGAATGTAGAGCAACTAACAAACTGTGTGACTAGTTCACATGCAATTTCTGTTCATTGTGACAAATGATTGGTGATCTGTTACGGCTATACACGTGGTCCTCGCGATGACCAATCCAAACCATCCAAGTGTGATCAACGCTTAAATTTGTCATAACACGTGAGACACGCTGATTTGACAACACTAAGCGTATGATTGCCTGCCACTTGGACTACTCAAAACTAGTGTAGATGTATGCCACATGAACAATGTAAGGCCTTATTATACCCTTTTCAATGTGTATGGGGAGGGCCTTACAACACAGTTTTCAGCAACAGGTTCTGAAGAACCTGTGGCCCCAAGCTAATGAAGCAAAATGATCTGATCTAGTTTGTAGTCTTCATTTAATGCTGTATGATCAGGTTTCAGCCACTTTACATGGATTTGTATACTCAGCGATGGGTCTTCTTCCGCAGAAGCAGCGAAGATCAACTTGTTCAAGCTCGATTGAGAGCTCCTTGTCAGGCTACATGATTGATTTGAAGGTGAACAGGCTAAATGCCATCTCAGGAACCACCTATGCAACAATCAGGAATCCTTTAGAACATACAGAGATATTCGTAACAACTTTAGAAGTAACGGCATGCCCACAATGTGTGGCTTGATGTGCAATATGGACATCGTATAATGTGTTGGTGTCAAACATGGATGCGAAACAGCTAATAGCATGTTCAATGAAGTAAAATATGTACAGATACTTTTGAAAGCATAAAGCAATTAAATATTTGATAAGATTAAAGATATCAGATATCAAATTTTCAAACTGCATCATATATATATATATATATATATATATATATATATATATATATATATATATATATATATATATATGAGGCCCAGGACTATGGGTTCAAACCCACCCCAGGGCACTGGGTTAGAGTCAGTTGGAGGCCATGTGGCGTCCATCTGGGGGTTCGGGTTCTACGGCAACTTGCCCAAGGACGATCAGAGGCCACCCAAAAAATTTGGGTATGATCGGATGCAGATACACCATCTAAACTGTGATCAAAGGGGGAAACATTCAATGCACCAAGATGTGTGGGCGGTACCCAAACTTTGACCACAGTTTTAACTTTTAATCACCCAAAAAAATAAAATTTTGAACTTTTTTTATAGATCACATGCAACATGATCCTACAACAGGTGTTGTTTTGGAATTACATGCATGCCCTCTTAGTAGGAGTGTGCCGATTCATTGCCATAGATGAATCCATATCTACATACCCATATCTAAAAATAGAATCATAAAGCATCCACAGCATAGCATGCAATCAGTTAGGCTAAAGCCAGGATTAAGTTTCAAGTTCAGCATTCACGGCCTCAACAGAAAAATCTTGTTATTTGTTCTGAAAACAACAACAAAGCATAGGAATTACAGAGAATAAATGAACTTCCCTTAGACATAAAATGAGAAGAATATCAGTGAGGGATTCCCATTATTTGCCACAAACTGCTAATTTAAAGACAACAGAAGTTTCTTCAAAGAATTTAGGTTCTTGCTTCTTTTGTTTCCTAGGCCTACTACAACCCAATTTCTTCAGATCTCTCTAATGCTTCGAACTGATTAAAGGCATTTGCATACCTTGGTGCCGCAGATCGGCAGATGGTCTATCCATCTGCAACAAATAGCTCTGGCCCGTGCTGAACTTTTCCATTTAGCATTCCATGGTAGGTCGGGGAGTTCTCTCGTTAGGTATCTGTGATTTAAGTTTACAACGATAGTCTCCTCTTGTACCCACAGCCAATATACAACAGTCAGCATAGGATGTTGACATGTAAGTGGCTGTAGAGCACTCTGATAATAGTTCAGACCAATGTTACCAGGTTCGCTCGGCTCGAGTTTGCAGTTCATGGTTCGTCACCCTCGAGCGAACCCGGTTTGCTAGGAGTAAGATGAGTATTAAATAAAAAATACAAAACATTTGTTAGGGATTTAATATTTTACTCTAAAATATATTAATATATTTGTTATATTACTACATTGCACAATTGTTAACTTGCTGGTTTAGTCGTTGGCAAAAGAAAGTGACCTTGGTTCGAATCCCCTCCCTTATAAGAAATTTCTTAAACAAAATAAAAATGAAAATATTTAAAGCATTAATTGTTCAAACTGGCCCACCCAGTCGGACCAAATCAAACTGCAAACCAGTTTGCAGTTTGTTAGGGGGGCGAGTGAATCATGCTGTTCGGTATGGGCTGAGCGAACCGGAAAGAGACAATTGTTGTTATTTTTGCATTAATATTATTGATTTCATAAAGAGAGGCATTACTTGCACACGGGAAGTTGGCCCTTGCATGCAAGACTTGGTATTTTGGAGACTTGTGCCATGTGAAAACACCTCTATCCCTCTTCTCCTCAACCAAACAATCATAAGAATTTTCCCCCAGGTAAGACTCCATCTAGAAAAAGGTGGGATTCTCGCTTTCCACAATTTCCCCACACACCTGCCTTATTAAAGGTCGATGACCAGGAAATTTGTAAAAAGATTTACCTAAGAACACTCTTTTACAAATCTAATTCCAGATTCTAAAATCTTTGCCCACCCTGTTTTTTGTAGCAGAATCCAACATCCACGTGAAATTGTCAATCTCCTCATCTCTTCTGTTTCTTCGCAGCATCCTTCCCATTGGTTTCGACCATCTCTGCCACCAAAGCCTTTTCATCTACCATGATCCTATAGATATCTAGGAATTCATCACTCAAATTCCTATCCCTCATCCACACATGTTTCCAGAAACTAATTATATCACCCCTCCCCCAACTGAGCCTAATACACCATCGAAAAGCAGGAAGAACTGAGCAGACCCCTCTGCACCATCCAGACCCCCTATTACCTCTCTCTTGTAATTCCCATCTGTTCTCAGCCTGGCCATATTTACTATTAAGAACCTGTGACCACAAATTCTCCCTATCCCATCCTCCCACTCCAAGCAATGCCCTGTTCAACTCTCCCAGCCTTCTAGTATCCAAGCTCCATCAATCTTTACTAAAGCCACAGGCATCCCAATTTATGAGATGAAAATTCTTAACCCTCTCCAAAGAAAATTTCTCATAATTTTCTCCCAAGTTTTTTTTATCGCAGCAACGGCACCCGATACATAGACATGAAGAATATCAGTCAACCCGACATGGTGGATTTCACAAACGTTAATCGACCCCGGTACTCAACATTTTACTTTTCCAAATGGCCAATCTCTTTTCAAAAATTTCAATAATCGGCTCCTAGAACCTTACTTTTAGTTTCCCCACTCCCAACGGCAGGCCCAAATATTTAATAGACAGCTTTTTATCATACACCCAACATCATCGACCAAAATGTGCATAAGACTGTCCTCAGTTCTAATCCCAGTAATCTTTGATTTGGAAGATTCACTTTCTACCCATAGATTGCTTCATACACAGTTAGTACTCTTTTAATTGCTTTGAATTTGCAGAACCTCTGCGCCACATAACACTATAGTGCCATCGGCATATTGTAAATGAGTGATATCCTGCCGTTCCTTTCAATCTTGAATCCCTTGAAGCAATTCAATTCAGCTGAGACCAATTAAGGCCTCTCCCACAACATTAAACAACATAGGGGACTAAGGATCACCTTGTCTCAATCTGCTGGTGTTTCTAAAGTATCCCTTAGAGCTCCCATTCACAGGAAGCAAGAAGGAAGTTGATTAGCAGCAGCCTTTCATCCAGCTCCTCCATTTCTCACCGAAGCCTATTCCCCCAAACATGTAATCTATGACTTTTCAATTGACGCTATCAAATGCTTTTTCCATATCGATCTTCCATAGAATGCCGGTAATGTTCTTGTAGACTGAATCCACTGCTTCATGAACCGTTACAACAATATCCAACATGTGTCGCCCCGGTTTTCTCATATTATATTGTAACGAATATTTATCATACTATTAATATTGTTTTCCTTAAGAATTCCCCATAAGGCCACATGATCAAACTTGGTTCAAGATCGTACTTCCTTAACTGGAGGTAAACATGTTGATCCCATGACTAGGGTCCGGTTGAACTTGAGCTTAGAGCATATGGCATGGATTTTTTTGCCCACTCTGACGATAAGGATTTAGGGGTCGTTAAGAGATTGCTCTTAGATAGAGATAATATTGGAATCGAGTACCATAATGTTAGTGCTATGCATCCACCTACATTTTATATTAAATTAAAGATGCATGATTTAACTCATGACTTGATTTCTGAAAAACCTTCACTCCAAACATGAGATTGTGAACTGGAATTGTTTGAATGTTGAACTCCTATTGATGCAAATATTGAATATGATGATTCACTGCTTGTACGTGTATCTTCAATATTATAAAAGATGTATGATTATAGATAGTATGGGGGTGACATGCAGTGATTATTACTCTCAGCCAGTTGTTGAATACTTTCACAAATAGACAAGGTGATCACCGGAGTACCTGAACACGAAGAAACACTTGAAAACCTATTTAACTAAGAAATCAACAAGATCGTCAAAATTTTCAGCTGTTTAGATATAAGGTTTCACCAATATGTAATCGATTATTGATGGAATGTTTGAGATTATTACTGAAAATTCAGCCGATATTATTTGTATGGTTTCAAGTTTTGTGGTGATTTGTCCACTAGTGTAGCATTAGTAGTTAGACCTGTTCATGTGTCGAGATTGATTGTGGGCTGGATTTTGGGGCGTGACAACTACTCTCTGAGGTAATTGACTCCCATGATCTTACAATGGTGATTCAAATGAAATCAGTACATGATTTAGGGCCCAAACTAATGCAGACATCGACTCATACATGGTGCATAGGAAGGGAAAGAAAAGACTTTAGAGCGCCAACGCAATGGCAATTGAAGATCCATATGCACGCATACACCATGTGAGACCCAGTACGGGAAGACGCGCACATGGAGAACCAAAGGAAGAAGAATTAGAGCTTAAAGAAGAAATTTGTGAGAGAAGATCACGGTCGACCATTAGTCATCAACGGTCGACCATGAAATAACATCACGTTGTTCTTGTTAGGAACAAAATGATGGTAACTCACGGTCGATCATACTCTAGGTCACGGACGACCGTGAACCAAACCATGGTCGACCGTCAGTTAGGTTTGCAACAGAACTTAAAAGTCGCGTAAAGTTTCCTTTCTAAGTTTATTTTTGTAGGTTTATTCAAGCGTAATCTAGTCAAGCTTTAGACTTAGTTTAGGGTTTCTGTAAGTGCTATAAATAGTTGCAAAGACCATTATTATGAAAATGATAATTAATATGAATGAAAATTTTGTTTGAAAGAGTTTCTTTCATATTGAAGAGTGATTCTTTGCTTTCCCAAGATTGGTTTGCTACAAGGCCAAGATCTTCTTTGGTGTAAAAGGCTAAATTTTTCCTTTATCATCTTCTTTATCTTCTAATGATTGGTGCAAAATAATATTTTATTTTATTTTGTTAAAAAACTAAAGCTTAAGAAAACACCCCTTTTTTCTTCAATTTCTTGATTGGTGCTAGATTATTTCTTCATTAGAATCCACCTTGGCATTTTCCTAGCCTTTTGTTTCAACCCAACCCTGTTTTTTCCCTTTTTATTAATTTTATCCCCTTTGAGCAATAAATCCTTCAAACCCTAGAGAGAAGTCAAGAGAGATCACTTTTGAATGTCGCTTGGTGCCCTAAACTAGAGGGAAAATCGAGTTCTATCATTTGAACCTTATTTTCAGAAATTAGAAGGGACCGCAATGCGGATTGAACACTAAATCGAATTAAACTCAAGTGTTTTAATAATTTTCTTTAAAGGTTTTATGTGTTTCGGCATAAGTTTAATGTGTTTGTTGCTCAAATAAAATCCCAATTTAATTTCAAATTGCATAATTAGGGTTTTAGTGTTTAGTCATGCATCGGATTTGGTATAAGAGAATTAGGTTCTAGTTTAGAGTGTTCGCACACTAGGTTGGACTTTAGGGTTTCATATAGAGTATTTCAGATAGGGTTTCATATAGAGTGTTTCACATAGGGTGTTTAGTTTAAATTTCCATCTAGTGTGGTCTTCATGATCACCAACAGGGAGAACAATCAAATTCTCACCCTCATAAAGGAACTTTGGACCCACATGGCAGCCATGCAAGCAAACAATACTGTGTAAGTTGCCTATGTAGAGGTCCTAGAGGAGTTGTATTAGGTGGTTAATAGTGAGAACCATATAACCGCCATTTCCCATCATAGGGAGAGGAGGAGAGAACCCCCACGTCGTGAACCCCAACAAGACCCAGATGAGAATTTTCTAAAAATCGTTAGGGTAGAGTTTCTGAGTTTTAAGGGATGGACCCAAAAGTCTTCTTTGATTGGTTATCTAACATGACCAATATTTTGATTGGTACAATCAATGTTATTAAATGACATATGCGACCTTATGTGATGGCATGACCCAATTGCATATGCGATTGTGCCATGGCACAAAAAATTTTATTTTTCCCAAAAAGACGAAATAAATCTCAAAAAATCCCCAAAATTACCATTATAAAAAACCATTATATTTCTATTAATTTTGTGCTCTATATTGTAGAATGAGTAGAATATATCCCATACGGTGGAAGGAAAAATATAAATTTCATTAAAAAAATTAAGTTAAAATAGAACAAAAATAAAGTGAACCATACAATAGAGAATGAAAGAGACTCAAAACACACCTTTGAGAGTTGTGGTATGCATTGGGAAGAGAAACCTCCTATTTATAAGGCCTGGGGAAGCCTAAAAAGCGAAAAAAAAAAAATTAATTAAAAAAATCAATGTTAGAGAAGTATGTCATGACATACACTGTATGCGATGGCATATACCATCATGGCATATGCGATACACCCTTCCCAGATGGCATATGTGCTCGGATAATGGCACCTGTCATCATGACATATGCGATACACCCTTCCCAGATGGCATATGCGCTCACATAATGGCAACACTGGGTACAATATATCTGAAGAGCGTCGGGTTAGGTTAGTTAAGATGAAGCTAGTGAGTCACGTCAGACTTAATGAACCAACGTGTAATGCCTGCGCAAGAATGTCAGGCGTCAACCCATCACCCGTTGGGAGGACATGAAAGAAAGACTTTTTTTATTGATAATGTGAAATATATTGAAAACCAGTGAGTCGCTGAAATGTACAATACACGGCCACCACAACCAAAAAGGAAAATAGGAAAAACCCAAACAGGAACAAAGCAGCGGAAAGCTTGCCTCATGCCAGCGCCGAAAGACAGACAAAATACCCCCTACCCCGGATCCCACAAAACACAATCTTCCCCTGGTTCAACGCATCCTCTTGAGACCCAAAGGCACATGAAATCTTTAATTGATTTGAGCAACAGCCCACTAGCCCGCTTTTACGCTCAAACACCAGCGCATTCCGCTCTAGCCAGATGCTCCATATGACAGCAACAAAGCTAGACTTCCAGAACTCCCCCAGTTTGCCCTCCAACTAGATGTAATTCCATGTCAAAAACTGAGGGAAGGGAGAGGCCAAGGCCACCCAGCTCATACCAAAGGATTTTAGGAGGACCCCCCACACCTTGCGTGCCACCCAACAATGAAGGAAGAGGTGTGTCGCAGACTCTTCCACTTTGAGGCACATCGTACAGAGGTTCAGTAGATCTTTCCCCCTCCTCCGTAGCTGATCGATCGTGAGAATCTTCCCTAAGAACGTAGTCCACGTGAAAAATTTAACCTTGGGCGGAATGTCAGCTTTCCACAGCCTGGCCCTTGGAATTTGACTAATGGCCGATTCGAAAGCATCTGGAAGGACTTGATGCCGAAACTGAAATGATAACTCAAAATTTCAGTGGTTTTTGTAGTATGGGGAAGATTTAATTTTTGGTTTCAGTCCCCATCGAAATCGAAACGAAATCCGACCTTTTCATCCTTGCTTGACGCTGAAGTTCCCATCTTTAGAAATAGCCCACACCCGGGAGTCCAGCCTAAGTGGGTTCCTCCTCTGATTGTACAACAAGGCCAGCAGCCTAGAGAAAGAAGCCACCTCCTCATCCCTACGATTTCTATGGGTAATCACAGTCCATACCACCTCCCCTTCATCTTCCGAAACGAAATAGGCGACAACCCCTTTAGGATCTCTGACTATACGAATATGTTCGAGAAGTCGAGCTTAAGAGGCCTGCTGTCCGCCTAACAATCTTCCCAAAAGTGGATCCGGTTTCCATTGCCCCAACTGTACCTTATCCATCTTGCATAGCAGTTCCAGATACCACAAATCCCTTTCCACCAAGCTGAGACGCCAGTGTTGGCTGCGATATTAATGTTCTAGTTGCCATTCATGATACCATATTTTCCGTCAATACGCCATGCCATAGGCTATCCTGTTCCCAGTTCAAACCTGCCCGCAATAGCCATTTCCCGAGCAGCGCCACGTTGACCCATCGTAAGCTCCGGATACTTAGGCCTCCGCAAGACATGGGAAGTTGGCAGGTGTCCCAGTTAACCAGATGGTAACGTTTATCCAGCCCCAATCCTTCCCATAGGAAGTTCCGTTGAATTTGTTCAAATCTATGGATCACTCCCATCGGACATTTGAACATGGACATGTAGAATATAGGGAGACTAGAAAGAACCGATTCACCAAGAGTAGCCGACCACCACTACTGATAAGCTTCCCTTTCCACGAAGACAATCTTCGTTCAAACTTCTGAATAATCGAATCCCATACCCTAGCAGGGGATTGACGAATCTCAAGAGGGAGTCCTAGATAAGAAATCGGAAGCTTTACCACCCCACAGTTCACTGTTTCTGCTAATTCTGCCAACAACCGATCCCCAATTCCGACCCCCGTAATTGCCGATTTGTGGAAATTAATTCGTTGGCCCTACACCGCTTCGTAGATCGAAAGAACTACCGCCAAGGACTTGAATTCATCCACATCCGCCTTCCCAAAAAGGATGGTGTCATCTGCATATTGGAGATGTGATAGAGCACGGCCCGCCGATCGCACCTGAATATGGGATATAAAATGTAGTTGCCTAGCACGCGAGATCAGGCCAGCGAGCGCTTCACTAACAATATTAAAAAGGAAGGGGGATAGGGGATCTCCCTGCCAAATGCCACGCGAGCTCTTGAAGTATCCCGCAAGTGTCCCATTAATCAAGATCGAGAACCAAACCGATGAGTAGCATGCTCGCATCCACCTCCTCCAAGTAGACCAAAAACTAAGTCTGCCGAGCATATAGTCCAAACACTTCCAGTCGATCTAGTCATAGGCCTTCTCCATGTCCACCTTCCACAGGGCAGCGAGGTAACTTGCACGATGGGCCGAGTGCACCACCTCATGGGCCACCGCCACAAGGTCCACCAACTGCCACCCTTGCACAAAGGCCCCTTGGTTTGCCAAAATAATTTTTGCCCATTAATGGTTCTAGCCGATTGGCCAGCACCTTTGATATGATCTTGTAAAGGCAATTCAGCAAACAAATCGGGCGAAAATCCGCCAGGTTTTATGCACTGTCTTTCTTAGGGATGAGGGTAATGAAGGTCAAGTTGAGACATCGCTCGATGAAACTGTTAGCGTGGGACTCATTAATGACCTCCATGAGATCCGCTTTAAGAATCGGGTAAAAGTGAAGATAAAACTCCAATGTGAATCCATCGAGTCTCGGGGCTTTATTCTTACCTCCATGCTTGATGACCCGTCGCACTTCCTCCTCTCTGAAAGGGGCTTCAACCTCAGCCTTGTCGCTTTCTGAAATGGAAAGGAACGGCAAACCATCTAGTTCAGGCTGAGCCCAACCCACATCAGAGAAAAGGTTTTTGTAGAAGTTGACGACTTGAGACCTGATATGCTCCGTGTAAAAAAAAACCTTGCCCTCCACCGAAATCTGACCCAAGTAATTGTTTTTGTTCCTTGCGTTAGCGACCGCGTGAAAGAACTTGGTATTTTGGTCCCCCACTTTAAGCCACTAACCTTTGCTTTTTGCCTTCAGCACACTTCCTCGGCAAAACATTTGTCATGGAACTCTGATTTTTTCAACAATCTCTTTCCCCTTTCGGCTTCCGACAGACACCTGAGCTCCTCAAGGTCATCCGGCTCCTTTATCAGAAGAAGCAAAGCCTCCTTCACAATGTGCACCAACCCATACACCTCCCTGCTCCAAGTTTTAATCTGCCCCTTGATCCATTTCAGTTTCGAACAAATTTGAAAGCTACAGTCCCCGAGGGGCAATCTCATTCCCACCACAAAGTGACCAACATCCAGAACCCCTCGTCCAGCAGCCACATATTTTCAAATTGAAACGGGGTAGGCCCCTTTCCCCGAGAGTCGCACTGTAACAGTAGGGGGCAGGGCGGTGGTCCGAGGCATAAAAGAAAGACTTATCGAAAAGTAAGTTCCTCTGGCCCTACTATCACCGTCTATTAGACCAATGGCAGAACCTTCGCCAAGGAGGCATGTCTCTTACCAATTACATTGACAAATTTGAAGAGTACGTTATGAGAGTCAATATAAAGGAGAACCCTCAAGTAACCCTTTCGAGATTTAGAACGGTCCTCCGTCCAAAACTTCAGAAAAAGCTAATCTCCATACCGTCACTACTCTAGAGGAGTGTTGTGCAATATTATAAGAGTTAGAACGATATTTGAAAATGGGTAGGCGATATGATTCTAACAATTCTGAGTATAGGACCACTTCCACTAAAGCAAGATCTAATTTTGAAAGTCAACCCTTGAATACTACTCCCGTGAATTCCCAAATTGATATAGGAAAAGGAGTGAGCAATGAAGGTCCCAAGATTGGTGGCTAGAACAGTGGGTTCGGACATTTTGCCGCTCAGTGCCCCACGAGAATCCTGCTCGAAATTTGATAATTAAAGAGAAACTGAAAAGAGCAGAGAGAATGAGAAGAAGAGGTTTATGAGCCTGATCCTATAACAAGCAGTGAAGGCAAAGAGGTAGGAAAAAGCCTCATATGTTAGGGAAATCTCGAGTCCCGATGGTAAGGGCAATTCCACGTTAGTTACACACAAGTTATCAAAGTCTACAGATGCATTCATACATCCTGGCGGGGACACACCTAAATCATCGACATAGGCTTTGGACCATATCGCGTATACCAACGTCGGAACAAACGGAAAGGGAACCAGAACTGATATGGACATCTGATTCAAGTGAAGAATAGCGAAAAACTTATGCATACTTTAGTCGATCGATCAATCCCAGTATTCAATCGATCGATTGAGGACAGGGGGCTCTTTTGGTGAACTTTTCTTCTCAATCGATCGATCAGTTCCAAACTTTCGATCGACTGTGGACCGTGACTTCGAGCGATTTTAATATTTAAAATCGATCAATCGATTCTCCGCAAAAATCAGGCCCGCCAAAAAACAATTTTAGTTCTCTCGGGCAAACTTGTCATTTTCATGCATAATTATTTTAGGGTTTTCTTCTTTTGAGGCCTCCTATATAAGGTCCTTATAAACTTTGTAATGGGGATTGATGAATGAAGAGTTATTTGCTTTAGAGCTTGAGATGAGCTTGCATGAAGAGTGATTCTTCTTCCCGTGATGGATTTGGTGTGAGGCCATGGGTGTGATGCCCACAAGTTATTTTGATCTTCTCTTTTATATTTTGCTATTTACTTAATAGATATTCATCTATCCCCTTCCTTTATTTGTTTGCATTCTCAAAACCCTAAATCTAGGATAACCATGAGATGAGCTTAAGATGAGCTTGCATGAAGAGTGATTCTTCTTCCTGTGATGGATTTGGTGTGAGACAAAGGGTGTGATGCCCACAAGTTATTTTAATCTTCTCTTTTATATTTTGCTATTTACTTAATAGATATTCATCTATCCCCTTCCTTTATTTGTTTGCATTCTCAATACCCTAGATCTAGAATAACCATGATGTTCATCCTTGCTCTGTTTCTTTGTTTTCCTACCGATCCTATAAACCTATTTCAGCCAATTTCTATTGATCATTCTGAAAACTCAAACCCTAGATTTCATCTAAGCCATTAAATCGATCTGATTCAACAAACCCTAGTGAGATTTAGTGATTCCACATTGGATTTACGAATGAGCGCCCTAATCTGGTAAAGTTAGAGTTCTATCTCTAGGATCGCACCTTCCGCAAATCTAAGCGGATCTCGCACGTCAGATTAGACCCTAGCCAAAACAAGCATAATCACTTAAGCGGAAATCCACGAAACCCTAAGGTATCGCTTTAATTTGGATTTTAATACTTAATTAATTACTTTAATTTCGGCACATCTTCATTTCATTATCATTCACACATTTTAGGGTCGTTGTCTCGCATCAATTTTGGTATCAGAGACATAGGCTCTAGGTTAGGGCATATTTGTATGTCATTTCGATTTTATTGCATTTTATTTCAATTGTGTTCATCAGTACGCATGCCTTGTGTATGTCATTTCGATTTTATTGCATTTTATTTCAATTGTGTTCATCAGTGTGCATGTCTTGTGTTTGATACAATTCTTCATTCATTTGTGGTTCATAGTTGCATGTCATTTTAGAACTCGTGTTAGTAAGTAGTGATCACAATGAATTCGAGTGAGATTGTCGATGCTCTTAAGGGCATCCAAACTGAATTGAATGCGATAAATGAGAGGATGCCATGGAACAAAACCAAACTTCCATAGGGGTTTCTAATGGTAGGCTTCATAACCGATTAAATCGGTTGGAAGGAGTTGACGAGCAACAAGACCGATGCCATGAGCATAACGGTCCGCGTTTTAAACACGGTGGTCAACATAATGATCGGAATCGGAACCATAGGGAGGTAGATCATCGCAGAGATGACTACGGCCCAGATGGAAGACTCCTCAAGAACATTCGAGTTGAGTTTCCAACCTACAATGGGAAAATGGACCCTAAAGTCTTCCTCGATTGGGTCTCCGATATGGATCACCACTTTGAGTGGTATGGTATGAGTGACGAGTGATATGTTAGGCTCGCCAAAATGAAACTCATCGGCCAAGCCCGACTCTTTTGGGTCAACGTCGAGCACATGAGAGTGAATGCAAGTCGTCCTCCTATTACCTGTTGAGTGGACATGAAAGAACGGCTTACAGATAAGTATGTTCCTTTATCATACTACCATCGCTTACTTGATCAATAGCAAAATCTACGCCAAGGTAGTATGCCTGTGACCGAATACATTGGCAAATTTAAAGAATTTATGATGAGAGCCAAAGTAACGGAAGATCATCAAGTCACTCTCTCTAGATTCCGCACCAGGCCACTATTAGAGTTGCAAAAGGAGATGATCTCCCACCCCATTGACACCCTCGACGAGTGTTAGACGAGTGTTACACTGTTGTACAAGACCTTGAGCGATACTTGAGAACGACGGTGGTGAGGTGATTTGAAACACAAACCAGTGGTCATCATACCGGTGAGGGAAGGCCTAGTGCCGGAAACACACCTCCAGACTTACACAACCCACTCCTACCAATATGAGGTTTGACAAAGGAAACGGTGTGCCTGAAGAATCCTCAAAGGGTGGTTCTCAAACTAAATGTTATAAGTGTCATGGACTGGGGCACTTTGCCGCTCAATCTCCTACAAGAGACCCCAAAGGAATCTCTTGATTGAGGGAGAGGAAGACGAGGATTATAGAGGTGTTGAGGAAGAAGTGTACGAACCAGACGTCACACCTAGTGATGAGGAAGGTGAAGATAGTGGTCGTGCCTTAGTTGTGAGGTGTGCCCTTGCACAACCTCAACAGGATGAAAAAAAGGATTGGCGTAGAGAGAATCTCTTTAACACCTTCGCTGAATGTGGAGAGAAGAGTTGTAGAGTTATCGTGGATAGCAGGAGTTGCACCAATGTGGTGTCGACTCATAACATCAACAGCACATCATTTTGGGAAGGATGTGACTCTATGACATGGATGTCACCCTTCTTGGTCGATTTAACGTGTGCACGTTTATGTATAAGGGAAAGAAGATCACTTTAAACCCCTTACCTCCCAAAACACCATCGACCAACAAAGTTGAGAAGAAGGGCGGTCAATCTAAGACCATTAACATTGTGAACCCTTCGGAGTTTGAAAGAGCATCTTTAGATGAGAACGTGGTGTACGTTGTCATCACCATCGAGCGTGCTCTCGAGTCTAGGGGCGAGCACCCTAAGGAGGCTGAGCAAATTTTGAAAGAAATTGTGGATGTCTTCTCGGAAGACTTGCCCAATGAACTCCCTCTAATGCGTGACATTCAACATGGCATAGACTTAATTCCCGGATCTACTCTACCGAACCTGCCCCATTATAGGCTGAATTCGGTTGAACATGCCGAGTTAACGCGACAAGTCGATGAGCTCATTCGGAAGGGGTTCATCCAAGAGAGTTTGATCTCTTGTGTCATACCCGCATTACTCACACCCAAGAAGGATGGTTGACGAGGGACGACGACCCTACCCTAGGCTACGTGAATGATAATGAAATGAATATTTGCCAAAATTAAACAAAATTAATCAAGCAAAAATCGATAAATAATCGTGATACCTTAGAGTTTCATAGTTTTTTGCTTAGATGATCACGTTTGGTTCGGGTAAGGTCCAATTCGATGCGCTAGATCCATTAGCTTCGCAAAAGGGGAATCACAGGGTGTATTGATTTGGATTAGTTTAATGGCTCCGGTGAAATCTAGGGTTTAGGATTTTGGAAGTAATCACAAGTTAATGGTTGAATGGGTTGATTGGGATCGGTAAGAAAGCAGAAAAGATAATCAAAGAGAAAATAAAAGATAGATAGAGGTTGTGGGCTTCACACCAAACCCTTCGCAAGAGAAAAAGAATCACTCTTCGAATATGCTCATCTCAAGCACAAAGCAATAGCCTTTTTTCCTTCATTCATTAATAATCAATTTTTATAATGTTTATAAAGACTTTATATAGGAGGGTTCAAATCAGAAAACCCTAAAACATAATAATTACGAAACTATCATAAAGTGTTTACATACGAAACAAAAAGAAACTTAAGAAAATGGATAAAAATGACAATGTTCGACGTGACTCGCTCGAGCGACAACCGATGCTCGCTCGAGCAACTTATTCCAGAGAAATTACTTCAATGCTCTTCGACATCTCGCTCGAGCGACAACCAAACTCACTCGAGCGATTTTTGGCCAAAAGTTTGGTCTTATTTCTAAAGCCTCCTCGCCCAAACGGAAAGTGAAGTCGCTCAAGCGACTTTGGGCAAAGTCTCATGTAGGCTTGATTTTGGTTCCCGTTGCGTTTCCTCCGACGCCGGTACACACGATATGGTCCATAACCGATGTCCACAATGTCGACGTCCCCGTCGATGGTACTTGGCGCATGTGTGTGGATAGTCGGACCATCAACAAGATTATGGTCAAGTATCGGTTTCTTATACCAAGGCTCGACGACATATTGGATATGATGGTTGATGCCACTATCTTCTCCAAAATAGACCTTAAAAGGACTACCATCAGGTCCATATCTGCCTCGATGATGAGTGGAAAACCGCCTTCAAGACCAAAGATGGTCTTTACGAGTGGATGGCCATGCCTTTTGGGCTTTCTAATTCTCCAAGCACTTTCATGAGGCTCATGACCCAAGTGTTGAGGTCGTTTCTAAGCAAATTCCTTGTAGTGTATTTTGACGACATTTTGATTTATAGTCATAACAAGGAACAACACTTGACCCACCTTAGGTTGGGTTGTGAGAACTTAAGGGGA
Organism: Chloranthus sessilifolius; assembly: GCA_021018995.1. Taxonomy (NCBI): domain Eukaryota; kingdom Viridiplantae; phylum Streptophyta; class Magnoliopsida; order Chloranthales; family Chloranthaceae; genus Chloranthus; species Chloranthus sessilifolius. The sequence continues at coordinate 12,838,634 of CM037586.1, forward strand.
GAGAAACTGTATGCGAATTTCAAAAAGTGTCACTCATGCAACGATCCGTTGTCGTCTTGGGATTCATTGTATCGGCCAATGGGGTGATTGAGGACCCAGAAAAGGTTAAGGCTATTGTAGAGTGGCCCGAACCTAAGAACATTATTGTCATATGTGATCCTGGAGGGCTTTGTCGCATATGCCATGATGGCATATGTGACAGGACATATATGCGATCGCATACGACTCCAACGTTCATATTTATGACCATTAGAGCTTTATTTATTATTATTTTTGCTTTTTAAGGCTCTCCAAAGTCTATAAATGGGAGGTTTCTATGTGACAATATGCAATCGCATACATCTCCAACGTTCATATTTATGACCGTTGGAGCTTTTTTTATTATTTTTTTGCTTTTTAAAGCTCATCAAAGTCTATAAATTGGGGATTCCTCTTCCAAATCCATACCACATCCATCCAAGGTATGATTTGTGATTTTTTGGTCTCTTTTTTGAGTTTTTAGTGCTCTCTTTCTCTCTTTTTCTCTTTCTCAAAGCTTTGTTGATAATTTCTTTTGGTCTATTTTATGGGTTATATATTTATATTATATAGTTTTATTTCGCATTCTAGATACCATAAAATTAATAGAGTATAAAATTAACACAAAACATATAACTGATCAATATGAGGAACTTTGAAGATTTTTTGGGTTTTTTGAAAAAATTAAAAAAAATTATGTCATGGCATAATCGCTATGCGATCTGCATATGAGATGGCATAGGGCCATCGCATAGGGTCGCATATGCGATTTGACTACACTGCCTAAAAATATTCACGATATCCGTAGCTTCCATGGCTTAGCTACATTCTATTGTCGCTTCATTCAAAGTTTTAGCACCATTATAGCTCCCATCACAGATTGCATGAAAAAGGAAAGTTTCAATGGAGTAAAGCTGCAACGAAAGTCTTTCCTAAGATTAAGGATAAAATGACTAGTGCACCCGTCATGCGTCTACCGGATTTTTCTAAAGTTTTTGAAGTTGCATGTGATGCAATGGGTGTAGGTATAGGAGTGCTTAGCCAAGAGGGTCACCCAGTGGCCTACTTTAGCGAAAAGCTTAACGAGGCAAAGCAAAAATATTCCACCTATGACAAGGAGTTTTATGCAGTCGTCTGATCCTTTTGATATTGGAAACATTACTTTAGACCACAAGAGTTTGTACTAATTTCCGACCACGGAGCTTTGCGCTTCCTTGCTTCCCAAAAGAAGTTGAACCCGAGGCATGCGACATGGGTCAAATACCTCCAGTTCACATTCGTGTTGAAGCACAAGGCCGGTGTTGAAAATAGAGCGGCTGATGCGCTTGGTCGTCGGGTGGCGACTTTACAAACCATGAGCACTGAGGTTGTCGGATTTGAGCGATTGAAAGAAAAGTATCCCGAGTGCCCAGACTTCGGGATGAGGTACAATGCTCTCCTTAGTAATCCGACTAGCACTAACTCCAACTATACCCTACAAGACGGATATCTGTTCAAAGGCAATCGCCTATGCATCCCTCGCACGTCATTGTGTGACTTCCTCATTTGGGAATTACATGCTTGAGGGATTGCCGGACATTTCGAGCGTAATAAGACCATTGCGCTCGTAGAGGATGGGTTTTATTGGCCTAGCCTAATGAGAGATGTTTCTTGACTAGTGAAACAATGTTGTACATGCCAAGTGTCCAAACTAAGTAAACAAAATACTGGCCTGTACACCGTTACCTATGCCACACATGGACTTCGTGCTCGGACTCCCCAAGACTTCGTAAAAACACGATTCCATTTTTCTGCTAGTGGACCGCTTCTCCAAAATTGCCCACTTCATACCGTGTTCTAAAACCTCCGATGCCGCTCATATTGCTAAACTGTTCAAGAGGAGGTTGTGTGTTTCCATGGGTTGCTTAAGACCATCATGTTTGATAGGGACGTCAAGTTCACCAGTTACCTTTAGAAGACCCTGTGGCACATGATGGGTACCATGTTGCAGTTCTCTTCAGCCTATCATCCTCAAACCGATGGCCAAACCAAATCCACCAATAGAAGCTTAGGTAATCTTCTTCGTAGTCTTGTCGGTGATCACATTAGGACTTGGGATTCTATCTTGTCAATGGTCGAGTTTGCATATAACAATTCAATCAATAAGTCCATAGGCATGAGTTCATTTGAGGTCGTACATGGTCATAGGCCTAAAACACCCTTAGATTTGATTCCCATGTTTGCATCACATCGTGTGTCCGAGTCTGCAGATGCATTTGCACAGCATATTCATAGTTTGCATGCCGAAATTAGACAAAAGATTAATTCAAGCAATGATCAATATAAGTTATCGGCTGATTCGCATAGACGTTTCAAAGAGTTCCAGATTGGTGATCAAGTGATGGTTCGGGTTAGGCCTGAACAGTTCCTAACGGGAGTCGTGAAGAAGCTCCAAGTCCGCGACGCTAGGCCTTTTAGGATTGTGGCAAGGAGTAGCCCTAATGCATATATTCTTAAGTTTCCTCCAGACACAGGCATTAGTTCAACGTTCAATGTGGAAGACCTGGTTCCTTATCTAGGCTCAACCCCATCCCCTTCCAACTTGTTCCACACTTCTCCTATTCCTGACCCCAACCTAACTTTGCAGCCAATACCCATTCCTTCCCCAAGCAGACAGAGAAAAGAGGTAATCGAGGGAATGTTAGATGATCTTGTGGTATCCACCTGTGGCAGAGAATTTCAAAAGTATTTAGTGGCATGGATGGGTAAAGCCAGAGTCTGAAAGCACATGGATCAATGAAGACGAGGTTCGTCGCCTAGACCCCGACATGCTAGATCACTATCATGCCTCCACTTCATCTACGATGAAGCCCTTTTGGTCCGGGGGAATTAACGGGGACGCCGACATCATGGACATAGGCTTTGGACCATACCGCGTATACCGACGTCAGAACAAATGAAAAGAGAACCAGAACTGATATGGACATCCGATTCAAGCGAAGAATAGAGAAGAATTGATGCATACTTTTGTCGATCGATCAATCCCAGTATTCGATCGATCGATTGAGGACAAGGGGCTCTTAACTTTTGGCGAACTTTTCTTCTCAGTCGATCGACCGGTTCCAAACTTTCAATTGATCGACTGTGGACCGTGACTTTGAGCGATTTTATTATTTAAAATAGATCATCGATTCAGGTCCACCAAAAGATGGATTTTTAGTTTCCTTGGGCAAACTTGTCATTTTCATGCTTTATTGTTTTAGGGTTTTCTTCTTTTGAGGCCTACTATATAAGGTCCTTATAAACTTTGTAATGGGAATTGATGAATATAAAAAGAGCTATTTGCTTTAGAGCTTGAGATGAGCTTGCATGAAGAGTGATTCTTCTTCCCCGTGATGGGTTTGGTGTGAGGCCAAGGCTGTGATGCCCACAAGTTATTTTGATCTTCTCTTTTATCTTTTGCTATTTACTCAATAGTTAATCATCTATCCCCTTCCTTTATTTGTTTGCATTCTCAAAACCCTAGATCTAGAATAACCATGATGCCCATCCTTGCTTTGTTTCTCTGTTTTCCTACTGATCCCATAAACCTATTTCAGCCAATTTCTATTTGATCATTCTGAAAACCCAAACCCTAGATTTTATCTAAGCCATTAAATCGATCTGATTCAACAAACCCTAGTGAGATTTAGTGATTCCACATTGGATTTACGAACGAGCGCCCTACTTTGGAAAAGCTAGAGTTCTATCGGATCTCGCGCATCAAATTGGACCCTAGCCGAAACAGGCATGATCACTGAAGCGGAAATCCACCAAACTCTTAAGGTATCGCTTTAATTTGAATTTTATTGCTTAATTAATTAGTTTAATTTCGGCACATCTACATTTCATTATCATTCACCAAGGTCGTTGTCCCGCGTCACATTCTACTCATGAGTTGAATTCTAATTAAAGGAAAAATTACATTGTGCAATGAGAGTATCAAATTATTGCTAATTCACAGAATATTTAAAGAATTTCAAGAACGCGATTTTGTAATGATTCAAATTAGACCTGAGCGATTCCCACAAGGAGTGTAAATGAATTACAAAACAGCAGTGTTGGACCCTTCAAAATTTTGAAAAGGGTGATTCTAATGCATACGTTACAGATCTTCCTTTAGACGTGGGTACTAGTTCGACCTTCAATGTGGAGGATCTTACACCTTTCCTAGGTCCAACAACTAAACTCCAAGTTTTGTTCCATGGTTCCCTTTCACCTGAGCCTACCCCTATTCATCAACCAATTCCACCCCCACCATCTGCACAATCAAAAAGAGAGATTATTGACAGGATTTTGGAAGATTAGAGTTTTGCTACCAAAATCAAAGGATATCAGGAATATAATATAAGATATTAAGGCAAGCCGAAATTTGAGAGGATTTGCATCACAAGGAGGGAGTTGTATAACTCATCCGAGATGAGTTCTTTCCACCCGAGGAGAGTTGATGCAGACATCATCTCATACACGGTGCATAGGAGGTGCAAGAAAAGACTTAAGAGCGCCAAGGCCTCCCATAACACTTTAGAAGAACGATTGAAGGTCCACGTGCACGTGTGCACCATGAGAGGAGACCCCACTATGGAAAGACGCGCACATGGAGAATTAAAGGAAGAAGAATCAGAGCTTAAAGAAGAAAGTCGTGATAGAAGATCACGGTCGACCGTGAATCATTGACAGTCGACCAAAAAATAGCATAGCTCTATTCTTGTCAGAGAACAAAACGACCGTGACTCACAGTTGACCATCAGTTAGGTTCGCGACGAAACTTAAAATCACGCAAAGTTTCTTAGTAAGTTTATTTTTGCGGGTTTATTCAAGGGAATTTTAGTCAAGTTGTCTTAAGACTTAGTTTAGGATTTTTTAAGTGCTATAAATAGTTGTAAAGACCATTATTATGGAGAGGATGAGTATTATGGATGAAATTTTTATTTGATAGAGCTTATTTCAACTTCAAGAGTGATTCTTTATTTTCCCGAGTCTTGACATGGGTTTGGTGTGAGGCCAAGATTTTCTTTGGCGTGAGGCCAAGGGTTTCCTTTATTTACTATTGATTGGTGCAATATTTTATGTTCTTTGTCAATTAATTAAAGCCTAAGAAAACCAGTTTTTCTTCAATTTCTTGATTGTTGTTGGATTACTTCGCCATTAGAATTCACCTTGATAGTTTCCTAGCCTTTTGTTTTAACCCTACCCTACTTGTTTTCCATTTTAGTAATTCTATCCCTGTGAGCCATAAATCTTTCAAACCCTTAAGAGGAGTCAAGAGACATCACTTATGATTGTCACTTGATGCCCTAATCTAGAGGGAAAATTGAGTTCTATCATTAGAACTCTATTTTCAAATTTTGGAAGGGACGGTAATATGGATTGAACACTAATTGAATTAAAGTTAATTGTCATAATGATTTTCTTTAACGGTTTTATGTGTTTCGGCATAAGTTTAATGTTTAAATTGCTCAGATGAAATCTATTTTAATTTGAAATTGCATAATTAGGATTTTAGTGTTTGTTCCTACATGCCAAACCCTTCAACTACTATAATTTGTGGGAAGAAAAAACTGGTCTCAATTAGGTAATGATTGCAGCGTGGAACAAACAAGTAGAAGGGAACCCCATGTTTAGGCTGTAACAAAACTTAAAAACTACCAGAAACAAAAGCATGTAATGCGGCGTCTGAATGGCAGCCTTGCAGAACAAGAAATAGTAGCTATGAATGCCTTCGCTACTGCCATTGCTTGTGAAGAGAAATTTTACAAACAGAAATTGAGAGCAGGGGCGCACAATAGCGACAAAAATAGCAAGTTCTTTGACGCAATGGTTGAGCACTTCAGCCCCCAAATGCTCGCAACCCTTCAAAGAGATCACTTCTGCAAATTAAACAGTTTAGGATCCTTTTTACAAACAGAAATTGAGAGCGGGGCGCACAATAGCGACAAAATAGCAAGTTCTTTGACGCAATGGTTGAGCACTTCAGGCCCCCAATTGCTCGCAACCCTTCAAAGAGATCACTTCTGCAAATTAAACAGTTTAGGATCCAAAAAGATCATTCCCACGACTGTGGAGTAGTACTTCACTAACGTTCAAACCCCAAAATATCCTTATGAATGCGTATTGAATTTCCTTTCAAATCAAGGCTAGCAAAAGCATGTCAAAAGAGTTAGTGTGACCTGTGGAAGATGAGGAAGTAAGAACAGTGGTTTTCAAGGAAGCTAAGAATAAATCCCCAGACCTAGATGGTTTCCCAACTGAGTTTTCTGGAAGTTCTAGGATGCTATTGTAAGGAGTCACCAAGGAGATATTTAACTTCTTTACTAAAAAAAAGGTTGAGGGCGATTAACTCTACAATGATTTTACTCTAATCCCAACCAAGTTCGGTTTTGGCAATATTTCAGTGGGGGTTATTTCGGTGCAACTGGGAGATATACGGGAAAGATTCAGGAAAGATTCAAAAAAACAATCGAGGATTATAAGAATTAATGTAAGTTATTAAAAAATACAAAACACATATTAACCTATTTAAGGTTAAAATGATGTTTTTAACCAATAAAAGAAGTGCATTATATAATTCATAATCCACATGCACTACAAATCTACAATCATAAAAAGAGCGTTACAAGAGACAATAGAAAGTATAGTTAACTTTGTCCAACTTCATAAGTCGTAACATTAAAGAAAAGATTCGAAAAACTTATGTGGATATTGAAAATTTTAAAGCGTTTTGTCCAAATAGGAGAAATTACTTCCAAATGTTTCCATGGACCCCCATTTTGGAGAAATTTTGGTGAAATTCTAAAAAAAATATTGTGACTATAATCCCAAAGGTTCCAAATGCAAGCTCCTTCAATAATTTTTTACATTCACCTCATGTAGTTTCATTTACAAAATTATTGCTAAAAATCCTTGCTAATCGACAAAGCCAAGCCCTCTTATATTGCATTTGGTTAGTTTGAATCAATTTGCTTTTATTAAGGGGTGAAAATAACAGGGAACATCCTATTATCGCATGAGTTTGTAAGAAACATTCACTTAGCATGTGGACCAAATTACCTTTTCTTATTTCCACTTTCAAATTATTAAGGTTGAGGCTGATGGATCACCCTTTATTAACTCAAAATGAGAAGAGTACAGGCGACTATATGAAGTATGCATATCTTCTCTTAAAAGAGAGAAAAAAGAAAAGTCAAAATGATCCATATCACACCATCAGCACCCCTTTTTAGTAAGGTAGTTCGTTTGACTCCATGTATGCTTGAAGTAGATGGATGTGAAGTATTTTCGCCTTGATGTTATTGATCAAAGTACGATATCTCCAAAGTGTAACTGTAACCCAATTTAGGCAGTCGATGGCAATTTTGGAGTCCTACATTAGGGAACATAAATTTTTTTCGATTGAGAAAAGCCCCCGTAATGTATGACTTGAAGCTCTAACTTGAAGATATCAAAGGCTGACCATGTACCATAAAAAAAAATCTTTATTAGTAAAGATGTAACTTCATTTATTTTTTTAATCGATAAAGAAGTATTTTTATGGAGAAAGAAAGTTACTTTCAGATCAAGAACTATGCTACAGACAGTTAGCAGGCAATTGAGTGAGTAAAGAAAAGAAAAAATTTAAAAAGGGACAACCTCGAGGGTGGAGGTAGGCAGAGAACACAGCTAACTCCCCACTCTCATCGAATCCCAGGAGTCTCTAATATCACCGGAGCAGCAGTCACCAAAGTTTTTAATGATACCAGCCCATTGAAGCACTTTAATGGAGATTTCAGCTGCCAACTTCTGGATGGAAGAGTAGGGTCCATCGAAGATTCGGGTGTTTCTTTCCTTCCAAACAGTCCAAAATGTAGCGATCGCCCATAATTTGAGCAGAATCATATGTTTGGGCTGATGGCACTCGATGAAGCAATCTGCAAGGAGATCTTTACAACGGCCCGACAAACAACCAACCAGATTTAGTGACGATCTGAAGTAATCCCAAATTCTTTGGACAGTCAGGCAGTGAATGAGACTGTGGTCAGTCGATTCCCCACTAGCAAAGCACATCAAACATCTATTGGGAAGCGCCATCCTCCTTTGATTAATGCGTCAACTGATTTGATCCAATCCCAAGTAGCGCACGAAGAAAAAAAATGAACTCTCAGGAGGGACTTTAATCTTCCATAGGCCAATCCAAGGATGCCAGATCAGTGGCCTTCTATTTAACTACGCATAAAAGGATTCGCGGTAAAATGACATTTAGTTTGCGAATTCCAGATTCGACAATCCTCATGCGGACTGGCGGCATGGTTCCTGTAGAGATCTTCCTGGAGAGCAGAAAATTCTTCAATTTCATGGTCCTTTAGGCTGCGATTGGCATAGCTCTTTGTCAGCTCCCTGCCAGAGCGGTACATACTTGCTTTAGCAGGCCCCCCTTCTCTTTGCTAACACCCAGCAAAGCAAGATTTACCTGCTCTAGCAGCTACCTCCCCGCTCTGCTAAACTCCCTGTCAGAGCAAATAAAATCTGATCTGGCAAGGAGTCAGCAGAGAGCTAGGGAGAACTGCTGGAGCAGGTAAATCCTGCTATGCAGGGAGTTAGCAAGGAGAAGGGACCTGCTAAAGCAGGTAGCAGGGGTTTAGCAAAGAAACAAGGAACCTGCTAAAGCAGGTAACCCTGCTGTGGCAGGGAACTAGCAGAGAGCTATGCCAAACACAGCCTCAATCATCTTTGAAGGGGAACATTCCAACACACCTGTATAGCAGTAACAGTTCTACCATCACAGATAGTCGCAAATTTCGCACTGCTCAGCTTGTATATGTTAGGAAAGCGTACAAAGATAAGGGCTTCGCCAGTCCACCAGTCCGACCATAATTTAATGGCATTACCTTAGCCACTTTGAATCTAACAAAACTGTTAAAGAGAGGAGCAATTGAAAGAATCCCTTTCCACCAACCAGACACTCAGTTGTATTACTTTGAGACAAGTGTTTGAACCTTGTCTCACAACCTTATAGTTGTGGGACATCATCGCCTTTGCCTGCCCATAATGCCGCACAGTCTGAGTCCAATCGCCACAGCCAATTGCCAATGAGGGCATTATTCATAGTCTGTATAACCCTAATTCCCAGCCCTCGATCCTTTATTCATACTCCTAATTCCTCTCCTCCGCACCACAAGAACTCCCTCATTCTACCTTCTATCTTATTGATGATCTCTGTCGGGTATTTGAAGAGGAAGTCTATAGGGATGTTGGATAAGGCTTTTTTTTAAAAGGGTGAGAATCTACCCCAAAAGAGAGCAGGTTACCTTTAAAAATAGCTAGATTTTTATCATCCTTTCCAAGACAGAGTCCCAAAGATTTTCCCAGATTGGAAACACAGAGAGGAAGACCCAAATAATATGCCGGCAGTTTACATGTGTGACAACCGAACTACATAGCTAACTTGGCCAGCTCAGAGTCATCTAAGTGAATCCCAATGAGGGAAGTGCTGCTAAGGTTATCTTTTGGCCCGTGTGAGTTCAAACCATCTAATAATCAACTTTAGATAGAGCAAGTTTTCTTTCGTGTTGTTGCAAATCAGTTGGAGACCTGGAGGCTCTCAATAGCACCTCTAGAAAGCAACTGGTTGAAAGTTTCTTCCACGAGGGCAAATAAGAACGGGATAGGAGGTCCCCTTGGCGAAGACCCCTAGGGCTAGGGAAGAAGCTGAAAGGGGAGCTATGTTGATCAGGATGGCAAACATGAGAGAGGTTAAATAAGAACGGGATAGGGGGTCCCCTTGGCGAAGACCCCTAGGGCTAGGGAAGAAGCTGAAAGGGGAGTTATGTTGATCGGGATGGAAAACATGAGAGGAGATACAAACCCTCATCCAAGAGCGCCATTTGCAGTCGAATGTCACACACTTAGTGTCTCCCCTTGAACCAACTTGTCTTTGATACTAACTGTCACAGACTTGGCATCTCCCTTTGACTATCTGTGCGGCTTTTGCACTTACTCGCTCCCTAGCGGTGCAAGATCAGCCTAACCCTAGAAACCCATAAGAGACTTAAGTAAGTACGAACAAAGAAATGAATAGAGGGAAGAAAGACTGTCTTGTATTGAGAACTCATGAATATTACAAGATTCTGAGGTGTCTTGCAAATGAGGCCCTTTACCTTATTTATAGTGTTCCTAGTATAAAATAGACGGTAATAGATTGAGACATGTGTCTCACATCCAACAGTTGTGGACCCTCCTAGAAATTCTCTCTAGTGGCTTCCACACACTTCCTAGCTTCTACACCTTTCTAAATTATTTCTTTGAGTTTCTACACCCTTCCGAGATTCTAGACTCTTCTTGTATCTAGAGTTTTCTCTTGTAGCCTCTAACTATGCACATACTACTATATATACAGTGTATATGGTACAAATACAGTGGGAAAGAACTCATGTTGAGCGCAGTACATGGCACTATGCCGATTCGTGAAATGACATCGAGGCTTATGTGAAGACTTGTCTTGTGTGCCAACAAGACAAGATTGAACAACAACAATCAGGGAGATTGTTGGAACCCCTACCGATCCCTACGAGACCATGGGAGAGTGTTTCCATGGACTTCATCAATGTTTTGCCAAAGTCGGAGGGATGTGGTTCAATCATGGTGGTGATGGACAGATTCTCAAAGTATGGCACCTTCATAGCCGCCCCAACCGACTGCACTGCCAAAGAAGTTGCACATCTACTCCTTAAGAACGTGGTGAAATATTGAGGATTACTACTCACCACCATCAGCAATCGGGATCCTCAATTCACAAGAAGGTTTTGGACCAAGTTGTTCTAGCTATTGGAGTCAAACTCACTCTTCTCAACGGGCTTCCACACCCCATCTGATGGACAAACCGAGCGCGTCAACGCTCTCGTAGAGTTATTTCTACAACATTTTGTTGTCAACCAACGAGATTGGGTAAAGATGATGGGTATTGCCTAGTTCTCTTTGTCCACACACCATAACCCGTTCGAGCTAGTAATGAGTCAACAACCACTCACACCGTTGTGACGAGGTAGGGGAAGAGCCTAGCCGCCTATCAATTTGCCAAAAGTGGAAAAAGAAAGCAAACTTAGCAAGAGCACATCTCGAAAAGGCCACAAAGAGAATGAAGAAATGGGCAGATGAAAAGAGGCGGCCTATCGAGTTCGAAATTGGCGACTTGGTAATGATCAAGCTCATACCCTAGCAATTCAAGATCTTCAGGAAGGTACACAAGAGGTTGATCGAAAAATACAAGGGCCCCTTTCCAATCATTAAGAAGGTGAAAAAGGTGTCCTACCAAATCCAACTACCCCCGAGGTTGAAGATCCATCTAGTCTTCTATGTCAGCAACTTGAAGCCATATCATGAAGGCATGGAAGATCCGAGTGGGGGAATCTCGAAACAAGCCCCAACCATCGTAACGACTTCATTCGACAAGGAAGTCGAGAACATCCTCGCTGATAGAACAATACAACGTCGAGACGTTCATCCCTACAAGGAATACCTCGTGAAGTGAAAAGGTCTACCAAACAGCGAGGCTAGTTTGGGAGCATGCCGACACGCTATGACAATTCAATGAGCAAATATGGCACTTCGAAGAAGGAGACGCGACTAGGACATCGCCAACATAGGTGAGAAGAGTGTCATGTATTGCGCCTAACATGAGATCTTTCTCACCGTATTTGTATCATATACGCTATATATACGATAGTATGTACATAGTAGAAGCTACAAGTGAAAATTCTAGATACAAGAAGAGTCTAACATCCTGGAATGAAATAGAAACTCAAAGAAAGAACTTAGAAAGGTGTAGAAAGTAGGTGTGTGAAAACTTCTAGAGAAAATTTCTAATTTCTAGAGAAAGTAGGATAAATGGCCTCATTTGCAAGGCACCTCAGAATAGGGTAGCATTCCTGTGTTTTCAATACAAGGCATTTTTCCTTCTCTCTTTTGAGTTATTTATTCTCATCTCCTAAGTCACTTGTGGGTTATCGAGATTAGGCTGATCTTACGACGCTTTGGAGAAAATAAGCGCATGAGTTACACGGATCATCAAGGGGAGATGCTAAGTCCGTGACACGAAGCTCATCTTGAGAAGGATAAAATCCATAAATGCCCAGTTCAAATGATTATACGCCTTTTCCAAATCCAATTTACAAATAAGCCCAGGCTTCTTTGACAAATGACGGGAATGAATGCACTCATGAGCCAAAGCTGCCCCAATCGAAAATTTGTGTCAATGAAAAAAAGGCCCCTTCAGTAGGACCAATAAGTTGTCCCATCAAGGGTTTTAATCGGTTAACCAACACTTTTGATAAGCTGCCCAATATGCTAATAGGTCTAAAATCATTCAACTTTGCAGCTCCCAAGATCTTAGGGAAGAGGACAACGATGGTAGCTCCAGCCATCTTACTTGAATGGGCATTCTTATGGAACTCTTCAAACACCGTCATTAGGTCCTTCAAGGTCGGCCAGAGAATTTAATAGAATTTTACAGGAAATCCATCCAGCCCCAAGGGTTTGTCTACAGCACCATGAAAGACAGTTTTTTCTTTTTACTTCTTCCTCGCTGAAAGGTGACTCAATGGCCGAATTGTCGGTGAGATCCCAGCAAAGTACATCCCCCCCCCCTCGGAAAGAGGCTGAATATCCCACTTCTCTTCATATAAATTCTGTAAGTGCTTAACAATTTGATGTCATCATTCTCCGTGGCATTGCCCATCTGCCACGATACTTTATCGCATTACCTCTGCTTCTGGCATTAGCAATACCGTGGAAATATCTGGTGTTTTGGTCACCCTCCTTCAGACATTTGACACAAGCTCACTGCCACCACATGATTTCTTCTTCAACCACCTTGTTATTAAAAGTGATCTTCGGCTTCTATCTAACCTGCCACTTCTCTGGCGATATCCCCTCACCTTCCTATTTTTTGTTCAAAACCTCAATTTGAATGAGGGAGTTCTCCTTAACCTTGAAAACCTCACTAAACGAAGTTTGATTCCAGTCTTTGAGGAAGCGAGGAAGCTCAAAGAGGTTCAATAGAACCTCACGAAAGTAAAAACAGGAAGAAGGGGGAAAGAGGAAAATGACAGGCCAGTCTTCCACCATGTACCATAAACCTGCAGCTGAACACACCAGATTCATCCCGGAAGGCACCACAGAAATCAGCTCTATTATCATCGCGAGATCCGTTTGCATTTACTCTGATAAACCCCAAAGCAGGTCTTAACCGCATACACTATTTTGGCTGAGAATAAATAGGTTCCTTATTCAGATCCCAGTCCTTACTTCTGAATACTGCTGTAATTTTCATTTGAATCAACCATGAATTAAGTAGTATCACTGCATGAGACAGTCTACAACAATCATCTTTAGAATGAGGATGAAGCATTAGAACATGCAGTTAGTTGAGAAGAAAGCCTAGCCCTAATCTATCTATATAATGATTGGTTGGAGCAGGCAATGAAATAATACATGATATCATCCACTGATATGGACCAATAATTACATTATCCATTTTGTGTATATAACTAGAAGGCCTGGTCCATAGGACAAGGCTTGAGCCTGCACCAGCCTTGAAAATGCTCCTAAACGATGACACATGGCATCTGGAAGGTGCCACTTGGAGCAAGTTGCTATTGCAGAGATCATTTAAAAAAACAAAATAAAAGAAAATAACTGATTAGCATATGATTTTTTATTTAGAAAATGGACGGCTGAAACAGGTTTGTTGTCACCATTGTCGAAATCACAAGGTAAAAGTCATTTTTTCTATTTTATTGTATTCTTATATGTGATCAATATGAGATGGCTCTATCTCCATGCGGCACCAAACCCATGTTTCAGGTGCCACTTGTCACAATTTGGATGCATGTACCAGGCTTAAACCTAGTCCTATAGACCATGCTAGCTTTTCACACACGCACATATATATATAGAGAAGGGCCGGGGATATGGGTTCGATTGCATGGTGGATCCAGGAGTTAGAACCAGGTGGGCTGGCACATGGCAACCCATCTAGGGGATCTCGTGCCACAGCAACTTGCCCAAGGATGATCAAATCCATTTACAGAAAGAAAAATTAAAAAGGGTGGATATCGACCATCGAAAATGTGGTCAAAGATATTAAAATTCAATGCAGCAGGTTTTTCAGGCGGTAGGAAACTTTGGCCAGGGGTTTGAAGGGCAAAACAGTCCCTAAAGTCTTATTTTTAGATTACATGCATGTGGCATGTAAATCCAAAACGAGTGTTGTTTTGGGATCACATGCCACGTGGCATGTTATCTTGAGTTCGAACGCTGGGTTCATCCATATGAGCGAACTCATAGGCGCCTTTCCCTATAAATATATATACAGTCACAAAGTTGGGATACGACCAATGGAGGACGCAGGATTTCTTGAGGGGGGGGATCCAATGGTCGACAGATATTAATAGTTTTCTTACCTCACTTTTATTAACAACAATCACAAAATAATAATAATAATTACAATGCAAACAATTTTCTCCCAAAATTCATTCCACCATTCTAATAAAGAAATTTCTTTAACAATTGTCCTCGATGGAGTTTCATTTTCTGGAACGTTAGAGAATTTTCACATTATCAATCTATCCAAAATGTCTTTCTCAATGAATACGATCAATAAATCATTCATTCACTCATCTCCCATTCGATTACACAGTCGATTCTTTACAATAAGCGTAGTAGAAAATGCCCTCTCAACAGTGGCAGTGGTATCTGGTTAGGATTAGAGCCAATGTTATGAGCAAGTAAACTGATAGATAAAAAATATTTCTTTCATTTCAACCATCTTCTGAGCAAGCCCATTAATCCCATTCACTTCCGAAAACTCATATTAATATGAAGAAAGGTAATTTAATCATATTTATATAGCTTCTAAGAAGCCAAAAAGATATGATTCACATTGATATGCTAAATTATGTTGATACAAGACTTATAATCTTTATCTTCTTAAAGAAATGCTACATGTTACTATATTCGAGATAAAAACTATTACCTATAGTTTAGAGACAAAAAATCCAAGAAAAATTACCGTACTAAGGTTAGAGAAGGAGCTTAAATGTCATATTGATCTTTTAAATCAGTTTTTATCATATTAAGGAAATGCTACATATTTGGTATGAAAAATGGCCCTGAAAACAGAGAGAAGCAGAACGGCATAGAATCATCCGTTGACTGCAAAATTTGATTATATCAAAATATAACTGTTTATTACGTCTAACTAATGTTTTAGCTATAAACAAATAACCAATTGGCTGTATTAGAGAACATTCAACAACAACTCATGGTACACTATAGGTAAGGCAGGGTTCCCGTGTTGTGTCATGCCATTGCAGCTATTCATTGTCCAGAAGTAAAATGTCAACTGTCAACCAATGCTTTGAGAAAATATTGAATGGAACAATTTCAAAATTAAAATCAGAACACATCAGCAATGTTGCAATGGAAAAATGCACACAAGCAATTGTCATAAAATCAAAAAATATGCAATTGATTAGCCGAATAGGAATTTAGTGATCTAGAGAATTGGGGATTAGGAAATAAGAGTTAGAGATTTAGCCAATTAGGGTTTAGGGAAATATGGTACTTAGGGATTTAGGGTTTTCTTAAAAAATCAATGAAAATAAAAACTTTCATCGAAGGGAGTCGCCGGAGATTGTCAGAGGTCAGGGATAGAGAGAGAGAGAGGTATGGACCCTCCAGCGAAGGCGCTGCCTATGAAGAGAGAGAGAGAGAGAGAGAGAGAGATGTAAAATCAAACCTAAGAATTCTAAATGAGTAAATGCCTAGATGAGTCTCGTTCGGTTTGGGTGAGTGGGTGACCCAAAGAGAAATTTTCTTCTAAAACAAAGAGGGGCCCGTGATACAGCGTTTTGTGTATGTGTGTGTGTGGTGGTGGTGGGCAGTTGACTGGCCCAAAGCCCTCAAAAGGATTTTTTTTAGTTTGCAACCCCCCTCCCCCCAGTCCCTCTACATAGATCTGCCAATGGAAACAACAATTATTCAGCAAGGGGTCAATTCGGGAAGAGTCAAATAAATTTCTTGAAAAAAATTTCTCCAGAATAAAAATAATATATTTCAAGGTAGAGAAAATGTTTTGATAACAAAACAAGCTATAAGGTGTTCGATGACAGGCACATCCATAATTACAGACCCATGTAACCATATATCTAATTCACTTTAGTTAAATTCAGTACAATTCGGCACACATTTAATTCAGAGAAAAAAAAAGTAAACTTTTGCGACTATAATATATATATATATATATCATAGTCACAAAGTCAGGATACAGTTTCGCAAGGGCTCAATTCGGGAATATTTGGCAAATTTCGAAAATATAAAAAAATATATCATAATATATTTGAACGTAGAAATAATGTTTTTAATAAATACAATAAGCAATAAGGTGACCAATGAAAGGCACCTCTATTATTACATAATCTATGTAAAATAAAATAAGCAATAAGGTGACCAAGGAAAGGCACCTCTATAATTACATAATCTATGTAACCATAGAAATGCATGTGTGATTCATCTCAGTTAAATTCGGTAAATAAATAACAAAAATCCCCGATTAATCGATGGCGTGCCAAATAAATCAATCATTCTGTGATTTATTAGGTAAATTTAGCGTTTTAAAAAAAATGCCAACTTTTGTGACTATAAAGGGTATTTGGACCCAGCTCCAGAGAGTGAATTCTAGTCTAGAACTATAAAAATGCATCTCTATTGCTATCAAAACATGCATCTCTACTGACAGATTTCATAAAACGCATCTCTATTGTTAGATTAAGAGAAGCCAAACATTATAAAAATGAATTGTTATCTTCAAAATCTTTCAGCCGTTCATTTTTATTATGTTTGACACTGTTAAGCACACAATAGAGATGTATTTTTAAAGGTATCTTTGGCTACATGATAGGAGCGATTGCTTGGTGTAATGGCAAAAGACTTGGGCTGCATAGCGTGTGTGCATAATCTAAATTATTCTTTGGTCGGTAAACATACACCATCTCAAACCAACTTAAGTCTCTTTAGGTGATCGAAGGTCCAAAATAAAAGTCAAAGAATCACCTAACAAGCTCATACCAACTCTTAGCCTGGTTCGATGACTGCCTTCCAAATAAAAATTCACAAATAGTTTTAACTTGAATTTGTTTTGCGAAAGGTGAAGATAGCATTGTACCAAAGACCAGGTAACTTACTTGGTCCAACATTCGTTTGGGGCAACATGGGACTCAATTACATGATTAGGTGCCATGTACAGAAGCGGCTCGATGATCATAATTTTTGTGATTATAAAGGGTATTTGGACCCAATTCCAGACGGTGAATCTTGGTCTAGCACCCTTTCTTGGTGCTATGTGGCACCCACCCAATGGTTCACCCCTCCCTATGAGGTTTTAGGGGGGGAAAAAATATTTAATCACCACGATCACTCAACACTTATCGTAGTGATTGAATAATTCATTACTTAATTTTTTTATTATTGATTGATAGACCTTGCACACACCCATGTGGCACGTAAGCCTACGTATGGGGTGCCATGTGGATGTGAAATGGTGTTGGACCATCGTTCTATTCTGGATCCTAGTCCAGAGACCCCGTGCTCTTATATATACTAAATAATGTAAGTAGTTATAGCCTTATACTCATCATTAGGGTCATATTTCAATTCTTGATCTCAATAGTGCTAAAAGTCAGTATAATCGTTGTCATGCCTGCTCTAAAACCTAACATACAATACTCACACACAATAATTAAATACTGCACCAATTGAATGGGTGACCATGCACTCCTATCTATCAATAAAATTGTTGCATGGAGTTTAACCTACTAAAATGTGGCATGAGTAAGAGAAAAAGCATGCATTTCAATGAGAAAAAATCCTATCACCAATTTACATCGTATTAATGTGCATTTCAATGAGAGGAAATTTATCTCATTGTTAGGACCCGGTAAAAAGACCTCAGCATCCTTTAAAGGACCAACTAAAAATTCCCTGGTTAAACTTTAAAGCAATTAAATGTTATGGACAAGGCAATTTACAGCTCTATATAAAAACTAAGATTATTAGCGAACTATAAATGTGTTTCAAGACATAAAACTGGTAATTATCTAATTGACTACCAGATCTCTCTTCCAATTAAAAATAAATAATATATAAAAATAAAAAAGGAACTCTCCACTTTCATTACACTATGAGAGTAAGAAATACCTATTCTGCGACAAAGAAAACGGATTCTTGCCTCTCTGTAATTGATTTTCCACTGCTCCATGACAACGAGAATGAAATTGCCACTATCCCATTATTAATCCGGAAACAAAGTGATGAAACCAAAAGTCAACATGTCAAAAATACTTGCCAATACAAGATTCTGCTATAAGTTCCGGGTTTCGTTCGTGACCCCTGCATTGAGGTTATTAACTCTAGCAGCCTTCACGCGGGTAATAAGGGTCTCACCAACGCTCCCCAAACCTTTCCTCCCAACCAACCTCACACCAAAACTCTTATACAAAACCCTCAATCTAGTCTCCTCATCACCAATCTCACTCAGCTCAACTGCCCGCCTCCTTGAGATCAGTCCATAAAGAAAAACATCACCGGAATCCAATTTACCTCCACCGAACCCCACTCGCAGCAGAGAAAATGACATATGATCAACTGATTTCGGATCAAACAAAATCGCGAAACCCCCAAAGGAAAGATCCGGAGTCCTAAACAGATCATCCAAATCAACGGTTTCTTCCCTAATGTTAGCTTTTTCTAACGGGACCAATGCCCTTCTATTAGCCACTCTTTGAATATTAGCCGCCTCCCTCAACCCGCTGAGAAAAGCCCCATGCATGGTCGCCGGATACCGTCGGTTCGTCGCTTCTCCAGCAAAGAAAATCCTCCCGTCCCCCACGCTCTCCGCAAGAACATCGTAATCGTCACCCGAGGCACCAACTGCTACGTGCGAATACGAGCCATACGTAAACCGATCTTTTCCCCATCGAGTACAAACCACTTGAACCGGATCAGGCACTTCAATCCCTCTCGGCTCGAAAATCCCTCTCAAAATCTCCAAAACCCTCTCTACAGCATCAACCGGAGACACTGTTTCAAATTCTATCGCAGATTCCCCCGCTACCAAAGCAACTAAAAGTGGGCCTCCTGATACTGAACTATAACTATGGAGTAAAAAAAATTCGCCCCGTTTGCTTGCATTTTCCGACAAGTGTCCAAACGTATCGATGTCACCGCCCCAAAAATCAAACGGAAACAGCATTGCCACCTTGTTCAGCAACCCCCACCCTAGTCTTTTAATCGCGTCCTGTTTTGGCTGAGGGAGTTCGGGGACAAACTCTATCGACCCTTGTTTGAGTACTCCCAACGGTACTGTGCACAACACCATATCGCCACGGAAAACTTGCCCTCCTGCAAACACCATAACACCATCGACTCCGTACTTGATCTTCTCCACAGTTTGACCGTAGAAAATCGGGATATTCTCAGCTAGCGAACGGACGAACCTCCCGTTCCCACCGGGAATAAAACAGTGATCCCCACCCATCTCATACGGATCATCCTGATCCCAATAAGCCAACGAAAGCTCTGATAGTAAACCCGCATTGGCGTATTCTAAATTCGCAAGGTGCCAATTCAACAGCATTCGCTCCTCCACACTCTCGGCGACCTTCTGGACTCGCCGAAAAGCCTCGAGAGCAGTCCCCAACGATACGTCTACTGAATTCACCTCCTCCAATATCGCTTCACGAAGTTTACACACTTTATCCAACAACCTATTAAACAAAACCTCGACCCTAGAATCTACTTCGGCATTAACTGCATTTCCATTGGGAAGATAGAGAGGGCATTTATCGCGGACCTTGTGAAGCGGAAACCCTAGCTGCCTAGCCAAAACACCGAGGGGGTTCCCGTTGATCCCGGTGAGGACGCTACCTCCGAGATCTGCCGCAGCAATCACACCGTCCCCGACCATCTTCCTCGTCATGACTCGCCCACCGGGGCGATTCCGGCCCTCGACAATCGCGACTTTGAAGCCCAGAGAAAGTAGCTGACGGGCCGCGGCAAGGCCAGCAAGGCCTGCACCGACGATCACGATGTTTGCCTTATCGAGAGGGTTTCCGATCGTCTCCTTAACGCCAGGCGAAACTCCGAAATTAATGTACCCGTGTTCTAAGAGGAACCCGTATGCCGCCGAGACTAGGCTCCGGTGTTCGGAGCGAATCGACTCCATCGCATGGTCCTTGGTCATCCAAACCGAGACGTTGGACCGCCACCGAGAAAGGATGTGGTTGCGGACAACAATGTAGTTGGCCTGATTGGCGCCGCCAATCGTGGGGACGACGTTCGCTTCGATCTCCTCTTCGGTGAGGGAATCGACGGGGAAGCCGACGGCGATTGCGATCATGGCCTCTACGTCGACTTCTTTCTCAAGATCGGAGAATTTGCGGCGGCGGGTCTTGGAGGTGGAAGGGTTGTCGTTGATCTGAACCTTGATGATCTCGTCCATCAGTTTCTCGTTGTACGTGCTGGATTTGGCGATATGCGGGCGGAGCACACGGAGGCCGTTAACGGCGACTGCGGATGGGATCATCTCCGGGAAGAGTTTCTTTCGTCTCCGGCGTTTCTTTGACGGAGGTGGGTTTGAGTCGTCGTCGTCGGCGGGAGGGTTTTGGTGTGGTCCTTCTTCGAGGTGGTTTTCAGGTGGAGTTTCGGTGTTTGGAAGGTGGTTTTCCGGTGGAATATCTCGGGTTGGATGGTGGTTTTCTGGCGCCGGTGACGCCATGGAGGATTCTTTGGTGGAATTTTTGTGTTTGGGAGGGAGATTTTGGGAATAAAGTTCGATAGTAGTGGGAAATTTGGAGTGGAGAGGCCAGAACCCAGTAGGGTTTAGGGGAACTGTTAGGGGGAAGTCGGTGGCGGGACGTGTTATGCACGTGAGGATAAAAAGGTATCACACTATTTTATTTTTATTTTAAAATGATACGACTCCTCCGTCACAATGGAGGGAGGTTACCAACTGGGCTAATACCTCCTTGGTGGATCAGATTGTTAGGCATTCAAGAGCAAGATAAAAATGTTTTTTTCGACTTCGGCCATGACTGAAACCAAAAATTTGAACCAAAATGTCAAACCAAAATTTGAATTTCAGCCAAAATTTCCCTTCATCTATATTTTGACCGAAATTTTGATTCAAATTTTCATTTTAGTGGGGACAAAAACTAATAAATTTCGGCCGATCAGTTGAATATCGGCCGAAATTTTGAATCATGCTCAAGAGTTTCCACCGGCTTCTCAAGATTATAAAGCCTTTTGGCCTCTCCAGCCATTATCCCTATAATTGGCAAAGGGCCGAAGTAATGACTCGGATTTGTTTTATTTTATTTAATGGTATTAGATTATGTTTTATACTATGCACAATGTTAGCGCTCCACACCAGAACCAATCCTTCCTTCCACTTTTCTTATTATAATCTTTTAAGAAATCCTAATAGTCTCTTAACTCTTTTTCTTCTAAGAAATCTTAATAGTCACAATCTCTCTTCTTTAATTTATCTCTACCAAAACTCTTTAATCCCTTCCTTCAAAACTTTCATGTGTTATTTCATAAAAATCTCCGTGATTTATTTCCACCGACGAGATCTAGCAAGAAGAAGAAAAAAGTTTGAACGAACTGATGATTTTGGCATCTTCAACCCTAACCTTCGTAGATCTATCATTCACGCTTCAATGAGTAGGCACCCATCAATCTACTATGTTCTTCTCAGATCCCATCGCATGGGGTACATTCGATCGAGCATCGACAGGCTAAATAAAACGAACCCGTATATTTCTTTTTATATAAATATTGCTATAAAAAGAAGAACATAACTAATCCTAACTATAGTTTTATTCTATTTATTTTTGAAATTTTTTCAAAAAATAAAACACTGAACTTTCACCTTAATGCCCCTAAAGCACCCAAACTATGTATAATATCAACTAAACATCTGTAAAGTACAAATGTATCAAAATTAGACCCCTATTGTCACACTCTGTTATCTTTTGGACGGAAAGTGGTGATGTGGAGCCTTAAAGGCACGAACGTAGAGCATTTCAAGCGGTGAAGTAGTCACTTAAGTTGTACATATTGGATTTTTTTGATCAACACAATATAAGTGATATGTCTCCACTCTCTTTCCTTAATAGATTAGGAAAGAGAGGTGGCTATATAAGGAGACCACCGTCCCCTCTTCCTCTATCCCTAACTCACTCCCATCTAGAGGCTAAACTTAAAGAAGACGAGAGGTAACGTGGGCTCGGATTCTCTAACTGAAATCATCATTTTTCATCAAGGAGATTTATGATGCGGCGACCTAATAATAAATACAAGGTACGCGTGTTCTTGCAAAGGTATATTTTGATTGTATGATTCGAGCTTAGATTTTAAAATTTCTAACAATTGGTATCAGAGAATCAGGCAAGGCTTGATCTTCGATTAATATTTATTTTGATGAGAATAATTTTATTTTATTGTTTTGTTTTAACCACCATTGCCTCATCTCATTTTTTTTATTTTTTTATTGTTCAAATTGAGTCTTGTACCCTTGAGATGGGTTTGCCGAATCCCATAAGAGAGTTCTTCTTATAAAATTTCAAGATAGATTTCTGACGGCTCATATCCTCCTCTCTTCGATTAGCTTTTTTATATATAGTTGTCTATCCCACGAGATTTTGCTGCACCGTCGGGCACTGTGAGTGCTCTGCAATTCTGTGGAATTTTTTTAATATTTTAAAGAGATCACTAAAGATTAAGGATCATATACTCCAAAAGTACAAGGATCCTATCTATCTATTATTTTATTTTATTAAGTATGATCTATGGTCGTGGTGCCTTGGAGCCTAATTTTTCATAACATAGGTTTGGTAAGGTCAAAACGTTAGTTCTTATTAATCAACATGCGCTTCGATTGCCTTTTTTATTATTCGTAAAATTATTATATGCTTCTTGGTGATCTCAAGGATCTACCGTCTTAATTTTATCCATGAGATATTGTTTGATTGTTGTAAATTTCAGTCCAACGTAAGTAAACAAGGTCGGTAATAATTTTACCAATTCAAGATATACATATGCAGTGTCGTTTTTCGAGAGCGTGATAGAAATCCAGAGCATTATAACTTCATATGGCATGTTTTAACGTTGAGTATAATTTAATGGGTTTGTTTCAAAAGTGCCTGAATTTTGTTGAAGAGAATTGTGACGTCTCTGGTTACCTTTTAATAGATCCAACAATTGGTTCTCAACATTAAAGTTAACTAAAGAGACCTCTCTGGTGAGTTTTCTTAAGGGAGAAGGAAAAAAAAAAATTATCTTGTCTTCTCTCGAATTAATAATAAAGGTGCATGTATCCGGCCCAACTCAGTGCGATTCGGCCTATGTTGGTACTCGGGTCATAGCCTTGTCCAACACATGGGCTGACTCAGTCTTTGACCCGGCCCGATTGATAATTGGACTTGGGTCATGACCTAATCCAGCCCATGGGCCGGTCCTATATATATCTGACCCATGATATATGACCCGGATTTAGCCTGTTCAATTAAGACCCATTTTGACCCTATTATTTCTTATTCTTTTCGGGTCATTTGTAGACTATCTATAAGTTCAATTTTGGGACATTATATATGAATTTTAACTTTCTTGAACATTTTGGATCCGTTTTTTAGGTATATTTTTTATGACAGTCCGGATTTCGACACCCCGAAACCTGTGCCATCAACACAATCCTCCAGACCGTGCCCGAAAACTATATACGGAATATTGGTATAACAAGCAATAATAAAGAAATAAAATAATTAACTGCATAAAGAGGAAAAGTTAATGTGCATAACTGGCACAAACAAAAGACAGTTCTACTCTCATGCCACTGCATGAATAGAGAACCGATCCGAACCATCGATGATACACAGATCACCCCAGATGATTCGCCCAAAAGAATAATGTCTATCTAATTACAATGTTTGACAAAATAAAGGCTTGACATACCAAGCCGTACACTCTACTCACAAAACTCTCTCTCAAAGTACTCAGCGGAGTCTCTTAGAAGAAGTCCTCGGGAGGAGGCTCCAACTCGTCCCCAGGTACGTAATCTGAATCACCCGGATCTACGTCTCTCGAAGCCTCAGCTGCTGCTAGCAATGGACCTGCGACGTATAGTCAAAAGGGGTGAGCTACATCCTAGCTCAATAGGGAACAACACTATGAACATATAAATCAAAATCTCACATATATTTTAAGCATGATGTGTCTATGCATTTGCTAGAAAACAGTTTAAAAGACGATAATTTCATTCAAGATTTACTGGTAATTTGTATGTCTTACTTTACTATTGATTTATCATGAATGACACTGAATATGCCTAAAGCAAAACTTAAATCTTCAACTTAAGTAATCCCCGAGTAATATAGCATCAAGCCCCGATGGAATACCCAACATCGTCGCCTAAATAGACAATTGTAAAAATGTATTCCCTGGGAATACGACCTAAGCCCCTTTCTCAATAAGCGGCGAGGTTAAATCTCATCTCAACATCCCTGAGATGTGCTTACTGTGTACGGATAGACCTCCGTGACTGGTAATTAAGGTCATGGATATCTGGCCGCCTTGGATATCCGTCATGGATATCTAAACAAACCTCAAATAATAAAAATATCATGTGCTTTATATATAGTTGTTCACCGTGTAAAGTGCTATCTTATATCAGCTAGGCCTCAACAGTAATTATTCAATTATATGTACATCCCTGGGATGTCTAATTTACTCGCATCACACTGATGCCTTTATTACTTTCTCATCCCCGGGGGATGTCTCATTCTCATTAGATTACTTAATCTCAATTACTCGCATCACACAGATGCCTTTATCACATTCTTGGTGTCACACACACACCCATTTTCACAAAGCTTTTTATAGTTAAAATATTTTCAATTCTAATAAATATATCACTACATACATGCTCTTGTAATTAAAGTACATTTTCAAGGTGTTCCCTACCTCAATTCTCTGAAAGTCCAAGCATCAAGGTCCCACGCGGCTCCTTGTGCTCGCTTTCACACGTACCACCTATGGTACATTACAACACATGCAACACATCACTAAAGATACAATAGAGAAGGTCCTAGACCCTCCATTAATCTCAAAGTCAAACTAGAAAGTTTAGTAAAACTGCCAAAGTTGATTAATCGATTTCCAAAATCGATTAATCGATTCCCAAAATTGATTAATCGAAACCCAAATCCATTAATCGATTTCTAAAATCGATTAATCGAAACTCAAATCGATTAATCGAGATTCGAATTCGATTAATCGATCCCAAATCGATTAATCGAAATCTCTAACATAATGAGGTCGATTCATTAATCGAGTAGTCGAAAATCCGAAATCGATTAGTCGATCCCAAATCGATTAATCGATATCCAAAGTCGATTAATCGATTTCCCAACTCGATTAGTCGATTTCCCTAGGTCTTGTTTCTCCATCCACTGGAGGTACCCAGTCGATTAGTCGATTTCCAAATCGATTAATCGAATTCCAATTCGATTAATAAAAATCGGGCGTCCTTGACTTTTCAACTTTCAGACCGAAATCGATTAATCGAATCCCAATTTCGATTAATCGATTTGGCCAGATTCAACCCCCTTTCGGGTTGTTCTTCTAAATCTTTTCCCTTTCTTTTTCTAAGCCTTTAATCTATCCTTTTAACCCTACTTGACTGAATTTAATCATCTATAATCTATGCATTAACTTCAATTAAAATTCACCTCAATAAATCCCTTAAATGATTGATTTCTTGGGTTTGGTGGTTAGGGTTCCAGCTTTTGCTTCAACGATCCTAACGCGTTGAATCCGGCAATCAATATTAACTCTTCTTGATTTGCATTAACATCTAGCTTCCATAACTCCTCCTTACTCCCTCTCTCTCTCTCTCTCTTCTTAATTCCTTCACTAACCAAGACAAAAGGAATTCTAGGGTTATTAATCCTTATGTCCTCCTTCCTGTTTCGGTGTTAAGCGCATTCACCAGAGATAGGTGTATGTGACTCTAACTTAACACCATACTCTACACTTAGGTCACATTCACACCACGTCAGTTCATCACTCTATGAGTTCATTGCTTGACCATCACTTGGTCAACCCTATGACTAATCGGGCACAGATCCCAAGGACAAAGCTCAACGCTCAATTTTTCGGGATATTACATTCTCCCCACCTTAGAAATTTTCGTCCTCGAAAATAACCCAAAGGTGCTCGGGTGTGGTACCCCACACACAGTGGTGTCACGTAGTCACTCACGAAAGTGAATTACACATTACACTGTGCGAGAAACAAAACAATGCAAGTACATGCTAAAGAAACTGATCCATATTTCATTAAATTTCCAAAATTTACAAGTATCTTTAACTGTTGTCGATAAGTACAATTGAAATTTTAATTACACAATACAAAATATCCAAAAATATCCAAAAAGTGATGACAAAATGAAACCATCGTCAGGCGTTCACGCCGTCCCCTCTCCTGGCTGATCTGATGCTGGGGCGGGCTGCTCTGATGGAACTGGCGGCTCAAGTGGTGGCTAGGTCATCGTAGCAGGCTGCTCGGGGTGTTGGTGCGCCGAGCCAGATGCATCGACGACAGATGTACTCGCGTGGAAATCGGCACCCGTATGGAAAGCAGTCTGACCCGTAGTCCAGTCTGCCTCCTGTGCGAGGCGCTGCTAGTAGTCCAACAGATAGATGCACCGTAGTGTGTGGAACATCAAGAAGTCCATCGGTCGGTTCATCCTCTCGTTGTTGGCCTCTATCCGAGCCAACACGTCCTCGATAGTGGGCGCCGGGCGAGCCGCTCACTGGCGGTATGAAGAAGTCGGGCTTCCATGACTGCTAGCCAGTAGGCGAGGCAATGAGGTGGCCTCACCGGTGGTGGATCAATGGGTGTGCTCCACTGTGTGGGTCTTGGTGGGGTGGTGGTGCTCTGGTGCTTCCCACCTTTGGGCCCTAAGTCGTGGATTCGCTTGAGCAAGTTGTAGTTATGGCTCCATGAAGCAATAGAGAAATGCTTCACGCGATCCGTAGCCCTCTCCTTGTGGGGCGAGATGGCGTACTCTGTAGCGTCTGAGTAACACTCCAGCATGCTCGAAATGAGGTGAGCATATGACATCTTTTCTTTGGGCCTCAAGTTACCCTTCATCAACTTCCCCTTTATATAGACCATCCCCTCTAGGATGATCATGGTGGCGTCAAACCAACGACCACAAAAGGCCGCATACAGGGCCTGTTGGACTAAGTCTACCCGCTCGGTGTCGTGGCGCATCGAGTAGAGGTTGCACTTGATTATGGAATCAAGCATCCACATGTAATGGGGGAGATCGACCCTCCTAATGGACGATCCCGACCCCTTTTTCCCTTTGGTCATACGTGTCATTATTTCTTCAAATTTCACCTCTTCCGCAAAGGGTGGGCAGAGGGTGGTCTCGGGTACGAAGTCCAAATAGCACTCTAGGACCTCGTGGATGTGGCGACGAGTGAAGGTATAGTCGCGACCCTCAATGGTGATCGTGACAACGTCGTAAGTAGGCCCCTCTTTCAACTCTTGGTAGAACAGACGGACCAATCTAGGGTAGTAAGACCCGCAGATTGGTTTCAAAAGGTTGCCTAGGCCGGCCTTTACTAGGTAGGTTCGAGCCCATTGGGTCTCGCCCGCCACGTCGGGTTTGTAAACAACTCCACATCAATTATGTAGTCGGTTTCAAAGGTCTTTGCCGCCCACCATTCGTTTAGTTGGGGTACGTTGACGGGCGGTGGTGGCATTGGTGAAGACTCGCGCGAAGACGTGCTCGTCGAGCCGGATGTGGTATCCGATGCCGACGATGATGGTGTTCTTACGGGCGATGGGATAAGTGGTGGCGGTGCGGCATTCTTACGCCGGATCGGGAGCTTAGACGTTGCCTTCTTCGAAGACAATCGAATTTTAGGCAGCATTTTTGGAAATAAATTCGCAAAACTAGGGTTTATATGTTTTGAAATGGAAAAAGAACGAAAACTAGGGTTTTACCTTAGGTTTTTTATCCGAATGTAAAAGATTTCGATCCGAAATCGATCCAAACTCCCTAAAACCCTAGCTGGTACGCTTGCTCGAGAAGGGAGATGAAATGGCGCGCAAGAACAGAAAACCCCAAAATTTTCAAATGGGGAGAAATCCCCCTTGATTTATATATATAGGCCCCGATTCGATTAATCGATTTCTAAAATCGATTAGTCGAGATTCAAAACTAGGTTCAGTCGCACGAAATCGATTAATCGAAATCGTGGTTATTTAAAATTTCAAATTTTCGAGCTCACTGGCGCATGCCAGTCGATTAATCGAATTTCACTTCGATTAATCGAAATCCCAAAATCGATTAATCGAATTTCACTTCGATTAATCGAAATCGTAAGGTCCTTCAAATTTTTCCCAAAATTCTCAAGTAACTCGATTAGTTGAACCTCCAGTTCGATTAATCGAAATCTCAAATCGATTAATCAAATTTTACTTCGATTAATCGAAATCGTAAAAATTCTTCAAGTTTTTCTAAAATTCTTAAGTTATTCGATTACTCGAATCTCTGGATCGATTATTGAAATCCAAGATCAATTAATCGAAACCCAAATCGATTAATCGAAATTTCACTTCTTTAATTTCTTGGGTCCTCATCAAATTTCCACTCACTGGCGCATGCCAGTCGACTAATCGACCAAAATCGATTAATCAGTTTTGATCAAACTCTTTAGATTTTAAAATTTCTTGTCTCTTTTGATTCCTTGGTAAAACATGATCCGTTGGTCATTGGTTTAGCGAACCACATCACCACGGTCATGTCGTGGCTATAATGAGCTTTAACCACGCAATTTACATTGCATTAGGGATACGATGCGGATAAATTTTTTTCTATGGAGTACATTGATCAAAAGATTTATATTGGATTACAATATATGGCTTCCTCCCACCACATTTTTGCGGTGATACAATTTTCGACTTTCAAGTTGTCGCAAACAAGTCTGGATACTATTCTTTCACATCTGCCTCTCGTTCCCACGTAGCTTCTTCGGCCGGATGATACTTCCATCGAACAAGTACTAATAGAATCACTTTTGTCCGCAATACTTGTTCCTTTCGATCCAAAATCTCCACCGGCTCTTCAATCATGGTCATATCCTCATGCATCTCAAATAATTGGTTGCTCAACACGTGATCAGGGCCATTGAGATATTTTCTGAGCATCGATATGTGGAACACATTGTGTACTTGATCAAATAACGGTGGCAATCCAATGCGGTAAGCAACTTCCCCTACTCGACCCAAAACCTCAAACGGTTCAAGATAGCGGGGACTTAGCTTCCCTCTCTTTCCAAACCTCATCACGCCTTTCATAGGCGATACCTTCACGAATACGTGTTCACCCACCTTAAAGTCTACACTCGTCTGCTTGATATCGGCGTAGCTTTTCTGTCTACTCTAAGCCACTTTGAGTTTTGCCCTTATCATATGAACATAGGTGGAATTATCTTCAAGTATTTCGGGTCCCAAAACAAATTTTTCACCCGTTTCCTCCCAATTGATGGGCGATCTACATCACCGTCCATAAAGTGTTTCATATGGTGCCATCCCAATGCTCGTCTAAAAGCTGTTGTTATATGCAAACTCAATCAACGGTAGGTGCTGATCCCATGCATTTCTTCTGATTTCGAATAGATCAGGATGTTGTCAATAAACACTACGACACAAGAGTGTAGGTGTGGTTTAAATACCCTATTCATCATATCCATGAATGACGCCGGGGCATTTGTCAACCCAAACGGCATCACCAGAAATTTATAGTGTCCGTATCGAGTCCTGAATGCAGTCTTCTGAATATCCTCTGCCTTGACTCTCAACTGATGGTATCCAGATCTCAGATCGATCTTGGAAAAGTACCTTGTTCCTTACAGTTGATCAAACAGGTCATCTATCCTAGGCAAAGGGTATCGATTCTTGATGGTAAGTTTGTTCAATTATCGATAGTCAATGCACAGACGCATTGACCCATCCTTCTTCTTTACAAACAAGATCGGTGCTCCCCATGGAGACACGCTCGGTCTAACAAACCCCTTGTCCATAAACTCTTGTAACTGTTCTTTCAATTCCTTCAACTTAGCAGGAGCCATCTTGTATGGTGCTTTAGAAACAGGCTCCGTTCCTGGTGCTAAGTCGATGGCGAATTCTACTTCTCTCTCAGGAGGTAGTTCGGGTAACTCCTCCGGAAATACATCAGCGAAGTCTCGCACCACGGCTATTTCAAAGATAACATTCTTCTCCTCCTTATGCTCCTTTAAAAATGCCAAGTATCCACTACACCCTTTTCTGATCAATCACTCGACCCTGACTGTCGAGATAAGTGGCATGTGTGTCGACCTCTCTCCTCGAAATCTAAATGATCTTCTCATATTGGGTCTGAAGATGATGACTTTATTCTTACAATCTACTGTCGCACAGTGAGTCGACAGCCAATCCATGCCAAGGATCACGTCGAATCCTTGCATGTCTAACAGGATTAGGTTCGCCGGTAGTTCAAAGACGTCTCCATCCATGACTCTCACGATCACGGAGTTGCAACCCTTTTCGGTGTCAACCGATTTCCCAGTAGGAACAGTCACGGTTAAAACGAAGTCTAACTCCTCTGGGTCGACTTTCATCCTCTTTGTGAAGCGAGGAATAACAAAAGAGTGGGTAGACCCCGAGTCTATCAACACTCGAGCTTCGTATGTCACGTCACTTCCCTTCTTATAAATTTATAATGTACCTAATCATACGTACACATATATATAACATTTATCATCACACTAGAATTTATTACATACAAGTTTTCTTATATTTTCTATATGGATGCACCTTCTCTATATAAAATTTTTCAAGAATTGAAACTCTTTATTTAAAAGAAAACTCACATTGGATCACATCATTCATATTCTGAGCCTCTTGAGCTGTGACTGCGTAGGCTCTCCCTTGGACGATCGGCTTCCTTGCTTGTATCGGTCGTGAAATAGGAGCTGAAGCCGTCTTCCCTTTGTTCACCTTAGGGCACTCCTTGATCAAGTGGCCCACATTGCCATATCTAAAGCAGCCCCGAGTTCCCTGCCTACAGTCAGCTGTCCTATGAGACTTGCCACACTTGGCACAAGTCTCACGAGGTGTGGAAGAAGCTGCTCGCGAGAACCCCTATGTAACTGTCGCTCCGGTCGTGATAGTCGGGCTCTCGCATCTCATCGGCCTCCCCGACGCAAGCAATGAGAATTTCTGCTGATTGGTTTGCTACGCCGGTCTCTCATAACCTCCTTGGAACGGTGGTTTCTGATTGTTTGGTATGAATCTCGACTTTTTGTTCACCGATTCGTAGTTCCCCGTCCTGCTCTGGTTTGTATTCCACCTTCCTTGCTGCTCCCTCTGGCGGTATTTATTATTATTTTCTTCCTCTACCACCAAAGTCTTGCTCATGACCTCTCTATAGGTCCTTAGCTGGAATGGTGCTACTCCTCCCCTCACGTCTGGCTTCAATCCTTGCTGAAACCTCTTCGCTTTCATCATCTCAGTGATGACGTAGTCGCGCACGAAGCGAGCGAGTCGCATGAACTCCACTCCATATTCTCTCACAGTCATCTTCCCTTGAGTAATCTGTAGAAATTGAATCTCCATTTGATTCCTCACCACTTCCAAAAAATACTGCTTGTTAAATTCCTTGACGAACTCATCCTAAGTCCAGGGCATATCCGAAGTCTCCTGAGCCCTAGTCCGTGAAACGGAATTCCACCAAGGCCCAACCTCTCCATCCAACATATAAGCTGCCCAACGGATGCTCTCGTCCTCCGTACAAGTGAGCACACTGAACACCTTCTCCATCTCACTTAACTAGTTTTCAGTTGCCATAGAGTTTGCCTGTCCTGAAAAGCTAGGAGGTCTCATCCTCCTGAACTCGATAAAGGCAGAAGACACTAGCGGTGTAGGTGGCTGATGGTGCTCATGAGCTGTATGAGCTGCCAAAGATGCTGCCTGTTGAGCCATAGCAGCCGCCATGGTCTCCATGGTGTGCATCATCCTCTGACGCTCCTCTCTATCCTCATTCCTTTCTCTAACTCTCTCCTGTTCTCTTTGATCTCGATCCTGGTTCTCTCCTTGATCATGGCCCTCTTGACCGCCACTACCTGAAGGACCTCCATGTCCTATAGGCTCTCTATTCGAGTCCGAGATAAAACTATCTCGACTACGCAAGCTTCTACTATGGCCGCCCCTGGGTCGGCCCCTTCCTGTAGAAGACATAATGGTCTGCACATGAAACTAAGGTTTCGTTAGCAAAAGTCCTTATATTCTGACAAAAGAATGATTATCAGAATTTTAAAAAAAAAATGCTTTGATACCAACTATGGCAGCCCAGATTTTGGCACCCCGAAACTCGTGCTATCAGCACGATCCTCCAGACCGTGTCCCAAAACTATGCACGAAACATTGGTATAACAAGCAATAATAAAGAAATAAAATAATTAACTGCATAAAGAGGAAAAGTTAATGTGCCCAACTGGCACAAATAAAAGACAGTTCTACTTTCATGCCACTGTATGAACAGAGAACCGATCCGAACCATCGATGATACACAGATCACCCCAGATTGTTCGCCCAAAAGAATAATGTCTATCTAATTACAATGTTTGACAAAATAAAGGCTTAACATACCAAGCCGTACACTCTGCTCACAAAACTCTCTCTCAAAGTACTCAACGGAGTCTCCTAGAAGAAGTCCTCGGGAGGAGGCTCCAACTCGTCCCCAGGTACGTAATCTGAATTACCCGAATCTACGTCTCCCGAAGCCTCAGCTGCTACTAGTAATGGACCTGCGACGTATAGTCAAAAGGGGTGAGCTACATCCTAGCTCAATAGGGAATAACATAATGAACATATAAATCAAAATCTCACATATATTCCATGATATTCTAAGCATGATGTGTCTATGCATTTGCTAGAAAATAGTTTAAAAGATGGTAATTTCATTCAAGATTTACTGGTAATTTGCATGTCTTACTTTACTGTTGATTTATCATGAATGACACTGAACAAGCCTAAAGCAAAACTTAAATCTTCAACTTAAGTAATCCCCGAGCAATATAGCATCGAGCCCCGATGGAATACCCACCATCGTCACCTAAATAGACAGCTGTAAAAATGTATTCCCTGGGAATACGACCCAAGCCCCTTTCTCAATAGACGGCAGGATTAAATCTCATCTCAACATCCCTGAGATGTGCTTACTGTGTACGGATATACCTCCGCACTGGTGTACGGATTGGCCGCCGTACCGGTCACAGATATCCTCCCGCGTCAGTCGTGGGTATCCCGCCACGTCGGTGGGGTATTCTAAACAAACCTCAAATAATAAAAATATCATATGCTTTACATATAGTTGTTCACCGTGTAAAGTGCTATCTTATATCAGTTAGGCCTCAGCAGTAATTATTCAATCATATGTACATCCCTGGGATGTCTAATTTACTCGCATCACACTGATGCCTCTATTATTTTCTCATCCCCTGGGGATGTCTCATTCTCATTAGATTACTTGATCTCAGTTACTTGCATCACACAGATGCCTTTATCACATTCTTGGTGTCACACACACACCTATTTTCACAAAGCTTTTCATAGTTAAAACATTTTCAATTCTGATAAATATATCACTACATACATGCTCTTGCAATTAAAGTACATGCTCAAGGTGTTCCCTACCTCAATTCTCTGAAGGTCCAAGCATCAAGGTCCCACGCGGCTCCTTGTGCTCGCTTTCATACGTACCACCTATGGTACATTACAACACATGCAATACATTACTAAAAATGTAATAGAGAAGGTCCTAGACCCTCTATGAATCTCAAAGTCAAACTAGAAAGTTTAGTAAAACTGCCAAAGTCGATTAATCGATTCCCAAAATCGATTAATCGATATTCGAATTCGATTAATCGATCCCAAATCGATTAATCGAAATCTCTAACATAGTGAGGTCGTTTCATAAATCGAGTAGTCGAAAATCCGAAATCGATTAGTTGATCCCAAATCGATTAATCGAAATCCAAAATCGATTAATCGATTTTCCAACTCGATTAGTCGATTTCTCCAGGTCTTGTTTCTCCATCCACTGGAGGTACCCAATCGATTAGTCAATTTCCAAATCTATTAATCGATCTTCCAAATAGATTAATCAAATTCCCATTCAATTAATCGAAATCGGGCATCCTTGACTTTTTAACTTTCAGACCGAAATTGATTAATCGAATCCCAATTTCGATTAATTGATTTGGCCAGATTCAACCCCCTTTCGGGCTGTTCTTCCAAATCTTTTCCCTTTCTTTTTCTAAGCCTTTAATCTATCCTTTTAACCCTACTTGACTGAATTTAATTATCTATAACCTATGCATTAACTTCAATTAAAACTCACATCAATAAATCCCTTAAAGGATTGATTTGTTGGGTTTGGTGGTTAGGGTTCCAGCTTTTACTTCAACGATCCTAACGCGTTGAATCCGGCAATCAATGCTAACTCCTCCTCTTGATTTGCATTACCATCTAGTTTCCATAACTCCTCCTTACTCCCTCTCTCTCTCTCCTTAATTCCTTCACCAACCAAGATAAAAGGAATTCTAGGGTTATTAACCCTTATATCCTCCTTCCTGTTTCGGAGTTAAGCGCATACACCAGAGATAGGTGTATATGACTCTAACTTAACACCATACTCTACACTTAGGTCACATTCGCACCACGTCAGTTCATCACTCCTTGAGTTCATTGTTTAACCATTACTTGGTCAACCCTACGACTAATCAAGCACGAATCCTGAGGTCAAAACTCAACACTCAATTTTTCGGGATATTACATTTTTGCTAAGGAGTTCTCTGTTATAACTTTTTTATGACCTAATGTCTTTTTGACAATTTTAATCGAATAATTATTTGACTATTTTTTATTAAAGTTGGGTTTGTGAGGAGATATAGGGTTGGATATCGGATGTTGTGTTCAAGCACCAAGGTTGGTACTTATATAATGTTACCCATGATTATTATTAATTTTGACACTTATCCATTACATGAGTTAGAATTTGCTACTTGAAAGGATTCTTCTACCCAACGGTGATGATCTTTCCTAGTGTCGTAATTTTCGTAAATGAAGTTAATTTTATTTAATTGTTCTCAACATATCATATCCGATTCAAGGTAAATTTATATCATGTGCGCTTCTCAATGCTACTCCATTGTCGATGTTGACTAGATGTGACATGTACATAATCATAGTTTGATGATTATAGATAATTATTCACTTAATGCATATTTATATCATAATTGTTTGATTTTGATTAGTTTGTTCATCAATTGCAATGAATGACATTGATTTATCTTTCAAAAGTAGATTAGTTAGCAAGATGTGTATATATCTAGAAATAAGTTTTTTTTTTAAACCTTAAATCAAACTTGATATGGTTGAATGAAATTTAGGTCATACCTTAGGGATCAAGGTAGACCGGTAAAACGATCGTTCGAGGGACATAGCTGAAATAGGTCGAGGTCTACCCAAAGGTGACCACATATGTAGGTTGCGTGACTTTTGGATCTTGATACTTGTGTCTTATTAAGATCGAGTTGGCACATACTTGTATGAGATTTCTAACTTCTGACCAAAGCTGACTTAGGAGTTTCATATAAGTAGGATGAATAGAATGGTCATAAGTGCTTAAATGAGAGAAGGATAATCTTTCTGACCAAAGCTGAAGGAGAGTCTAGATCAAATATATGGCACGAGTGATTAGGTTTATACGTGTTTTCTCAAAAATGATCTTGGAAAGCAAATTGTATGTCAAAGTTTCTGCCCAAAGGTGATGCTGAGACAATGCGATCAGGCTATCCCATAGAGTGAATGTTTGCAAATGACTTACACTCTAATTAATTCGAATTTGTCCCTATGTTCGAGTTAAGTCCTTGGAGCTTAATGAGTGACATATGGTCATAATTCATGACAAATTTTTTAATGGCATTTAGTCATGCCGTAATTCTCAAGGACGATCCGTAACATATGGTTATAGATTCATCTGACATATAATAATGATATATTTCACATAGAATAGTTAGTGATATATGGGCAAAATATTTGATACATTGTAGAAGTATAGTGACATATTTTTTTAGTGTTATCTAGTGGTATATGGTCACTGTTAGTATAGTTATAATTGTATTTATTATTTTTAAAATTTTAATAGTGTTGAGCATCGAAAAGATTTTAATTTTTTTTTTTTTAACTTAGCATGTGGCTAGTGATTTTATAATACGATAAATGAGAAAAGTTAAATAATGACGATGATGATTTGTGCATCGATAAGTGAGACACAAATTGAATAACTATAGATGTGATAGAAATGTAACACTTAAGAACATACTCTGAGAATATTAATGTTTTCAATTTGGATATGATTTTGTGATATACCTCATAATTTGTTTGCTTTCTTAGTATTGATTTATTTGAGGTAAACTATACTAAAACATTGGAGTTGATATAGATTATAGTTGGAATGCCAAAATTGATAATCAAACCTTATTATTATAATTAAATTTTCAAAGAAATTTAATGATTTTTAGTTGATATCAATTTTTATGGACATGATACATTTAAAATTTATGAATAGTTAATGTGATTACGATTAAGCTGTTATTGTTGGAAACTTACTGATTTTAAGGAATGGTTAAATCAGTGAGAGCTTATAGTTGTTGACAGTTAGTACGAGTCTTAGAACTGTGATGTTCATATTAAATTAGTTTTGACTGCATAATTTTAGTGGGAGTTGTTTCTCTGATATTGGCTAGTTTATTTTGTTATTAATGCATCAAATATTTTATTTGTGTGCATGTGTTATTGAGAGTATATGTAATTATACTATATCCATTCGCATGAGGATTTCATCACATGAAAAAGTGGTGAGGTTGTACCTCGTTATGCCTGAATTTTTTTTGGGCTAGATGTGATTAGGCATCACATCGGTAAGCCTTATTTTTATTAGATTGGTGACGTGAGTCACAGGCGGGGAGCCAGTAAAATATCAGAGAGACATACCCTGGGGTATGAAGTTGGATAAATATAGGAACGACATATATGTGCGTTGTCTGATAACACTAAGTAAAGACTTAAGTCCATTAATGATGCTATTTTTGTGACCATAGATTGCCTAGTGTCGATTCGTAAGATGGAATACTGTGTGCCTCATGATCCTTTACTAGTATTGCTATTGAATTTGAGTGATTGTTATGAAGCATCGAGGTAGTGGGGTTTAATAATTTTTAAAATATAAAATTAATGGTCATCCGCTTTTCAAAGTTTATCAATACAGAGAGTCATTTAAAAAAATATATATATGTTTAGATGAGTTAGGGTGTAGACCAAGTGGGAGAATGTTGGATTTTTGTGATCAACACCTAACCCATCTTTGAGTTTTCATTAAAAACTAGGTAGAACCTTTGACCACACGTATCTTGAGGTAATAGAAAGTAGTTTTCTAATATAAGTGATATGTCTCCACTCTCTTTCCTTGATGGTTTAGAAAAAAGAGACAGCTATATAAGGAGACCACCGTCCCCTCTTCCTTTATCCCTAGCTCATTCTCGTCTAGAGGCTAAACTTAGAGAAGATGAGAGTTAATGTGGGCTCGAACTCTTTTGCAGAGATCATTGCTTTTCATCAAGGAGATCGCTGACGCGGTGACCCAATAATAAATACAAGGTACGCATGTTCTTACAAAGGTATATTTCGATCGTGTGATTCGAGACTAAATCTTAAAATTTCTAACAGTACACATGCTAAGCATGTGACCAAAGCCCTTTAAAAAATATTTTTTCCCTCATTCATAATATGTGTCTTATTTTTTCTCTTTCTTCTTCATCTTCTATTTCTCTATGACTGTTGCTTCTTCATTTAAGGCCTCCTTTATCCAATTAGGGTTTTCTTCTCTTTTTCTCGCTCAATTCTGCAATCTCTCACCCATACAGAGAGTGATTCGTTGTCGAAAATAGATTATCAACAAATTTCCCTTTTTTTCAAGGATGGTGAAATTCTTTAAGAGCTTTATAAGACTGAAAGTTGGAGAAGACGACTCTTGTGACAGCCCGGATTTCGGCACCCCGAAACCCGTGCCATCAGCACGATCCTCCAGACCGTGCCCCATGGATATGTACGAAACATTTTTATAACAAGCAATGATAAAGAGATAAAGCAAATAACAGCATAGAGCGGAAAAGTTAATATATCCATCTGGCACATACAAAAGACAGTTCTACTTTCATGTCACTGTATGAACAGAGAACCGATCCGAACTATCGGTGATAAACAGATCACCCCAGATGGTTCGTCCAAAAGAATTATATCTATCTAATGACATTATTTATCAAAATAAAGGCTTGACATACCAAGTCGTACAATCTGCTCTCAAAACTGACTGCCTATCAAAATACACAGTAGAGTCTCCTAGAAGAAGTCCTCAGGAGGAGGCTCCAACTCTTCCCCAGGCATGTAATCCGAATCACCCGGATCCACGTCTCCCGAAGCCCCGACTGCTGCTAATAATGGACCTGCGACGTATAGTCTAAAAGGGTGAGCTACATCCTAGCTCAATAGGGAACAACACAATAAACATATAAATCAAAATCTCATATATATTCCATGATATTCTAAGCATGATATATCTATGCACTTGCTGAAAAAACGGTTTAAAAGATGGCAATTTGCATTCAATTTTATTGGCAATTTGCATGTTTCACTTTACTGTTAATTTATCATGAATGACACTGAACAAGCTTAAAGCAAAACTTAAATAATCCCCGAGCAATATAGCATCGAGCCTCGATGGAATACCCTCCATCGTCGTCTAAATAGACAGTTATAAAAAAAATGTACTCCCTGGGAATACGACCCAAACCCCTTTCTCAATAGGCGGCGGGGTTAAATCTCATCTCAACATCCCTGGGATGTGCTTACTGTGTACGGATAGACCTCCGCACTGATATACAGATTGGCCGCCGTACCAGTCACGGATATCCTGTCGAGTCAGTCGTGGGTATCCCGCCACGTCGGTAGGGTATTCTAACAAACCTCAAATAATAAAAATAACATGTGCTTTACATATAATTATTCACCGTGTAAATGTGCTATCTTATATCAGTTAGGCCTTAACAGTAGTTATTCATTCTTACTTACATCCCTGTGATGCCTAAATTACTCGCATCACACTGATGCCTTTTGTTACTTTCTCATCCCCTGGGGATGTCTCATTCTCATTTGATTTCTTGGTCTCAGTTACTCGCATCGCACGGATGCCTTTATCACTTTCTTGGTGTCACACACACACCCTTTTTATAAAGATTTATACAGTTAAAATATTTTCAGTTTGAGTTCTATATCACTACATATATGCTCTTGCAATTAAAGTACACGTTCAAGGTGTTCCCTATCTCAAGTCTCTGAAGGTCCAAGCATCAAGGTCCCACGCGGCTCCTTATGCTTGCTCTTACACGTACCACCTATGGTACATCATAACACATGCAACACATCACTAAAGATGCAATAGAGAAGGTCCTAGACCCTTCATGAACCTCAAGGTCAAACTAGAAAGTCAAGTGAAACTACCAAGATTAATTAATCGATTCCCAAATTTGTTTAATCGAACCCTAAATCAATTAATCGATTCCTAAAATCGATTAATCGAAATCTAAAATCGATTATCGATCCATCGAAATCCCCAAAATGGTAAAGTCAATTTCAAATCGAGTAGTCGGAAGTCCGAAATCGATTAATCGAAATCCCAAATCGATTAATCGATTTCCCAAATCGATTAGTCGATTTCCCAAATCGATTAGTCGATTTTCCCAAGTCTTTTCTCTCCAGCCACTGGAGGTACCCAGTCGATTAATCGATTTTCAAATCAATTAATTGACCTTCAAAATCGATTAATCAATTTTTATATCGATTAATCGAAATCGGGCATCCTTGAATTTTAAACTTCTAGACCAAAATCGATTAATCGATTCTCAAAATTGATTAATCGATTTGGCCAGATTCAGCCCCTTTTCGGGTTGTTCTTCCAAATCTTTTCCTTATCAATTTTTCTTTCTTTTCTAGATCTTTAGTCTATCATTCTAACTATGCTTGACTCAATTAAACTCATCAAATCTTTATGTATTTAAATCTAATAAAACTTACCTCAATAAATCCCTTAAAGGATTGATTTGTTGGGTTTGATGGCTAGGGTTCCAGCTTTTCGCTTCAACGGCTCCTCATGCGTTGAATCCAACATTCAATGCTCTAATATCCTCTTGATTTGCATTAACTCCTAGCTCACTAACTCCTCTTGGTTTCTCTCTCTCTCTCCTCTTAACTCTCTTTCACCAACCAAATAAAGCAACCTAGGTTTATTAAAACCCTTATATCCTCTCTCCATCTTGGTGTGCTAAACACATACACCAGAGATAGGTGTACATGACCACTAATTCATACTATACACTACACTTAGGTTATATTGACATCACATCAGTTTGTCCCTTCATGAGTCCACTGTTTGACCATCACTTGGTCAAACCTACGATCAGTTGGGCACAGATCCCGAGGTCGCTGTTTAACTCTAAAATTTTTGGGATATTACAACTCTGGTGAGTGAGCTTTCGACACTATTAGAGTCGATTTGAGAGGAGCTAAAAAGAAATTTTGAAGGGAAGTCTATAGCCAGTGTTTGAAAGTGGAATTCAAGTCCGCTTTAACAGTATAGAAAAAGGATTGGAGTTGGAGGTCTTACAAAAGAACTAGTGAAACTGCAGTCATGTTAGAAAGAAAAAATGGTTGATTTCCTTTCAAAAAAAAGGGGTTGATTTCCATCATCAAAAGAACTAACTGTATTTTCTACTACTATATGCACTCAATTGGTGACCTTCTAAAATTGTCGGATATTGATCCATCGCCGAATTGGAAGCTCTACCTACTTTTGATCCTGTCATCATTTAGAGCATATGAAAGGAGAATATTTCACTTTTACGACAAATATTCAAATGCCAATATAGAAAACTTATCCTCATTAGAAGTTTTTCTAAGTATGGTTAAAATCCCATGTTCCTCATGCACGTCCTCCGAGAGTTGCCTGTGTAGTCCATATGTTCCAAAATAAAAAGTCCAACGGTCCCTTAACTCATTATATTTGGGTGCACTTCATTGTATTATTTTGGGATTTCTTGGGTACACTAACTTGATTGGAATAAATCGGCTTGCAAAAAGTCCGACAAAATTTGTCAAATTCAAGGGAAAAGAGGGGTCAAATTATGGAAATATACGAAAGAAAAATTATTTTTAAAAATATTAATTAAATGCTATAAAATAATAAAAAAAGTAGGAAATATTTGGGAGAAATTCATGAAATTCGAGAATCGTTCTAGAAATTAACAATTTTTTTGCAAAAGTCGCGAACAAATATAATTTTGTTCATTTTTTTTCATCATTTACAACATATAAAAGGAAAATTGGGAGTATTTCATTTTCGCCATAAATCCAAAATATCAAAATCGAGTATCATTTTGTTTCTAGGACTCTTCTTACAAGATCATTTCCCTGTATGAGAATGGATTATGATGGTAGAGATAATATGTCGTGGCCCAACAAATAAATAACCATTCAAATTGATTCCCTGGTTTATGATATTATAACTTTTGCTTAAATAAATTGCAGCTATCTCCGAAATAAATACATAAAACTGAAATAGACACATGATTAATAACACAATCGTTGAAGTTTAACATGAATTGTTTATAATCTAATGGATTTGATTTATTTATTTTTTTCAAAAAAAATTAAAATTTGTGAGTGATTGAGAAAATGGAGAAAGAGCGTACTGCAACAGTATTGCAAGCAGTACATTTGTCATCTATGCAAGCAACCGAAGCGAAAAAAGAGGAAGAAAACCCTTATCGGGTGAAGAAGGAGGCCCTAAATGAAGAAGCAGCAACCATGGAGAAATAGAAGATGAAGAAGAAAGAGGAAGAAGATAGGGTTATAAATAAGGGGAAAAAAGGTTTTTAAAGGGGTTTGGTCACGTGCTTAGCATGTGTACAACTTAAGTGGGCACGTCACCGCTTGAAATGCTCCACATCAGCGCCTTTAAGGCTTTAAGGCTCCACGTCATCACTTTCCGTCAAAAAGATAACGGAGTGTGATGGCAGGGGTTTAATTTTGATACATTTGTATTCT
Organism: Chloranthus sessilifolius; assembly: GCA_021018995.1. Taxonomy (NCBI): domain Eukaryota; kingdom Viridiplantae; phylum Streptophyta; class Magnoliopsida; order Chloranthales; family Chloranthaceae; genus Chloranthus; species Chloranthus sessilifolius. Next base: position 12,881,036 of record CM037586.1, read on the forward strand.
ACAAGGGTTTATTTGATATTATGCATAGTTTTGGTGCTTTAGGGGCATTGAGGTGGAAGTTCAGGGTTTTTTTTTTTTTTTTAATTTCCTTTATTTCTTTTTATTTTTTGGTCTTATTTCGAATCCATGATATTGATGCGATAATAAACCTATAAGACTTAGTATGGAAGACACTGTCTGAAATATGATCTGATGTCATATTTTATAAGATTTAGTAGAGAAAAATATATGTTCAAATATATTGGGATTGCACCACCATAAACTTTCGGGTTCGAACTCAAACTTGCGGCCACGAACTTGAACTCACGATCCACGATGTTTCAGACTCGGTATTTTGGTCATAACTTTTTTACTTCGATCTCGGATTGACACGATTCTTACGACATTGGAAAAAAGACAATGAGCTTTACAACTTTGTGTGAAATAGTAATTTCACGAATATGATATTTTAGAGGTCAAAATAGAGCGGCAAGTCGGGATCAGTTCTGCATGATCCAAGTTGCGTGAATTTAATGTTATTTTCTTATTTTCATAACCAAAATTTATGTGTATATTATGTCTTACTTAAGATCTTTCGATTAATGGTCATGAAAAATCTTAACTTAGGAATTATAAATACCCTTCAATTAAATTATCCAATTATAGTATATATATATATATATATATATACATATATATATTAATTTTATCGCTTTAATGCAATCTTTGCGATAACATAAAGATTTAGAAATTTGATGCCCTCGTGAAAATCGAACTCTAACCTTCATGTTCTCAATGTCACGTACACTAACAACTACCTTATCTTATATTTGTATCAGTGTGTTATATAAATATATATACATATACATATAATGTAGTCTTGAATGTAAGTCTATCAATCAAGTAAGATAGCTCTTTACCTCCATCTTGGTTATGTTGTACAAGTTAAGGATAAATTAGAGCGTATATGCTAGTGTGTGAGATTATGCCTATGTTTGGGCATGGTGTTTCACCGAGATGATATCGAAGCGAAGATCACACCGTATTTGTATGCCTCACAACTAATGGTGGTATGTGTGACAGCCCGCATTTTTCCAACTTAAAATTTTGAGATATATATATATTTTTTCATCCTAAACCCAATGGGAAAACCCGGACCGCCAGATCGTAGACCACAATCTGATACAGAATACTTGGCACATCCAAAACTAAACAGAAATCAAAGCAATTATTACATATGACATAATTAAAACCTCCAGATCTAAAATCCAACAAGAACAAAACTAAATAAACACCGATGATTACCAACCATCACCTAACAATGGTATACACTAGTACGAATATACCAAAACTTAACTCATCATATCCACAAAACACAATTCTACGATCCCTGAACAGAGTACGAATATACCAAAACTTTTAGTATGTAATCTGGGCCCTCCCAAACCTACACCTGTGATGTATAGTCGGGGTGAGCTAACAACTAAGCTCAATAGAGGATAAACAACATAAATTCATATTTAATATTCGAAAACATAGATTCAATCAAGAGTCAAAACCATCATTTAATTTCTGCTTCCAAAACTTAATCATTCCCTTTCTTTTCAAATACATTTTTCAAAGCATTCATCAATTTCTTCTATTTCAAAACTCAACCTTAAACATTTAACTTTACCATGATATTCCATCCAAAAGTACACATATAAAAAAAAATCTTAAAACAATTAGACTTATCCAAAAATATTCGAGATTTCAGACACATTCCAAATAATGTCGAATTTGAAACACAAACACAAACAGCACAAGGGTGTCCAAGGGTGTTCCAAGTTTCCAAGGGTGTTTAATGTTTCCAAAGTGTCTAAGGGATGCAACGATGCTCAATGGTATCCAAAGGTGTCCAATGATTCCAAAGTGTCCAAGGGATGCAATCATGTCCAAGGGTGTCCAAAGGTGTTCAATGATTCCAAGGTGTCCAAGGGTGTTCAATGTTTCCAAAGTGTCCAAGGGATGCAATGATGTCCAAAGGTGTCCAATGATTCTAAGGTGTCCAAGGGATGCAATGATATCCAAGAGATGCAATGATGTTCCAAGGGATGCATATGCAGCGTATGTATAAATGCGTGTACGGATAGACCACCATACCGGACCAAGGGATGTAGTCAAACAATCCAAAGGATTCATAATACAAATACAAATGTCAAAAGTCCAAGTGTCATTGAGTAAATCATAGTTTCAAGGGTGTCAAAATGATTCACGAGTGTCACCAGTGATCTCAAGATCTTACTTTCAAAATACGAGTCAAGCTCAACAATATCAAAGGTTATCTAGAATTGAAAATTATCACATGCATAATCACGATTTTACGAGTTCATATTCTAAATCATAAGACTCCAATTCTAACATATCTAACTCCGATCAACTCATCATATTCATGCAAACACATCTAATACTATGAATCAAGTCAAATATATAAATTTAGGTCGAGTTTCCCCTACCTAAATCTTGAGGTTGCGCGAAGCCAAGAAAAGTCCTAACCATGGCCTTCCGCCTCAATCTATATCATAAGCACACAATGGTGCATCAAAGATCAACTTTACTCACTAATAAATTATATGCATTTAAGTATTTTCTCAAAACCAAGGTTGAAACGGATAAATTCATGCTAATATAGAGTTTGATGCAATATTTCTCCTAAATTTTGACCTTTAAAACTTTCGATTCATGAGTTAGTCAAAACACAAACGTTGTAGAGCTCGTCGGCCTCTTTCCAACGCCGTAAGAATTGTATCAATCGGAGTTCGGGGTAAAACGTTACGATCGAAATACTAAAACAGTATCGGCGAGCCCAGTCAAAATCGTTCGAACGATTTAAAATCGATCGAACGGTTTCTAATTTCGTTCAAAAAATTTTCAAAACCGATCGAACGGTTTCCAAACTGACCAGAAACCTTCAAATTTCACTCTTGACGAAATCGTTCGATCGATTTCTAATTTCGATCGAACGGTTTCGCCAGATTTCACCCAAAATCGGGTTCAAGCATCTCTAACTCATTTTTCCTTAAATCTTAACCCATTTTCTTCAAGTCTCCCACTCATAATCTAACTAAGGATTAATCTACATACAAATCATAACTTAAATAAAAAAATTTACCTTTAATCCAACGATTTTCTCCCCGATCAGATCGTCTTCTTCCTAGCAAGCAAATGAGTTTCCAAACCCCTTTTGATCTTTCCAAGCGCCACTATTTCCACAATTTTGACACTATCGTTAGGTGATCATTCACACACGCTTCGTACAAACCTTACTACAATTTAGCTGATCAAAAAACACCATTCTCTTTACAAGGAAAATGGGTTTTCAAAACCCACATCGATCTCCTATGAGCTCCACGCACACGATCAAACCAACACAATCGTAGACAATCCTTCACGAAATTATTCACTTCACATAAATGCCACCATGATCAAGTGAATTAACCCTATGGATTCAAGAAAAACTCTTTCTCTTCTCCCAAACCCTTCTCTTTCCTTTCTCTCTCTCTAACTCACAAAACCCCACAAATGTTTGCAACCGAGTATGGCTTCTAAATGAATCTTGCTTTGTCTTATAAAAAGGGGGGTCGGTTCCCATGCGAAACACAAACACACCCCTTGGGTGTTATTTCTTAATCACATAAGGTGTTTGGCTCTGATTCCCATGCGAAACACAAACACACCTCTTGGGTGTTATTTCTTAATCACATAAGGTGTTTGGCTCTGATTCCCATGCGAAACACAAACACATTTTACTTGTATGTTCTACTTCTTATCCAAGGACTTAGGTTTGGTGTTAAGCCAATACGTCGTACCTCGTGTATGCCATCACATCAACTGGTTACTTATCATACTTTAGATCTCTTCTTTCTTATCTACCACAAGTTAACTGAACTCACACTAATATTTTATTATTTTATCCTATTCGACGTGCGACCCGTCGGGCGCGCACATTAAGACGTATTGTTCAAAGGACCAAAATTTTGAGATGTTACATTATGTGACATCATAACGAGTGTGGTGAGTGCGAATTCAGTGTAACCTTATACACGGTGTCATATACGGTGATCCTATCACCCCTGAACTTTAAATATAATAGATTAAGTGTATGACTTGTTTAAGGTTAAGTTCAGGTTAAGTTAAGTGTTAAGGTGTGAGTATGATAATAAGATACCGTTGTATAGACCAGCATAAGATTAAAAAATTAAGTCTGTACGTGTCGTACCTTACGTAGCCACCGTATGGACCACAACATCTACAGTCAATATGGGTCTCAAAGAAGACAATATAATATGTTATGAAGTACGTGTTATCACCTTTAATAATCGTACGCAATGTCCAAGTCTCCCCATAGGCCGAATGGGGTGTATAAGTATTATATGTTATAGAGGGCATTATGTTATAGTGATAAGCTACTATGGTGACCCTCATATGACATACTCCTACAACGACTTTGGTACAGGTCGTATTAGGATTACGAGTATGTAGGTACGCTTGTACGATATGTAAACACATGTAACGGAATAATAAGTTATGTTTATGAGGTATAGTGAGGTACATTAGGATTGGAGTGTGTACAACATATGGTTTGTATTTATGGTATGATATGAACTCTATAATACATAAAATTTATTATTTCTTTCTTTTATATTATATTATTATATTATTTATCGCTCACGAGATGCACCCATAATGCACCTGAGTAGAATATGATGCGTTGATGGTGCATACACTGAGTTGCATGTTATTTAGCAACTCAGCCATCGTGGCATTTATTATTTCAAGTGATTATATTGACAGAGTGAACGTTGGCTATTCTGATCTTATCGACGCTGACTTCGTTGACTCGACGGACGCAGAGTACCAGGAGTCTTGGGAGGGCGACGTGACATGTAATCAAGAGGACCTTAGTACTGATTTTGACTCGAGTACAGACTATTGATAGTAGTAGTTTCGGTACTGAGACTAGTTTCATACGACTATTATCTATTTATAGCCATACACTTTTCATTTATGTTTGATGCTTATCTCTTCATTGATTATTAGATATTTATAAATTTTCTCATCTTTATTCCTTATTTATGATTGCCCTTATATTTCATTTTTATTTATTGGATTCATAAAATTTGTGTGAAACCATATAAGCGTCAGAACTCTAATTATGTGTAAGTCCGCTTAGCATATATGGGATACGTGCGGGTCATAGCACGTAATTCTAGGCTCTCAGGATGGGGTAGAATTTTGGGTCGTGACAGCCGAGCTATCCCTAAGAGCCATAGTAACAAATTTCGGTCAATTTCGCCGATATTTCGGTCAAATTTGGCAAAATGTGGTTCTAACATAATTTTCATCCAAATTTTGGTTATTTCGATGAAAAAATGGCAAAAGCATAATTTTCGCCAAAATTTTGGTTCATTTCGTACGCTACTGCAGTCCGCACGCGTCCCCCAGCGCCCAGCCCCATCTTAAATAAAATATAATATTTAATATTTATAACCCAATTCCCAAAGTCAAAACTCAAAAGCCTCTCCACTCCAACTACTCCCTAGTCTCTGGTTCTTCTTTCCCTAACCTCTCATCTCTGGTTCTCTGCAACAACCATCCATCGGCACCCATCCGACAATCCTCCGACGCCCCTCCGACGATCCTCCGGCCGAAGTATCTCCAACGCCCAGGTATTATTATTTTTTTTAAAAAAATTTTGGCTTCTTCTTCTCTAGTTCTCCTGCCTGTATTTTTTTTTCCCTATATGGATAACAAGATAAGGCTTCCATTATTAATAATATTATATACTGATTTTTTATAATCTGCTTCTACTCTATGAAATTTGAAGGGTTTTGTGAAATTTAAGGGGTTTTTGAAATGGGTTTTAAAACATTGGTACTCTAATTTTAGGGGTTTTAGAAGTTTGTTTTGTAACTGCGCAAGCAAATATGTGAGAATTTTTTGTTCTCATTGGTTTGGTTTTGTGAAATTTAAGTGGTTTTTAAATGGATATTGAAACATTGGTACTCTAATTTTAGGGGTTTTAGAAATTTCATTAGTAAGTTTGGAATGTAATGACTACACACTTAAAGAATTTTATGGAAATATCAAAGATGGATGCTTGTTGTTTTGACTTCTGTAAATTCTAACATTTTTATTATAATGATTGTTGTTGCTGCCAATTGTGAATTTGTGATATATATATATATGTATATATATATATATATATATATATATATATATATATATATATATATATATATATATATATCTTTTAGATTTATTTGTAATTCCCTAAATTTTTCTGAAAGTTTCCCGGAATTTATCCGAAATGAACCGGAATGACCCCCCACCGAAATATTGTCGAAAACGAAATTTGTTACTATGCTAAGAGCCTTGCCTGATCCTGCCCTAAATGTTAGGGCTAAGGCAAAATTTTGAGGGCCCTAAGGTAGGGCTTGGACCTTTAAAATAAAAGCTTTGAAATTTAGGGTTGGGCTAAGATAAGGCAAGGTCCAGCCCTAGTATCGGCTCGGACTTATATATATAAGTTAATATTTATTATATATTTTTATTTTATCAAATGTAGCCTTCTTTCTAACCTTTAGATCATTCTTAATAAATGGATAGATTAGAAGGTTAATTTGATGATTTTAAAAATAGAGTAATCTTCTTTCATATTTCATATTATAATTTTAATTTAATTTTTTTTATAGTATCATATATATTTGTAATAGCATAAGAACTAAAAAAAACTGTAATATTCGAAAGCCCAAAGCTCCAACCATGCTAAGGTCCGCCTAGGGCTAGAGTCAGGGCAATGCAAAGCCCGGCCCGACCCATTGACAACCCTAATTATCCCTAGTAGGTATTAGGTGGTGTCAACGGCTTCATAAGACTATAAAGCTTACGAGTATATGCTTGACACCTCAACTTTCACGAATGTTAAGTTTCTATTAATTTGTGAACTGAATCTAGTTACAAGCAATAATCTTTGAAAAATTATAATGAGTGGACCTCAAACAACATACTAACAATGGACTGCTTGTATGGCATGATGCAAGTGGATGGCCCGACCAGCATTATTGGGACCAATTGCACTTGCATCGTGCCAAGTAAGTGGTTCATTGAATTTTCTGCTACTTGCGGTCTGCCATACATCAGTGTCCATGATCTTTAAAGTTGATGACGAGATTCACTCCAATACTTTGTTCTAGATTAATCTCTCCACACTTACGACGATCAATGGTCGGGTCCAACCAGGTTGAATCGGATTTCGAGCTCAACTATATTTGCAGCCCTTGGATAAGGATAAATCTTGACTTTCATGATTTTCACTTTTTTATAGGATGGTGTGCAGTTAAGGTTCTCCTATTTCCAAGCGCTGTGATGAGTACTGAAATATGATGATATTTCACCCCTAAATACTTATATTTAGCTGTTCGATGAAGGCTATCTGATGAGAATTATTAGATTTGAAGTGTTTCAGGTAAATACAAGCTAAGTGTGGAAAACAGCCCAAGAATTCTGAAAATAATGTCAAAACACTGTAACTTTGGGTCATCGAGAACTTAATGCAACTTGCGGCTAACTTTGAACCTTCAAGATGGCCGAATTATGAAATTGGCAAAACATAAAAGTTGTAGATTTTTTCGTCAGCTTTCCAACGGCGCAAGAATCACCTCACTCTGAGTTCGAGATAGAAAGTTATGGCTGAAATACCAAAACAGTGTCTGATACAAAAAGTGTGCTGAAATTCACGGATTTCTGGGGGTTGATTAATCGAGGAGAAGGAGAGTCTGACACGGAATTGACTACTTTAAAGCTGATTTTGAGCCTCTTTTGTAGGGTCGATGCATCGACCCTATTGGGTTGATTAATCGACCCTGAATTGTCGAGTTGGGAGACTTTTGCGACCGGAAATCTATTTAAAGCGACTCAAACACTTCGAGAAGAATTAATTAGAAATTAGGGAGATAGGAGATTAGAGTTTTAGTTTTTTGCTTTTCTTTTTCATAGTTAGACATAGAAATAGGGAGTTTTTATTTATTCCTTTTTGAGAGCTTTGTTCCTTTAATTTCCAATACTCATTCCTCCAGTTTATTATATTTTTGCTCAAGTTTATTCATGTATTCTCGTTTCTGAAAACCATCATACTTTTGGATCAAAGTAATTTCTTTTGAAGTTGAAGTATTTTTAATTCATTAAATTAATGTTATTTTCTCTTCCTTATTTATTTATGTCATTTAATTGCAATATGTGTGGCTAAATTCATAAGGATGGGGATCTAATGATTCCCATCCGAGGGATGTACTTTTAATAATATAAATTTAGGATTAAAATATGAGATCTTATTTTATGGTTGTTGTGCTATCAAGAACGGATGAAATCTCCGCCACTAATCGGGATCGCGTGTGCCGAGCCATGCCCAAGATCTCATATCTGTGACGGTAATTTTACCCAATCATTGTGCCGAGCCATGTCCTGGATCTTGGATCTGTAATGGTAATTTTATCTTAATTACTCCCTAATCTGAAATCGAGTGTGCCGAGCCATGCCCTTGATTTCAGATCTATGGTAGTATTATTGTTGAAATTTTTACCCACTTTGGGGATGATTTTTATTTGAACCTGAGATCAAGTGTGCCGAGCCATGCCCTTAATCTCAGATCTATATATGAAAATCATCTAAGTCCTGATTGCAGGGATGCAACGTGGAACCTATCGGGGTTTTTGACCATTTATCTTTCATAAAAGATATTTGTTCTCAATGGTATATCTCATAGTTTAATCCGTAGATTTGTATTATAGGAAGAACGGACCAAAGATGGGAGGATTTAGTATCTTCATCTTTATCTTTATTTTTCAATTATCAGTTAAGTTTTAGTTTGTAGTCAGTAATTATCATCTCATCAAACCACCTAAATCATCATAAGATCTAGGATCTTAGATCTTAGTAGATTTCTGAAATTGCTTGTCTTTTTAGATCTTTCAAAATTAGTCCTCATGGGAATGATCTCGTACTCCACACCCACTAAATACAATCCGATTCGTACACTTGCGAGTAAAACATTATAATTAAATTTTCACATCAAGTTTTTGGCGCCGTTGCTGGGGATTAAATTAAGAAAATCTGAATTTTTGGTAGACAGTAAATTTTAGGAATTTTCGGAGATTAAAATAGTATTTCTGCTTTAAAAATAATAATAATAATAATAATTTTTTAGGAGTTTATTTTCCTTATTTTCCTCTTTTAGATATTTTGTAGGATTTTCTAAAATCTAGTTATTAATTTTTGTGGGACTACTTGCTTTAGGCTTTGTAGGAATCCTTCTATTCTCTCCCTTCTTTTTCTCTTTTAGGTAAGATTTTATAGGATTTTGTAGGATTGTCTTTAGGTTTTGAAATTAAAATTTTATATTTTAATTTTCGAATTTAATTTTTATTTTTGAAATTTGAATTTAAAAAAAAAAAAAATTTCTTTATTTTAAATTCAAATTTTAATTTTAATTAAAAAAAAATTTATTTTAAATTCGATTTTTAATTTTAATTAAAAAATAAATAAATCAATTTTTGGATTTTTGCTTTGCAAAATCTTCTTTCCCTTATTTTTTGCTCTTAGGTAAGTATTTTTTTTTAGGAGTCTTTTAGGAAGTTGAGATTTTTAGGCTTTTTATTTTAGATTTTGTAAGAGTCTTTTAGGAAATTGAAATTTTTAGGCTTCTTATTTTAGATTTTGTAGGAGTCTTTTTAGGGAGTATAGATTTTTAGGATACCTTCCTTAGAAAATTTAGGAACTTTTATTCTTTCCCTTATTTTTCTCTTTTAGATAAGATTTTGTAGGATTGCCATTAGGTTTAAAATTTGAATTTTTAATTTTAATTTTTAAAATTCGGATTTAAAAAAAAAAAAAAAAAATTTAAATTAAATTTAAATTTGAATTAAAAAAAAAATTAGAGATAGGAATTAGAGAGAAAAATTTGAGATAGGAATTTGAAAAAAAAATAAAAATAAAAATAAAAATAAAAAAATTTAATTTTCTTGAGGTTTTCCTGCCCGAAACCTCCGCTCTGTGCGTCATTTGCATGCACACTAGGTCTTCTAAAGAAAGAACTTTAGAGCCTTTAAATTCAAAGATCGAACGTGCTTGCCGGTCAAATCGTAAGGACGTTAGATCAAGGCAGAAATTTTCAAGGGAATCATCCACTGAAGTCAGTATGACTGACAAGATGAATGGGCAATTTGAACAAGAGGAAGAACCAACATTGAGAGAACTGTTCTCTCCGATCACTACAAATACCCCATCATGCATTATATGCCCCGCTACACCTGGTGGCCAGTTTGAAATTCGTACAAATGTCATTCATATCCTTCCAATCTTTCATGGCATGGAGAGAGAAGATCCATACCAGCACGTCAAAGACTTTGTCGAAGTCTGCTCATCTGTTTACCAAAACTTCAGCGAAGAATCTGTTAGGCTACGCTTGTTTCCTTTCTCTATAAAGGATAAAGCAAAAGCCTGGTTAAACTCTCTACCATCGGGATCCATAACCATCTGGGATCAGATGGTCAAAAGGTTTCTGTCAAAGTTCTTCCCTATGGCGAAGACTAATGTCCTTAGACGTGAAATCATGGATTTCACGCAAGAGGAAGATGAGAGATTATATGAAGCTTGGGATAGATTCATGGATCTCTTACTCAAATGTCCACACCATGGATACTCAAAGTGGAGACTGGTTCAGTGTTTCTATAATGGACTAAGTCAACCAAATAGACATCTGATGGAGTCAATGAATGGCGGAGGATTCCTGAGTCTTAAGGAAACTGAATCTTATGCTTTCCTAGAAAAGCTTGCTGAGGATTCTCAGCACTAGGATTTCACAAAGACTTGAGAACAACCAACAAAGATCAAGCGAGTTCAACCAAGAAAGGAGGACTATCGTAGTAAAGGATTCCCGGTTGATGGCTAAAATTGATTTCCTCAGTCAACAAGTGCAGCAATTGAAATTAAAGAAGAATGTTCATATGGCAAATACACAAGCCATGTTCAAAATGCATATGGCAAATGATTGCCCTTCGAATAATTATGGGTGGAATCAAGGAAACATTTTCAATGAGAATAACCCAAATAGCTGGAGAAACCACCCAAATTTCTCATGAAAATAAGAGAATCAAAGAATACAGCCCAGGAAGCAGGGGACGAACTTTTATCCCCAACAAAATTTTAACCAAGGACCGCAGCAGAACTACGGCCAAGGGCAATTTCAACAGCAAGGGTTCAATAACCCGAATCAATTTCAATACAATCAGAATCAGGTTGGGCAGCCAAGACAAATGAACCAGAATTTTCAGTTTGCACAACCAATGGGAGGTTATCAAAACCAACCACAGCAAAATTTTGTGCCAATATTTCCACCACCTGGATTTAACATTCCACAAGGAAATACTGCCCAACGTCCTCATACACAAACTCCTTCTACTGAGGACCTGATGAAACTCATTCATTCTCACACATCCTCAATCTCTAAAATAGAGACCCAAATTGGGCAATTGGCCACTTTTCTCTGTGAAAGAGAAAAATGATCGTTTCCGAGCCAACCAGTTCCTAACCTAAGGGGCCAAATGGTTGTTGAACAAACATCAACTTCAACACAAGAGGATGATCAACAACAAATTCGAGCGATCACAACATTGAGATCTGGAAAGTAGGTCGATAACAAAGTAGTGTTGCCAGAGGAGGAGGAAAAGTCTGATGGAGAGAAGAAATCTGAGGAGAAAGAAGAAATTGATGATAAAGTACAAGCAAAAGAAATATCAGAAGAAAAGAGTGAACAGAAGAGAAGTTTTGTTCCTAAAGCACCGTACCCGCAAAGATTGATGACACCACTGAAAAATTGCGATGAGGAAGGAATAAATGAGATTTTCAAGCAATTAAAAATTAATATTCCTTTCCTAGATGCCATCCGCCAAGTGCCGACTTATGCTAAATTTTTGAAGGAATTGGTCACAATTAAAAGAAAGACAAATATTTCGAAAAAGGCTTTCTTAGCCGAGCAAGTTAGTTCAGTGTTACAAGCAAAGCTCCCGATCAAATACAAGGACCCAGGTTGTCCTACAATCTCGATCATCATCGGCGATAACCGTATTGATCAGGCCCTTTTGGATTTAGGAGCAAGTGTCAACTTGTTGCCTTATTCTGTGTACAAGGAGCTCGAGTTGGGAGAACTTAAGGCCACTGCGATGACCCTTCAGTTAGCTGATCAGTCCGTAAAGATCCCTCGTGGAATTGCGGAAGATGCCCTCATCAAGGTGGATTCTTTCTACTTTCCTGTGAATTTTGTTGTTTTGGACACTGAATCGGCATCAAATTTGAAGAATAACATTCCAGTGATTCTCGGAAGACCTTTTCTAGCAACCTCTAATGCGCTGATCAATTGTCGAAATGGGATCATGAATCTGTCATTTGGGAATATGACAGTGGAACTCAATATTTTTAATATTGCCAAGCAGCCCATGGAGGATGATGAACATGCACAAGCATACATACTCGATGAAATCGTTGAAGACATATTTTGCGCATCCGAAGCTGAAGATCCTTTAGTAGCTTGTCTTGCGCATTTCGGAGAGAATTTTGATGTGGATCAACTGATCCAAGAAGTGAATCACATGTTGGACTCCACATCGCGTCTGGGAGAAGAGAAGGATATAGAGTGTGGAACTCAAATTGAATTATTTAAGGAAAAATCGAAAGAGGAGGAGAAAGCGTCCTTAGAACTTAAACCTCTTCCGGAAAATCTCAAGTATGTCTACCTGGGGAAGAATCAAACTCAACCCGTTATAATTTCATCAACATTGGATGCAGATCAGGAAGGCCAACTCATGAATGTACTCAAAGAGCACAAAAGTGCCATCGGTTGGTCGATAAAAGATATCAAAGGCATTAGTTCCACGGTTTGTATGCATCGAATTCATTTGAAAGACAATGCTAAGCCTTCTAGGGAACCACAAAGGAGACTAAACTCTATAATGCATGACGTGGTCCGAAATAAGGTAATCAAACTTCTAGATGCTGGAATTATATACCCCATCTCTGACAGTAAATGGGTCAGCCCCACACAAGTGGTCCCTAAGAAATCGGGAGTCACAGTAGTGAAGAATGAGGAAAACATACTAATCCCTACAAAAATTCAAACAGGGTGGAGAGTGTGCATTGATTATCGGAAGTTAAATTTAATGACGAGGAAAGATCACTTTCCTCTTCCGTTTATCGATCAGATGTTGGAAAGATTGGCCGGGCATGAGTACTATTGCTTCCTCGATGGCTATTCTGGGTATAACCAAATAGTCAGGAGAAGACCACTTTCACATGTCCTTTTGATACTTTCTCCTATCGACGAATGTCGTTTGGGCTTTGTAATGCACCAGCTACATTCCAAATATGTATGTTGAGTATTTTTTCGGATATGGTCGAGCGATTCCTTGAGGTCTTCATGGACGACTTCTCGATCCATGGAAACAGTTTTGCTGACATTTTGAATATTTGTCACTAGTGCTTGAACGATGCCAAGAGAAGAACCTTGTTCTTAACTGGGAAAAATGTCACTTCATGGTTAAAGATGGCATTGTTTTGGGACATATCATATCGTCCCAGGGTATCGAGGTCGACAAGGTCAAAGTTGATTTAATTGCCAATCTACCACCACCTAGGACAGTGAAGGAAATAAGATATTTTCTCGGACACGCCGGTTTTTATCGGCGTTTTATTAAAGATTTCAGCAAGATAGCGCGACCGCTATGCAGTTTACTTTCCAAGGATGCCCCATTCGTTTTTGATGATGAATGTTTGCGAGCCTTTGAAACCATTTAGGCCGAATTGATAAAAGCTCCAATAATTCAATCTCCAAACTGGGACTTCCCGTTCGAAATAATGTGTGACGCCTCTGATTATGCAATTGGAGTTGTTCTGGGGCAACGAATAGAAAAATTACCGCATATAATCTACTATGCGAGTCGTACTCTCAACGATGCCCAGTTGAACTACTCGACCACTGAAAATGAACTTTTGGTAGTAGTTTTCGCGTTGGATAAATTTCGATCCTATATATTAGGATCTAAAGTCATGGTATTCACAAATCACGCTGCTCTGTGTTATCTGTTCGCTAAGAAAGACGCTATGGCACATTTAATTAGATGGATCTTGTTGCTGCAAGAGTTCGATTTGGAGATCAAGGACAAGAAAGGCTCAAAAAATGTGGTGGCAGATCACTTGTCACAAATAATTATTGAGAGATCTGACGAGCCTGTTCCGATCTTGGAGCACTTTCTGGATGAACAGTTGTTCAGGATTGATTGCCCACCTTGGTATGTGGATCTTGTCAATTATCTAGTCACCGAGAAATTACCTCACCATTGGTCGAAGAATGAGAAATCCATTTTCTTAGCTCAGGTGAAACACTATTTTTTCGAAGATCCGTACTTATTCAAATACTGTCCTGATCAAATCATACGAAGATGTATTCCTAAATCTGAGTAACCACGAATCATCTCGTTCTGTCATGAGTTGCCTTGTGGAGGTCACTTTAGTTCCAAAAAGACTGCCGCAAAGATCTTCCAAAGTGGTTTTTACTGGCTGACGATCTTTAAGGATTGTCATCAGCATTGCAAATCTTGTCACAGCTGTCAAATGCTGGGCCGAATCTCAAAGCGCAACATGATGCCGCTCAATTCAATTTTAGAAGTTGAATTATTTGATGTTTGGGGATCGCTTTTATGGGTCCTTTCCCGAATTCGTTTGGAAATACGTTCATTCTTATCGGTGTTGATTATGTCTCGAAATGGGTAGAGGCTGTGGCGTGTAAATCGAATGATCACAGAGTAGTGATCAAATTTCTCAAGGATCAAGTATTTTCTCGTTTTGGCATTCCAAAGGCGATAATCAGCGATGGTGGAAAGCACTTTTGTAAAAAAGTGTTCACCCAATTAATGAAGAAATATGGTGTCACGCACAAAGTCGCTACGCCATACCATCCTCAGACAAGTGGCCAAGTTGAAGTCTCTAATCGGGAACTTAAGCGAATTTTAGAAAAGACAATCCATCCGAATCGTAAAGACTAGTCGCTAAAGTTGAATGACGCTCTATGGGTGTATTGAACGACATTTAAAACTCCGATTGACATGTCGCTGTATCGGTTGGTCTTTGGCAAAGGATGTCACCTCCCGGTTGAGCAGGAACATCGAGCATTTTGGGCCATTAAGTCATTAAATTTTGATCTCTTGCAATCTGGTGCCCAAAGGGGTTTCCAAATAAATGAATTAGAAGAAATCCGTGCTAATGCCTATGACTGTGCTAAATCGTACAAGGATCGTATGAAACGGGTTCATGATCACTCTATTCTACGAAAATCTTTCGTTGTTGGTCAACAGGTTCTACTTTATAATTCCCGACTTCATCTATTTCTGGGAAAACTAAAAACCCGTTGGATCGGTCCTTTCAAAATCTCTCGCATACTCCCCAATGGGGCAGTTGATATTATCAACCCGAAACACAGGAATGTTTTTCGAGTTAACAGTCAACAATTGAAACCGTTCCTTGAGAATGTAATTGCATTCTCTGACACTCTTCCTTTGAGTGATCCAATTGCTCACCCTGATTGAGCAATTCACAAGGTTGAGCAATCGACTTTAAACTAGCGCTCATTGGAAGGAAACCCAATTTTGTGTAATTTCTTTTCAAAAAAAAAAAAAAAATTTCTAATTTTTTTTAGGGTTTAGGATTTAGGATTTAGGATTTATTAGTTTTTAGTTTAGTTAAGTTGTTTTTATTTCCCTAAATAGTGTAGCCATATTACCTTTAATAAATTTTTAGTTTCGTTGGTTGGTCATGTTTCAACTTAATGCACCTCTTCTCTGCACCTGATCTTTGTGGTGAGGTACTTTTCAACAGGTTTGGGGGTGCAATACCTATTTCAGTCAATGCGGGCATTGTCATCTTTAGGTTTGGGGGTGCAATACCTATTTCAGTCAATGCAGGCATTGTCATCTTTAGGTTTGGGGGTATGATTATATATTTTGCATCACTTATTTTTCTATTAAAAAAAAATAAAAATAAAAATTTAGCTTTTTCTCTATCAATCGACTCAAAGGAGTCGATTGATCGACCTACCACTCTCGATCGATCGACTCCTTTGAGTCGATTAATTGACAATACAAAAAAAAAAAAATTGAAAAAAAAAAAGAAAAGAAATTTTTTATCTTTGAAGTCATCATGCACATTATTTTACGATTGTTTTCAAACTTTAGTTGATGATGCATGTGAATTTAATTTTGAGAATACTAATGTCATATTCTGATTACTTGTATCTAAGATGATGAAGCTTAATGTGATATTTTGTGAATAATTTTGAAATTCATGCTTAGAATTTTTACACTTATACCAAGCTAAGACTTAGAAATCGATGAACTATTTTGAATGTTGAATCTTAGGTTCTTAGTGGAGACTAAACCCAGTGAGCTTTAGAGCTAATTTCTCGTCATTGATGAGTGAATACATAAACTCGGAGTTTTCTTTGAATATAAATTATTTTGTATAATCTCATACATTTTATTTTGGCTTGTGACTTTGCATGAAATCAAATTCATATCATTATGTTAGAATGTACTGTATATCTACTCAAGACAAATAGGCAAGGTTACCATCTTTTAAGGATATGATTGAAGGCCATCTTTGGCTCGTTTGTGCTTAAAATATCTCACCTTATATAAATTTATCCTTCTAGTACCCCTTTGAGCCTATTGAAAAATTTACCTTTATACATTTTTTTATAAGCCACGTTAACCTTTAACCTTTCACCATTTTTGAAAATTCAAGCTTTACCCTTTTTATTTCTGAGAAATTAGGAACGAGGGATGAGAGTGAATGAAAAGAGAGTAAGTGGAGAGTTACTGAGTTGTGGTGTTTACTAAGAGTGTATGGCAAAAATATAAAAGAAAAAGGAGGGAGAAAAAGAAAAATAAAATTGTGAAAAATAATGAAAAATATAAGGTGCTTCAAGAAAAGAAAATTCAAAAGAAAAAGAAAGTTAAGAAAAATAGAAGAATATTGAGAAAAATAGTGAGAGATTAGAAAAGAAAAAGAAGAGAAATAGAAAAATAAAAAAGGTGTTTCCTTTCTGATTTCTCAGAAATTTTGAATCCCAACTTCCCTTTCTTTCTTACCCTTTCCTGAGCCCCATTACAATCCTACAAAAAGACCTTCATGATCTGATCTTGCATTGATAACTGCCTTGTGAAGAGTGAATATGTGATACTTATGACACTTGATATGGCATGCTTAGGATATACAAGTATCTTCTTATGAGATTTATTTTTGTTCATTGATTGCATCATGTTTCATTTATCATGTGAGACCTTTTTATTTGCTTTGTATTGATCTCTCACATGTGTGCGAAAACTTACCTATCATCGGAGTGATTTTATTTCAAGAGTATACCTAAAGTGAGAATTGAGTCAAAACAACAGATCCGACGATTTCCTGTTTGAACTAGTTCTGAGATGAATGAATTTTAGTTTTGGTATGCACACACTTCACGTTTAAACATGAATGGATGAGTTATCTAATGATTTGAGCATTAGACTAATTTGAATGGATGCTAGTATGATTAGTATAACATTGTTATTTAAAATTGAGGATTCGCATGTTGAATTGATTAATGATTTTGAGTTTTGAATGGTATATATGTTATCAAAATCATATTTTGAAAACTCAATTTTATCGATGATTTCAAAAATGTATTGAAGTTTGTGGGTAACTTCACTGTAAACCCTCAGGAGACACAACTCCTCCACTAGGGATCACCTAGGGGTTTAAAGGCTTGTTGTACATGCTAAGTGCAATCGTGTTCCCTAAGAAAGTGGCAATTTATTTTTCTTTAGTTTGCTTTGCTCGAGAACTAGCAAAGTGTAGGTTTGGGGGTATGATGAGTACTGAAATATGATGATATTTCACCCCTAAATACCTATATTTAGCTATCCGATGAAGACTATCTGATGAGAATTATTAGATTTGAAGTGTTTCAGGTAAATACAAGCCAAGTGTGGAAAACAGCCCAAGAATTCTGAAAATAATGTCAAAACACTGTAACTTTGGGTCATCGAGAACTTAGTGCGACTTGCGGATACATTTGGACCTTTAAGACAACTGAATTATGAAATTGGTAAAACACAAACATTGTAGAGCTTTTCGTCAGCTTTCCAACGGCGCACTAATCACCTCAATCCGAGTTCGAGACAGAAAGTTATGGCTGAAATACCAAAGCAGTGTCTGATATAAAAAGTGTGCTAAAATTCACGAATTTCTGGGGGTCGATTAATCGACGAGAAGGAGAGTCTGACACGGAATTGACTACTTTAAAGCTGATTTTGAGCCTCTTTTGTAGGGTCGATGCATCGACCCTATTGGGTCGATTAATCGACCCTAAATTGTCGAGTTGGGAGACTTCTGCGACCGAGAATCTATTTAAAGCGACTCAAACACTTCGAGAAGAATTAATTAGAAATTAGGGAGATAGGAGATTAAAGTTTTAGTTTTTTGCTTTTCTTTTTCATAGTTAGACATAGAAATAGAGAGTTTTTATTTATTCCTTTTTTAGAACTTTGTTCCTTTAATTTTCAGTACTCATTCCTCCAGTTTATTATATTTTTGCTCAAGTTTATTCCTGCATTATTCTCATTTCTGAAAACCATCGTACTTTTGGATCAAAGTAATTTCTTTTGAGGTTGAGGTATTTTTAATTCATTAAATTAATGTTATTTTCTCTTCCTTATTTATTTATGTCATTTAATTGCAATATGTGTGGCTAAATTCATAAGGATGGGGATCTAATGATTCCCATCCGAGGTATGTACTTTTAATAATATAAATTTAGGATTAAAATATGAGATCTTATTTTATGGTTGTTGTGCTATTAAGAACGGATGAAATCCCCGCCACTAACCGGGATCGCGTGTGCCGAGCCATGCCCGGGATCTCAGATCTGTGACGATAATTTTATCCAATCATTGTTATATGGTCTTTTTGCTTTCATCGTGTGGATCTAATTACGATTATGATCCAGGATCTAGTGTGCCGAGCCATGCCCTGGATCTTGGATCTGTAATGGTAATTTTATCTTAATTACTCCCTAATCTGAAATTGAGTGTGCCGAGCCATGCCCTTGATTTCAGATCTATGGTGGTATTATTATTGAAATTTTTACCCACTTTGGGGATGATTTTTATTTGAACCTGGGATCAAGTGTGCCGAGCCATGCCCTTGATCTCAAATCTATATATGAAAATCATATAAGTCCTGATTGCAGGGATGCAACGTGGAACCTATCGGGGTTTTTGACTATTTATCTTCCATAAAAGATATTTGTTCTCAATGGTATATCTCATAGTTTAATCCGTAGATTTGTATTATAGGAAGAACGGACCAAAGATGGGAGGATTTAGTATCTTTATCTTTATTTTTGAATTATCAGTTAAGTTTTAGTTTGTAGTCAGTAATTATCATCTCATCAAACCACCTAAATCATAAGACTGATAGAATACTGTTAGTTTGTCCGCACACATACTTTATACTTCGCATCGCCGTAAGAAGAAGTTTGACTTTTTGACCAAATAAATCCAACGGTCAGATTATTCATGGGTCGGGCCAGATCTAATGGGCCACTAATCAGTGGGCTACTTCAGTTCTATTGGGTCAAATAGATTGATCAAATGTTGACCGTTGGACCTAACCATTTCATAATCGCTTATAAATGTATGTAACTTTTCGAATTTGAATTCGAAAATGCACAATGTTTCATATAGCAGTTGGATGGAGCGGTTGAGATCTCTGAAAGATTTGAGCCATGCAAAATATGCTGTTGGTCTAATAGTCATATTCAAAAGGAGATCTCTGGATATAGATTTAGACACTCTGTAATCCATTGAATTTCCTTGCGTACAAAATTGAGAATTCTCTTGCTTTCTTCTTTTAGTTGGTACTTCTTCAGATTGAGTTTTCTAGGGTGTTTGTGACAGCCCGGATTTCGACACCCCGAAACCCGTGCCATCAGCACGATCATCTTGACCGTGCCCTTTAGCTAAGCACGGAACATTGGCATATCAAGCAAAAAATGAAATAGTAAATGAAACTGCATAATTTATATCTATATAAAAGCATTTCTCAAAAGACAATTCTACCCTCATGCCTCTGCATGAATGGAGAACCGATCCGAACCATCGATGATAGCAAATCATCACGGATGGTTCGCCTCAAAAGAATAATCTCAATTTATACATGTACATTGTTTAGCCAAAACAAGGCTTGACTTACCAAGCCGTACAAATCTCTATCCAAAATCCCTCAAAGAGGCACAACGGAGTCCTCTAGAAGAAGTCCTCAGGAGGTGGATCCAACTCTTCACCGGCCGCAAGGTCCGACTCACCAGGGTTAGCGTCTCCTGAATCCTCGGCAGCTGCTAGTAGTGGACCTGCGACGTATAGTCTATAGGGTGAGCTACATCCTAGCTCAATAGGGAAAAAAATACAGTTGAACATGTAAATTATTACTCACATATATTCCATGATATGCCATGCATGATGTGTCTATGCAGTTACTGATGAAAACAGTTAAAAAGCATTACATTTTACTGGTAGTTTACTCATATCTTTATTTATTCATGAATGATGCTGAAAAGGCCTAAAGCAAAACTTAAACTTTTAACTTAAGTAATCCCCGAGCAATATAGCATCGAGCCCCGATGAGGTACCCATCATCGTCATCTATATAGACACTTTTAACGTATTCCCTGGAAATACAATTAGTACCCAAGCCCCTTTCCCCTGGGGATTGGTGGCGAAATTTCACTTGTCTCAAATCAACACCCCTGGGGTGTGCTTACTGTGTACGGATAAGCCTCTGCACTGGCCTACGGTTTCGCCGCCGTATCGGTCCCGAATATCCTGCCGTGTCAGTCGTGGATATCCCGCCACGTTGGTGGGGTACCCTATCAAACCTCAAATAATAAAAATATCGGTGCCTTACATATATTTATTCACCGTGTAAATGTGCTATCTTATATCATTTAGGCCCTATCAAACATGATTCAATCGTGGATACATCCCAGGGATGTATCCATTCACTTGTATCACACCTGATGCTCTAATCTCTTTACTTCTTCATCCCCTGGGGATGGCTCATTATGATTACTTTTATTTATGTCACACACACACTTTTTCCAACTCTTTAAGCAATAAAATATTTGAAATTTCAAATCTATATCACTACATACATGCTCTTGTAAAATAAGGTACATGTTCAAGGAGTTCCCTACCTCAAGTCTTCGTTAGATCAACGCATCAAGGTCCCACGTGGCTCCTTGTGCACTTGCTCACACGTACCACCTATGGTACCACATAACATGTGAAACACATCACTAAAAATGTAATAAAGGAGGTCCAAGACCCCCCAAAGATCTTAAAGCCAAACTCAGAAGTCAATATTAATTGGCCCAGTCGATTAATCAATTTCCAAAATCGATTAACCGAAAGTCAATATCGATTAATCGATTCTCAAATCGATTAATCGAGATTCCCATTCGATTAATCGAAACCCAATTCGATTAATCGAAATCCTCTGCTCTATCAAGTCGATTCTCAACTCGAGTAATCGAATTTCCAAAATCGATTAATCGATCCCAAATCGATTAATCGAAATTACAATTCGATTAATCGAATCTTCATTTCGATTAATCGAATCTTCATTTCGATTAGTCGATTCCATCAAGCCCATTTCTTTTCTTCACTGGAGTCCACTGTAGGCTCCCAGTCAATTAATCGATTCTAAATTCGATTAATCGAAATCCAAAGTCAATTAATCGAAACCCAATTCGATTAATCGAAATCGGGGTCCTCTGACTTTTCAACTTCTTGGCCAATTTCGATTAATCGAAATTGCCAGATTTAGCCCCCTTCTGGCTGCTCTTCTCACTCTCTTTCCTTACTTCTTCCCCCATTTTTCTAAGCTTTCTACCCTACATTTTACACCATTCTAACTACGATTAACCTCTCACATCTTATGCATTTAATTCACAAGAATTTTACCTCAATCAAATCTCAATTTGATTAGATCTAGTGGTTGGAAAGGCTAGGGTTCCAACTTTGGCTCTAACGGATCTAAACCGTGTCGAATCCGGCCTTTATCGCTTGAATCTCCCTTCCAATCAGTTGCAATAACTCCTCTCTTTACTTTTCTCTCTCTCTCTCTCTCTCTCTCTCTCTCTTCTTTACTCTCCTTCAACAACCAAAATATAGATTTTTAGGGTTATTAAACCCTTTTATCTATCCCCTTCCTTGTGTGTTGAGCACATACACCGCTGTAGGTGTATGCGACTTCACATTCACATCACACACCACACAATCTCTCAAACCATCACATCTCATCCGTTCATCACACTCTATGTCAACCATTGAACTCCTAATTGGTCAAATCTGTGACCAATCGGGCACGGATCTCGAGGTCACTGTTTAACGTAATTTTTCGAGATATTACAGTGTTCCTCTACTGTTGCAAAGTAACGGATCACATCCAAGTGATTGGACTCATTATATCCCGAAAACATCTCGCCGGAACCCTTTTGTGAACTTGAGGAATTACTCGAGTAAGGAGCGAATAGAGTTTAAAGATAGCGACTACGTGCCTAGAGTCAAATTTTTCTTACCCATTTTATCATTTTCGGATTTATGATCGTAATATTTGCTAACAAGTTTAAAAAGCTATTCAATATTATCATGACTTCAAATATGAAAGTCATGACTCACGACTTTGTCAAATTGGAGCGATTTGGATACGACAGCAACAACTTCAGAAGATGACAACAAAGTTATATTTCCTATTGACAACTTTGGGAGTTACTTATGTCCTAACCACCCTAAAACCCTCGGAGACTGAAGATTCTGATAGAGAATTTCTTGCTAATGTTCATAATCTTTAGAAATGAGAGCAAGATTATTAAATATGCAAAGGGTACAATCTCAATCAGTGGCAGAACCAGGATTTTCATCCAGCCGAGGTGTAAGTTGAATTAGATTTAATTTTTTTATAAATTATGTACATATAAAATAATTTATAATTATTTATTTAAAAATATAAATTTTACCAAAATTGCATACAAAAAAAGGAAATATTCATTCACAAGATATTGATAATTATATATTAATCACATTCACATCCTAAATAATTACGCAATTATACAAAGGAACAAAATTATCTACAAAATTATAAAATTTCATAAAAAAATTCAAATTATACAAAGTCATCTACACATCTTAAAAATAACTCTAATTTCATCAAATATGAAATAAAATTACCTCTGATCTAGTGCGATCCGACGATTCCGCTTCTAACAAATCTTAACTCAAACGATTCCGATTTCGACAATCCGACGAATATGATTGCGATACAATCTACACAATGTAATTAGCTATTAAGACTATTGTAAAAAAATAATTATAACCTAATAAATAATAGACTATTGGGACAAAGGTCAAAGGTTATATAGCCCAAGTGAGCCACGCGGCCCACATACACAAATTTTAGTGTTCGGAGCGGGCTAGGCTTAGAGAGAGAAACAATCAAACAAATAAAAGGTGTTGCAATCAACTTTGAACAACAAACTATAGAAATGGTAAAAAAGCCATGAATGGTTCTAGCATTCTATCTCATAATGAATGTCTGTGATACAAGAACAATTTTTATTTTTTTAAAATGCCTCTTCTAAATCAATAAAATATAATTCATTGACTAAGAACCAATTTTCCTCACCATATCGGCATACCCCACAACCAATTTCTCAATCTCAAACAAACAACAAATCAAACACAAACTATGGTGCTTGAGATATTTTTTTCCCAAAAAGTAAGGACCCTATATTTGTAAATTGTAAAAATTTATCTTAGATGTGATTAAATTTTTTTCTGATCTAGTAATTTTTATCTGGTTACAGTCCATTTTTTGTAAAAATTTTTATTCTTGAGTTAACAAAGTTGTTAAAGACGGTCATTGGGTGAAAAAATTAGTTGCAATCTGATTTTAAAATGACCCTATATATTTTTTAAGAATGTGATAAACATATTCTATGAAAGGCCGTTTTGGTTTGATTATATTTCTTTTGATCTTGGAAGAATATTTTAAAATAAGATTAGGTCAAATGATTTTTTTTCAAGATGATTATTGGGTTAAAAAATATGGAATATAAGCTTAGTGACAAATTTCGCCGAAATGCTTCAAAATTTTGCTGAAATAGGGGTTCGAGGAAACTTTCAGCAAAATTCTCCCAAATTTTTCCAAAAGAGGGTTTTGACATAATTTTCTGGGAAATTCTCTGAAATTTTGCTGAAACAAGGGTCGATGAAATTTTGATTATTTCATGCAATTTTTTAATATTTTTTAATTTTAGTAAAATTAATTAAATTTCACCAAAAATAATGAATTTTTAAGATCATGAATGGTTATTGTGTAGTAGGTGTTTTCTAATAGTTATTGTGCAATCAATACGATAGATCTACCAGACAATGGCATCATCCCAGACTTGCATCTCTAACACATCCAATAGAGAAAACAGATCTTGTAAAGAAATGACAAAAATAGAAAAGTAGCAGGGCGACAGAGAAGAGAGAGGAGAGAAGGCAAGTAGTTTTTTTCAACCTTGGGCTTAGAGAGAGAAACCGAGATAGAGATGGAGATGGAGAGGGAGAGGAAGAAATAAAAAAAGAAGAAAAAGAGTTCTCACCTAAAAATATGGACGGCGGCGGTAAGCAAATGGATCACCGGCTGGAAGAGGCTTGATCGGGCGACGGAGAGAGAGAGGGCATCACGGGCCTCGCTGCATCGAGCCAGAGAGAGGGTGAGAGAGAAGAGGAGAGGAGAGTTGTTGTTTGCTTAAAGGGGTTTATAAAAAAAAAGGTTTTGGTTGAGTGGAGGCGCTCGCCGGCACTCGCCTATGAATGGGTCCGCCGCTAAGGGTGACAAAGAAGAGGAGAGGAGAGCTATTGTTTTGCCTTTTTAGGCTTAAAGGGGTTTTTTTTTAAAAAAGAGTTTTGGTTGAGTGCGGG
Source organism: Chloranthus sessilifolius (assembly GCA_021018995.1). Lineage (NCBI taxonomy): Eukaryota > Viridiplantae > Streptophyta > Magnoliopsida > Chloranthales > Chloranthaceae > Chloranthus > Chloranthus sessilifolius. The sequence goes on from CM037586.1 coordinate 12,906,169, forward strand.
CGCTCGCCCGCACTCACCCATGAATTGGTTCGCCATTGAGGGCGACAGAGAAGAGGAGAGTTGTTGTTTTACCTTTTCAGGCTTAAAAGGATTTTTTATTTTTTTTTTAAATTAAAGGGTCTTGGTTGAGTGCGGGCGCTCGCCCTCACTCGCCCATGAATGGGTCTACCGCTATTCTTAATATGCTGAAAAATTCATTCTTCGATGTGTACCAGAGTATGACGTCTGACAAAGCACAAAACTGAAGATGTCAGTACAAAAAACTTCATTATAAGTCTTTATTTAGATTATAAAATGACTGATAATAAACCGATTCTTGATCAAGTTCATGAGATTCAGTATGTTATAGGCCAAATTAATTAAGAGGGCATAAAATTTGATCACATCTTTCACAATCATGCGATTATCCCCAAATTACCTGTCTCGTGGAAAGACTGCAGGAAGACTCAAACATAAAAAGAAAGAATTTTTATTTGAAGAGTTGTACCACCATCTCCGAGTCGAAGGTGAACTTTGGGTTTGTGACAAGAAAGATGTGCAATCTCAATTAACTTTAAAGGCTCATAGATATGGAAAATGGAAATGCAACTTCAATTCTGATAAGACTAACAAGAAAAATAAGAGCCAAGTGTAAGATCTGTCGATCTGACCCTCAATTATTTGCCCTATGATCTAGGCGCATGATCAATCAAAAATAATAAATCAACAATTCATAAATTGAAATATATGTGCGCACCTTGAGTGTGGGCCATGAAAGACTGGTTGCCGCTTTGATCTTCAATGATCTCCTCGCTCTTAATACCTCTGAGCACAATGGGGATTCTTTTGCTAATAAGGAGGGTTGAAGTGTGTCGAGCAATCGTTGGGACCAAACATCCCTTATATTTATAGCCAATGAGTCATTTCCCATTAAAAACTTAAATTACTAATTATATTGTGATTGGAATCACAATCATACCCTAACTAAAAGACTTAATTATTAGTTGCTTATTCTCTTCAAATTCACCGAATCCGTAACTATTATATCTCAAGATTGATCTTATGTCATTCACTGGTCAACAAATTGACCATAGTGACGACCACCAAATTGAAACTTCTAACACCAAGGTCATCAGGGTCATAAGAAAAATGGCAGTTATTATCATTATGGCAAACTTGTCACTTCAAAAAGGATTGCAGACTTCTGAAAAGGGAGAAAGAATCTCAAGCGAATATGATTGAAGAAAAGTTCATAGTTATTATTTCATAAATCAATATGGTTGAAAGCAAAAAGACTGGTGAATCGATTCTGGTGTCATTACGCATGTTTCTAACTGCCGATCTTTCTTCACCAACTATGTGGAGGACACGAACGGACAAGAGCTCTTCATGAGGAACGCTTCAACTGCAAAGGTCAAGGGTTCAGAGAAAATCAATCTCATCTCTGATAAAACTCTTACTTTGACCAATGTACTGTATGTTTCTGAGATTTGTAAGAATCTGATTTTGACCAATTTACTTAATAAACATGGTTTCAAGTTAGTGCTTGAATCAGATAAAGTTGTAATCACTAAGGGTGAAGTATTTGTGGGAGAAGAATATGTCTGTAATGGGATATTTAAGTTGAATGTAATCAATTAAATGCCTTTTTTCGTTTATATTATTGATTCTCTTTCATTATGGCATGATAGATTAGGGCATGTGAATGTTAATTATTTAAATTCTATGATAAAATTATGATTAATTCCTAATTGCGAGAAAAATGTTCATGAAAAATATAGAATTTGTGTTTAAAGTAAAATCACTACAAAACCTTTCAATAAAGTAGAAAGAAAATCTCGAATTTTAAAACTCATTCATATTGATATTTGTGATTTGAATAATATTTTGATTAGAGGAAGAAAAATATATTTTATAATATTTATTGATAACTATTCTAAATATACTTATATTTATTTACTAAAACATACAATGAAGCTTTAGAAAAATTTAAAGTTTATAAAGAAGAAGTTGAAAATCAGTTAAAGTTTAGAATTTAAACTTTAAAATATGATAGAGGAGGAGAATACACTTCAAATAATTTTAGTGAATTTTGTACAAATGTGGGGGTCGTACATCTTATAATGGCATCTTACACTCTTCAATAAAATGCTACAGCAGAAAGAAAAAATTTATGACAGCCTGGATTTTAATACCCCAAAACTCGTGCCATCGGCGCGACCCTCGAGGTCGTGCCCCATATACACACGCTAAACACTTGATATATCCACATAACACGAAGTAAAACATGTACAAAAGAAACTGACACTGAATTAAATCTCCATTTCTATAAGATAATATCAAAAATATGTAACCCAAAAGATAGTTCTAATCCCATGCTACTGTATGAGCGAAAGAACTAACCCGAACTATCGGTGACGGAACAACGGTCACCCCAGATGGTTCGTCAAAAAAATATTTCACATAATTATATTATCCAAAAAAATAAGGCTGGACATATCAAGCCGTACAATCACTCTCTCAAAATAAATATCAAAGTACGCAGAGGGTCTTCTAAAAGAACTCCACATGAGGGGGCTCCGACTCCTCCACCGGAACGTAATCCATATCCTCGGGATCAACATCTTCAGAAGCAGTCGCTATCTCGGAACCTATGACGTATAGTCAAGAAGGGTGAGCTACATCCTAGCTCAATAGGGAAGAGATCTGAATATGTAAAGTCATCTTACTCACAGATATTTCATGACATAAGCAAAATATAATTTCATCAATATAAAGCAGTTGGAAAAATAATTTGAATTATTGGATAAACGAATCAAATGCATCTGTTACACTAAACATGTTATCTTATTCTCAAATTATTCACAACATGTAAAAAGGCTGATCTCATGACTTAAATCAAGTAACTTAAATAATCCTCGAGTAATATAGCATCGAGCCCTAATGAAATACCCTCCATCGTCGTTCAATCAAACTATTTTTCATGTAACATAACTCAAGTCCCTTTTACATAGGCGACGGGGCACATAACTCATATACATTCTTGGAATGTTAACTGGTGTATGAATATCCCGTCGTACCGGTCACAGATATCCTACCGAGTTAGTCGCGGGTATACCGCCGCGTCGGTGGGATATTCTCCAAACCTTTAATCAATTGTGTAATTTACATATAGTTATTCACCATATGATTATGCTAAATATAATTATTCAAAGTTTATTCGAGTCTTGCCTATATAGATCACATCATCTGAATATTCACATTGATTACACATTCCTGGGATGTCACATACTCACAACCATCATCTAGATGCTCACATTGCATATAAATCCCTGAGATGTCACATCTCTTATGCTTAATGATTTCTCGTTTAGTGTACACACGCACACACATATCTTAATTTCACATGCGTATCTTAACATTTTAGAACACAAGCACATAAATATGCTTCAAACGCACATGCATATATATAACATCACTACATATATGTTTTGTAATCAAGTGTACTTGTTTAGAGTATTCCCTACCTCACACGCAATTTAATCTACAGATTCCTCAATCCGAGCTAGTCATAGCCACCCTAAGGTCCGGCTCAACCTAGGCATGACCAAAACACGTGTAACATATCATAAATGATGTAAAACATGGAGCTTAGAAGCCTAATCACAGTTCGTAAATAGTTCATAAAGAAAAACCCAACAATAGCCTAAATCAGCCCAAACCGATCGAATGATTTTATTTCGTTTGATCGATTTTCCCATAAATCCTTTACACCTGCTTTCACCCTTTGCCAAAATCGATTGAACGATCACTAATTTCGTTCGAACGATTTTCTCAGAAACACATCTCTACAGCTCCTTCTTTGACAAAATCGATCGAACGATCACTAATTTCGTTCGATCAGCTTTGCCATTTCCAGAACAGGTCGAGTTCTAACCTTTAGAAGTCATCGCTTCAACATCTAACTTTCTTCTAACTCATTTTATTCATACATAGCAGTTAGATTCACAGTATAATTAATATAATTTCACTAAAATAATCTAGCTTACCTTTCAAGTTGATCGGATCTCTTGATCCCAAGTTCCCCTTTCACAACAAGGGTTTCACAGCTTAAAATCCCCAATCTCTTGTCGATTCACTATCCGTAATCCGTGTACCCTCCGATTTATTCCCAATCATGCAATTGTACACATTAAATACACAACCTTTAATACACACACAAATTCACACTCCTCTCATTCATCCTCTCTTAATTTTTCAACAACTTAAGCTAAGGAGAAATAAATTCTCCCTATTCTTTATAATCCCATTCATTTCTTGGGTGTAAAGCATACACACCTAACTAGGTATATATGATCCAATCCAACTAACTCTTATTATACACACACTCTACATTTCACACATGACTTATCTAACTTAAGTTAATCAAGTAAGTCAACTAAGTCACGTTGACCCGATTCAACCTGCGACTAGTCGGGCACACTTTCCTAGGTGCACTATTCAAGGTTCAAATTTTTTGGGATGTTACAAAATTGAACTTTAATAGAAATGTTGAATGTCATGCTTTTAAATTTTGATTTAAATTTAAATTTATGGGGTGAAGCACTACTCACTGTTTGCTTTGTTTTAAATAAAGTGCTACAAAAGAGTTCTAGTACAACTCTCTATGGGTTATGGAAGAAAAGAAAATCAAATCTTAAATACCTTAAAGTGTGGGGGTGTCATGTACTGGTTAGATTACTAGATATTAAAAGACCCAAATTAGGTAATAAAGTCATTGAATGTGTATTTATTGAATACTCATTAATTAGTAAAGCCTACAGATTTTTGGTAATTGAATCGAAGGGTGTAATTGATCAAAACAATACAATTGAATCTAGAGATGTTGAATTTTATAAACATTATTTTTCTTCTATTCATAGAATTAATGAAATTTCTGATAAAGAAAACCTAATTATAAATTCTATATGAATCTCAGAAGAAGTAAAAGAATGTGAAAAGAAAAAAAAATTAGTTCAAATTTTTATATATTTATAGTAGAAGGAACAAAATTAGAACAAGTAGAGGGAACCATATTCCTTTTCATATTGAAAATGATCATTTAACATTTGATGAGATTATGAAATCACAAGATACTCTTTTTTTGAAAAAAGCAATAAATGATGAGACAGAATCTATAATGGGTAATAAAATATGAAAACTAGTTGATCTTCCTAAAGGATCTAAACCTATAGGCAATAAATAAATTTTTAAATGAAAACTAAAAGCTTATGAAACTATAGATAAGTTTAAGGCCATATTAGTGGCAAAAAGATCTAGACAACAGGAAGGTATTGACTTTTTTTATACTTATGAATCGGTAGCCAGAATTTTGACTATTAGGATTTTAATAGCAATTGCTTCTATTTATTATTTACAAATTTATCAAATAGATGTAAAAACTGTATTCTTAAATGGTGAATTAGAAGAAGTTTATATGGGATAACCTGAAGGTTCTGTAATGATCGGACATGAGCATAAGTTCGTAAATTAATTAAATATCTTTATGGTTTAAAATAAACTCCTAAACAATAGCATTAAAATTTTGAAAGTGTTATTGTTTCTAACAGCTTCAAAATTAATGGATATGATGAGCATAAAGTTTGTAAATTAATTAAATATCTTTAGGGTTCAAAAGCTCCTAAACAATAGCATGAAAATTTTGAAAGTGTTATTATTTCTAACAGTTTCAAAATTAATGAATCTGATAAATGTGTTTATAGTAAATTTTGTACAAATAAGAGAGTATATATTTATGTGTAGATGACATACTGATATTTAGTACTGATTTAGATAGTATAATGGATGCTAAATCTTTTCTCTTTTTCAGTTTTGATATAAAATATATGGGTAATGTCGATGTTATCTTAGGAATCGAAATAATAAGAAATGATAATGGGCTTACCTTGATCCAGTCTCAAGAAATATAATCATTTACATGATAAACCTGCATCTACACCATATGATCCTAGCATATGATAGATTAATTTATAAATTTGTTAGGATATGCTAGAGTAATCAATAGTTTAATATACGCAATGTACTGTACTAGACCTGACTTAGCATATGCAGTTGAAAAATTGAATAGGTATACTATTAATCCATGTCATGATTATTGGAATGCTATATCTTGTATATTTAGATGTTTTAAAGGAACTATAAATTATGATTAAATTATTCTAATTTTTCTCATATTTTAGAAAGATACAATGATACACGTTGGAATTCAGATTCAGATGAATCCAAGGCAATGAGTGGATGAGTATTCACATTCGGTAATGCTGCGATCTCATGAGGATCTAAAAAACAAACATGTATTACTCATTCCACAATGGAATATGAGTTTATAGCCTTAACGGCATGTGCCAAAGAGGCATAATGACTTCGAAATTTACTCTTGAAAATTTCTATGTGGCTAAAGCTTATGTCTTATGTTACAATAAATTGTGATAGCGAGGTTATAAGAGAAAAAACTTATAATAAAATTTATAATGGAAAGAATAGACATATAGGTTTACGATACTGTTATATGAGAGAATTTGTGACAGCCCGGATTTTCCCAACCTAAATTTCCTGATATATATATATATTTTTTCCTAAACCCAATGGGAAAATCCGAACCGCCAGATCGTAGACCACAATCTGATACAGAATACTTGGTACATCCATAAATAAATAGAAATCAAAGCAATTATTACATATAGCATAATTAAAACCTCCAGATCAAAAATCCAACAAGAACAAAACTAAATAAACACCAGTGATGACCAATCATCACCTAACAATGCTGTACACTAGTACGAATGTATCAAAACTTAACTCACCAAATCCATAAAGCACAATTCTACGATCCCTGAACAAAATATAAATTCTTGTGTGAAAGCTCGCTTCTTTTAGTATGTAATCTGGGCCCTCCCAAACCTACACCTGTGACGTATAGTCGGGGTGAGCTAACAACTAAGCTCAGTAGAGGATAAATAATATAAATTCACATTTAACATTTGAAAACATAATTTCAATCAAGAGTCAAAACCATCATTTAATTTCTGCTTCCAAAACTTAATCATTCCTTTTCTTTTCAAACACATTTTTCAAAGCATTCATCAATTTCTTTTATTTCAAAACTCAACCTTAAACATTTAACTTTACCATGATATTCTATCCAAAAGTACACATATAAAAAAAATCTTAAAACAATTAGACTTATCCAAAAATATCTGAGATTTCACACACATTCCAAATAACATCAAATTTATAAACACAAACTCAAACAATAAAAGGGTATCCAAGGGTGTTCCAAGTTTCCAAGGGTGTTCAATGTTTCCAAAGTGTCCAAGGGATGCAATGATGTTTAATGGTATCCAAAGGTGTCCAATGATTCCAAAGTGTCCAAGGGATGCAATCATGTCCAAGGGTGTCCAAAGGTGTTCAATGATTCCAAGGTATCCAAGGGTGTTCAATATTTTCAAAGTGTGTTCAATGTTTCCAAAGTGTCCAAGGGATGCAATGATGTCCAATGGTGTCCAATGATTCCAAGGTATCAAAGGGATGCAATGATGTTCCAAGGGATGCATATGCAGCGTATGTATGAATGCGTGTATGGCTAGGCCGCCGTACCGGCCCAAGGGATGCAGTCGAAGAATCCAAAGGATTCATAATGCAAATGCAAATGTCAATAGTTCAAGCGTCGTTGAGTAAATCACAGTTCCAAGGGTATCAAAATGATTCATGAATGTCACCAGCGATCTCAAGATCTTACTTTCAAAACACGAGTCAAGCTCAATAATATCAAAGGTTATCTAGAATCGAACATTATCATATGCATAATCACGATTTCACGAGTTCATATTCCAAATCATAAGACTCTAATTCTAACATATCCAACTCTGATAAACTCATCATATTCATGCAAACACATCTAATACTATGAATCAAGTCAAATATATAAATTTAGGTCAAGTATCCCCTACCTTAATCTTGAGGTTGCGCGAAGTCAAGCAAGGTCCTAACCATGGCCTTCCGCCTCAATCTATATCACAAGCACACAATGGTGCATCAAAGATCAACTCTACTCACTAATAAATTATACGCATTTAAGTATTTTCTCAAAACCAAGGTTGAAACGGATAAATTCATGCTAATATAGAATTTGACGCAACATTCCCCCTAAATTTTGACCTTAAAAATTTAGATTTATGAGTTAATTAAAATACAAAAGTTATAGAGCTCGTCATTCTCTTTCCAACGCCGCAAGAATTGCATGAATCGGAGTTCGGGGTAAAAAGTTACGGCTGAAATACTGAAGCAGTATCGGCGAGCCCAGTCAAAATCGTTCGAACAATTTAAAATTGATCGAACGGTTTCTAATTTTGTTCGAACGATTTTCAAAATCGATCGAACGGTTTCTAATTTAGTTTGAACGATTTTCAAAATCGATCAAATGGTTTTCAAACCGACCAGAACCTTCAGATTTCATGCTTAACGAAATCGTTCGATCGATTTCTAATTTCGATCGAACGGTTTCGTCAAATCTCACCCTCAACTAATCTCATTCGAACGGTTTCGTCAGATTTCCCCCAAAATCAGTTTCAAGCATCTCTAACTCATTTTTTTTCTTTAAATCTTAACCCATTTTCTTCAAATCTCCCACTCATAATCTAACTAAGGATTAATCTATATACAAATCACAACTTAAATCAAAATTTTTACTTTTAATCCAACGATTTTCTCTCCGATCAGATCGTCTTCTTCCTAGCAAGCAAATGGGTTTCCAAACCCTTTTTGATCTTTCCAAGCCCCACGATTTCCACAATTTCGACAAGATCGTTAGGTGATCATCCATACACGCTTCGTACAAACCTCACTACGATTTAGCCGATCAAAACACACCATTCTCTTTGCAAGGAAAATGAGTTTTCAAAACCCACATCGATCTCCTATGAGCTCCACACACACGATCAAGCCAACACAATCGTAGACAATCCTTCACAAAAATCCTTCTCTTTCCTTTCTCTCTCTCTCTCTCTCTAACTCATAAAAACCCACAAATCTTTGCAACCGGTTATGGCTTCTAAATGAAGCCCCTCCCTCTCTTATACTTAAAAGTCCGGTTCACGTGTAAAACGCATACACGCCACAACAGATGTATAAGACCCTATAAAATGATCTAACACCATATGGGTGTACACTTTTTACATCAAAATTAATCCAATCTAAGTCATCAAGTTGACTTTTACCTGCTCAAAATTTGTGACCTGACGGGCACATATCCCGAGGCACACTATTTAGAGTCCAAATTTTTGGGATGTTACAGAATTACTCAATGATAGAGTAATTGAGATAGACTCAATTAGGACCAATAATAATTTGGCTGATCTATTTACTAGAATTTTTTTAGAGAATTGATAAAGAAAATATCTATCGAGATAGGATTAAAATCATATAGTTGATCACCTATGTTATAAATCTAACTTAATATTTTTACAATAAATCTTTAAGTTCAATGAAAAAGTATGACATGAGAGTGATAATTAAAAATATTTTAATTTAGTTAAAATGTCCATCTCAAGACAGGTGTAAAGTGCTTGGAATCTATAATGAAAAGAAGAAGGATGAGAATTTACTCTTAATAAGTCTGTAATGTTTTATGTTAATGTGTTTGATTACAAAAATACATTTGACAGACTTCCCTATGTGAATGTGAAGTGCGGCCGCTTCCTATGAGATTATGGTTTCTCTGAAAAAGAATTTATGAAACTAGGATATAAGTATAATGTTATAATAGTGCTAGTTTTATAGAAAACTCGATCTTAAGAAAATATGTGTGTGTTATTTATTAGGTCTTGTTACATAGGATCCTCAGTTTAAAACTATGGTCTCTTGTACCCTAGTAAGACTTTGATAAATTTGTACTAAGTAAAGGTTCAAACCCAAAAAATACTTTTCATAGTATGCATATATTTTAAGTACCGGTGTCTTTATTTTATTTAAAATTTGTGGGGGATTGTTATATTTATTTATTACTTTAGAATATAATAAATATTTTAAATAATTTTAAAGAAAATAAAACTTATTTTTGATTTCTTAGTTTTGTGGGTTGGTTTTTAAGCAAGAGAAGTTTTCAATTTTTGTATGCAAATAAATAGTCCTATATTGGTAAATGTCAAAAGTGATCAATACTATATATAGAATATTTCACCTTCTATTATTGTTTGATAATAAGAAGAGAAGAATGTGTCTAGCGGCGAGCCGCCGCATTTGCGCACGCGCGTGTGCATGGCAATTGACATTAGGCGCATTGGCGCTTTAGGTGCACACATTTAGCACTTCGATTCGTTCCAAGAAGTTTGCCTTTTTGACTAAGTAGATCCAACGGTCAGATTATTCATTGGTAGGGTTAGGTCTAATGGGCCACAAATCAATGGATTAATTTAGTTATATTGGATCAAACGGATTGATCAAATGTTGACCATTGGACCTAACTGTTTTATAACCGCTTATAAATTTATGCAACTTTTCGAATTGGAATTCGAAAAGGTGCAACGTTTCATATAGCCGTTGGATGGAGTGGTTGAGATCTCTAAAAGACTTGAGTCGTCCAAAATATGATTGTTGGTCCAACAATCATATTGAAAAGGCGCTTGAAATCTATAAAATGAGATCTCTAAACACAGATTTCGACACTCTGAAATCCATCGAATTTCCTTACATACAGATTTGAGAATTCTTTTGCTTTCTTCTTTTAGTTGGGACTTCTTCAGATTGAGTTTTTTGTAGTGATCCTCTATTGTTGCAACGTAATAGATCGCATCCAAGAGATTGGACTCGTTATATTCTAGAAACGTCTTGCTTGAGGATTTACTGTAAGGAGAGAATAACATTTTAAAGATAGCGACTACATGCCCCGAGTCAAATGTCTAGCCCATTTGATCATTTTCGGATTTCTGATCGTAATATTTTCTAACAACCGACACAACACCCAAAATTTGTGTCCTTGGTACAATTTAAAAAATTTTCTTAATGTACATCACACGCACACAAAATTTGTGTCTTTGATACAATTTAAAAAAATTTGTTAATGTACGTTACATGCCTTGAAAGCACCCACAATTTCTAAGCGCATGATATGCATCTTGAAAACTAAAAAAATAAATTTATTTTAATAGTTAGGGTGAAAAAAAATACACTATATGTGTAAGCAAGGTGTCAAAATTGGTATCGGACGTGGGTATCAGTCCATGGAGGACCGATACGTATCGGCCTATTAGAAAAAAATAGAGGTATCGGCCGATACAGGCCCGTATCTGTTGATACCGAGTTGAAATACCGATACGTGTCGGCCAATTTTTTATACCATGTATGCAAGTAATGGATCCCGTTTATAAGCATAGTGACACATTTTCTGAGGAAATTCGAAATTTGCAACATTTACCAAATCAGGGTCTAGCGAAGAAACGTTTGGTGAAATTTCGGTGATTCGCTAATATTTCCGAAAGTTGTTAATTTTAGGAGAATTTCATTAATTTTAGCGAAATTAATGAATTTGTACGAATTTGGCTATTTAAAAAATATTTAATAAGTATTAAATATATTTCTTTCTTATGTTGTTTAGGGTAGCTTTAATAGCACCCACGGAATCTTTCACGACACTTACACCCAAAATCATTAATTGCTTCGGATCAAATGATGGAGATCACGTTTCGCTCCAATCGTCTATAAAAGGGTTTTTGCAATTATGGCACACCTATCAGACGGTCAGTTTTATATTCCAGTGTCACAGATCCCCAAAACATAGCCCTAAAGTCATCGTTGGAGCGTGATGTGTGCCATGTGATTTTAGGGATACTTTTTCGAGCTATGTGCCCTATGGAATCTAAAGCTAACCTTCTGATAGGTGTATCATGATCTCAAGATCCCTTGTGTGGGAGGTTGGCGTGATTGTGAAACACGATCTCCATCATCTGGTCCAAAACAATTAATGGTTTTGAGCATGGGTGTCTTAGAAGATTCCGTGAGCGCTGCTATTACAACTCCCCTTTTGTTTATACTTAATTTTATTTTCAATTTTTCAAAAAATTCTCCGAAATATATCCCAAATGAACTAAAACATCCTACTTTGAGCTTGACACCAAATTGAGGAGACACAATGATGATGCTGACAACAATGGATCTGGATCCTAGTAGAAGCATCTATGTATCTATCATGGGCCCAGCTATTTAAATGTAAGCTTCCTCTAATAATCAACATAGAATTTGACTTGAGCCCTGGAGTGTGCAGACCTTGAGACACTGATTTTTGGAACATAAAAATTCATGACATCTTAAAGTCCAAAATAAATTCTTAGCTGGTATCACCAATAGCCCCTTGCCTTCCAAAAATCAGTGTATCAAGGTCTGCACACTCCAGGGCTCAAGTCAAATTCATTTTTAGATATGAAAATTATGTGTCCCACAACAATTTGTTTGGGATTGGTCAAAACTCATTTTTTACTTTAAGGGCACTTTTTTGGACACCTTTATTTGCACTCTTTGAATCTTCGAGGGTACTGACAATAAAAATCATTGACTGTTTTGGATCAGATGATTAGAGATAATGGGCATATTATTTGACAATCGATTTTTTTTTTCCACATAGCACATATCCCCAAAAAGTGATTGAAAATCACATGGCACACATCATGCTTAAACCTGATTTTCATGTCACTTTTGAAAATTTGTGTCACAAGAAACTAAAAATTGACCATTAGATGACACACCCATGATGTCAAGATCAATTGTATAGAATATTGGGATAAAAAAAATATAATCTTCATCATTTGTTTCAAAACAGTCAATAATTTTTGGTATAAGTGCCTTTCAAGATCCGGTAGTGCACAAAAGGTAATCTCTCCAAAATGGTGGCATGGAAGTTGCTAATTAGGTTAGCAACCCCCAAAATGAAAATAAATAATGGACCTCGATTCTTGAATTCTGATGCGCCGCCCAAGTCACCTCAGCTGTGCAAAATTTAGGATATGTGCATATTTGGAGACTTTAAATGTGCGTCCCAAAACTTATATCCGACAACTCTATCATATAGAAGCCGTATCTCATTGATTGAATGGTCCTAATTGTTAGAAAAGATGCAATATTTCTGGATATACAAGAGGAGTAGCATTATCTTTACTGCTTACTAGCAACACCTTATAAAAAGCTCCTATTAATTAGGATATTAGAAGTGCCTATTAATTGAGTTATTTTGATAGCGAGAACTGCTCTCGCAAAAGGATCAAAATAGCGGTTTTATTTTTGATTTTGGGCATGATCTAAACCGAATATTTGAACCGAATTTCCGACTGAAAATTTCTCCTCTATACTTTTTTTGACTAAAATTTTGGTTCAAAGTTTCGTTTCAATGGGGATCGAAACCGAAATATTTCAGCTGATAATTTGAATTATCGGCCTAAATTTTGGTTAAATTATCGGCCGAAATTTTGAACCATGCTCGGAATCTTTCTCTGTTTCTTAAACATGGAAAAACTTAAGGGCTGCATTTGGGTTAGCTCTTTCAGGAAAAGAGCAGCTCTTTCACTCCTTGGCGCTAAAGAATTACTTTCACATTTGGTAATATAACTCCTTGCCAGATTTGCTATGGCAGAGAGCTGTTTTAAGTGATAAAACTGCTCTTTGACTATTCTCTGCCATAGTAGATTTTATCTGCTCTAATAGAGAGCGGGCAAAGAGTTACTTCTGCTCTTATAAGAGCTAACCCCAACACAGTCAAGGATGCATTTATTCTCGCATGCGAGATTATTGAAGGTGCTTACTTATGAAACCCATTGATTGCTTGAAATTAGGCGATGCATCATTTTTACCCAAGTCAATTACACAACGGATTTTGAGACCATGGGTTACCATCATATGGTCAATTTTTTTATTCCACATGACACTAGGGATGCAAGTTTTGAATTGAACACTAAAACCAAATCGAAAATCGAGGCTCCCGAACCGAACCGTACCGAAAATTGATTCAAACCGAACATAACCGAACTCCAAATCTGTTCGGTTTCAGTTTGGGCGGCTAGAAACCGAAAACCCAGGGGTGTAGGTTAAGTAAACCGAAAAAAATTGAAAAAACTAAAAAAAAAAATACATTAAAAAACTAAAAAAAGTAGGTATTTTACCTACACCGAATCAGTTTCGGTTTTGGTTTCAAGAAACAAAAAAAAATCAAATCGAACCGAACCGAAAGGGTTTCGGTTCGGTTTCAGTTTGGGGTGTACCGAACCGAACACCGAAAAATTTGGGTTTGGTTCGGTACACAGAGTTTGCATCCCTACATGACACAAATCTCAAAAAAGCCTTGAAATCATGTTTGAGCGTGATGTGTGTCATGTGATTTTACGATCACTTTTTTTTTGAATTTGTGTCATGTGGAATAAAAAAATATACTTTTAACGGTACACTCATGGTCTCAAGATCCATTGTGTGGAAGATTGGGGTGAAATATGATCTCCATTGATTCCAAGCAGTCAAGTCAACTGGGTCCAATAGGTTTCCCTCATTAATCTTATAGACGCAAAAAAAATATAGGGAAAATTTCATAACCCCTTGAACTTTCATTGCAATGTCTCATCGACGCCTGCACTTTAGAAAATCCAACCTAGACCCCCAAAGAATACAAATATCCCTAATTTTGGCCCATACTATCAACGTTCGTCCTATGTCTGATGGAAATCGTCGACACGCCCACAGAGGCCTTGACGGTTGTTTCGTGCTTACTTAGCGAGTTTCGTCAATCACGATCACATTAGACGAACATTGATGGTAGGGGCCACACATGTTTGCGATGTGTGCCCCATGGAATAAAAAACTGAGCGTAGATGATATTCCCATAATGTCAAGATCATTTGTCTAAAAGATTAAAATAATAAACGATCTCCATCATCCGATTAAAAGGTTTCTCGACTCCACTTAATGGGGTATCTATTAGGTGGGGGGTTAGTAAAGCCGCCCCCAATTTAAAAGCTATTTACTTTTAGGGCCTGTTTGGATATAGGGAAAACTTGGTAAAACATGGTATGGTAAAATGTTTTACCATAAATTAAGTTGTTTAGATATTTTTAAAGGGTGGTAAATGGATTACTACCACAAAACTCCAAAATGGATTACACCCCTCCTCTACGAGAATCGTAGTAAAATGTGGGCGGCCAATTCATCGCTCTCTCTCATAATTTTTTGCAAAGCCCAGTTTTTTGTTTTGACTCCATTTTATTTAGGGCTGTCAATGGGTTGGGTCGACCCAATACCCGACACGATCGGACCTGATAGTTTATTGGGTCGGGTACCTAAAATTGGCTTGTCGGTAGGGCTGTCAATTGGCCGGGCCGAGCCGGGTTCAGGCCGGGTTTTTCGTAAGCCCTTTTTTTTAATAATATAAGGAGGGCTCGAACTTGCCCCGATATGCTATCCGGGCCGGGCTCAGCCCGATTACTAAATGTTATAGACCAACAGCTTGTTATTAATCTGGTCGAAACCAAGGTTCTGGCCGGGTTTCGAATATTTTTTTAAGAGTTTTTTTTTCCCTATAGCTTTTTTTGTCGGTGGTGATGGAACTAAAGGCTAGAAAAACTACCGTCGGTGGTAATATTGGGAGAGAGAGAGCCGTCGCCTGTCAGTGACTCGGTGGTCTGCTGTCGGTGGTGAAGAAACTCTATTGGCTGGGAGAGATGCTTATTTTACTAAATAAAAAAACTAAATTAATATATAACTCCATTATTTCTACTAAAAAAAATAAGACCATTAAGTATAGAAAAAACTTTTTTTTCCCTTCGAAAATAAATAATTAAACAAAATAAATGCTATTTTTCCATGTCTAAAAGAATAAGTGACAAACCCAAAATCTGTGTTTTTTTTGCTATTCTAAACACAGAAAAGGGGAAAAAAACCTTTTCTGAATACACACAACACAAAAAAGAAAAGTAAATAAATGTAGAAAAGGAAAAACAAAAATCCATTTTTCTATTGCTTTGTTAACACAAAAAAAATAAAAATAAATCACTCCATTCAATTTGTATTAAAAATAAAAAATAAAAACGTAAAGCAAAGGGAAAGAAAAAAAATCTCTTTTTCTGTTGACAAATAAATAAATAAATAAATCATTCCATTCCTTTCTTCTTAGGCCCTGTTTGATAGCAATGAAACTCTAAAGAGGAAATGAAATCAATTTCTTAGGAAATGATTTCCTCTAGAAATAGATTTTTCACTGTTTGATTAGTGTGTTTGAGAAATAAATTTCATTGGAAATTGATTTCTCTTGTTTGATTAGTGTCTTTGCAAATGAATTTTTAAGTTTTAATCATTTATTATTAAAATCAAATATTAACTAATAATTTTTTTAATGATATTTTATTACATTGCAAATTAATATCATTGTAATCACTATTTATTATTAAGTTATATAAGTCAAAGTTTGAAAAGTCAAACTCAAATAAAATGCCAAACTTTAACCAAACTTAAAATTTTGATAAAAAAAATATGTAAAGCTAAATAATAAAGTTATAAATGCTAGTATCTAATGTAAGTTTATACGTTAAAATGAAATTAAATTTTTATAAAAGTCAAACTTTGACCAAAATTTCAACTTTGATCAAGAGAAAATTTTGCAATGTACTAACAAGTTATAAAAGTCCAACTGCAAATTAATATAACAATATTCATATATATTGTTAGGTTACATTAGTCAAAATTTGATCAAATATTCACTTTTAATAAAAGTCAAACTTTAACTAAACGTAAAATTTTGATTAATAAAAAATTTTAAGACTAAAATACAAAGTTATATAGTAAATGCTAGTATGTATTAAATATTGAAACAAAATTAAAATTTTAAACTTGAAAGAAAATTCAATTTAAAAAAAAAAATCAAACTTTGATTAATTTTTTAAACTTTGATTAATAAAAAATTCGACAATCTACCGGCAACCTACAAATTAACATAACAGTATTCGTATCCATCGCTATGTTGCACTAGTAAAAACTTTGACTAAATATCAACTTTTAAAAAAGTCAAACTTTGAGCAAATGTAAAAAAAAGTAAAATAAAATTTCATAATGTACTAGAAAGTAATAAATTAAAAAAATGATAATCTCATTGGGGATACAGAAGTTCAAAAAAATTAAATTGTGTTTAAAAGTTAAAGTTTGACCAAATATCAAACTTTAACTGATTAAAATTTACATTACCAAAATATAAATAATAATAGTAATAATTACTATCTACTGTCAAGATACATTTATCAACTTTTGACTAAAGTCAAAATTTGAATAAAGTCAAACTTTGACCAATAAAAATGAGGCAATATATTTTCAAGTTATAAATTAAAATGATGATAGATATTTTTAATTATAATATTTCACTAATAAAAATTTAAAATATTTTATAGAAAATCGAACTTTGACCAAAAGTCAAACTTTGACTAAGAAAAAATTATACTGATATGATATAAATTTATGTAGTAGTAGACTCTATCTATAAGTAGGTTTCGAGTTTGACTAAAAATAAAATTCGTGTAAAAGTCAAAGTTTGACTAAAGGTCCAACTATTGACTAATACAATTGAAAATCTAGTATCAAATTATACATCAACACGACAGTATTCTTTTTTTGCCATCAAATTATTGAAGTTTAAGTTTAATAAAAAATAAATTTTAATTAAAAGTCAAAGTTTGACCTTAAGTCAATCCTTGACTCTTAAAAATTTGATAATATATTACTTACAACTTATTATCATGTTTAAGTAGTTAAAGTTTGATCAAAAGTCAACTTTATATAACTTATAAATCTAATTAAAGTTTGATTAAAATTCAAACTTTGACCAAAGTCAAATATTAGTTGAAAAAAAGTATGATGTAGATAATGTGGTGGTCATAGTGATTGTGCCGGTGTGATGATCATAGAAATTGAAGTTACTTTTTAATAGTCAAAAAATAATTTTTTTTTGTTTTTAAGTTTTTTATAAGTAACTTTAGATTTGCAATGACAAAAGCTTATTATTTTGTTAGTAGGAAACCCAATTTTAGCCATTTAAATGGTTGAAATGGTTTCCTCCTAAAATGATTTGGTGTATGGAAATTCAATTTCCATGTGGGGTGACTCAATTTCATTTCAATCTCCTTAAATAGCTATTAAACAACAACAATTGGAAACTAAATTTCATTTCCACCATGAAATTACATTTCTATGTTATCAAACAAGGCCTTAGATTTGGGTAAACAAAATATAAATAAAAAACATATAGGAGAGAGAGAGAGGGGCGTAGCTAGGAATTGTTGTTGGTGGGGCTGCAAATGATAAATATAATGTTAGTAGTTTTTTTTATGATCGATGATTTAAGGGCTTCTATATCATAGATTTGGTGGCTTATATGCAAACGAAGATGTATAAGGCACATAATTCATAGAAACTCTATATTTAAATGGGGGGCTTGAGCCCCCACAACCTTCTATGTGGCTACGCCATTAGAGAGAGACTTCGGCTAGGAGAGAGAGAGCCAGAGAGTCGAGAGCAGTAGCCGATGAGGGATTTGGGAAGATAGTTAAGAAACCCTAAGTTTGGGCTTATATAGTCAAAAGGGGAAATGACTTCTCTACCCCTTATTAATGCATTGAATTGAATAGGGGCAGGGGGTAAGAGTGTCATTTTAAAAGGTTTTGCGGGTAGGGTTCGGGTCCGGCTTACTAGCCCGAAAATTTTAAGGACTACTTAGACTTGTTTATTTGCTACTTCACAGCCTGAACCCGAGCCCGTTTCTTATTTGGGCCTAACCCGTTTATTAAATAAGCTAAATTCTTGGGTCTGAGTTAAAGCCCGCCCCATTGACAGCCCTACTTGTCGGGTCGGGCATTAGACTTCCTTCCCAACCTTCAGGTCGGGTTGAGTATTTACCAAGTTTGATCAACTCGACTCGACCCCATACATTATTTTATACATAAAAAATTAAAAAATAAGGGTTTTTTATTGGGTCAGGTTGGATGCTGGGTCGGGTCTAGTTCTGAAGCCGGGTCGGGTGTGCTTGTGTGCACTATTGCGTTGGGTCGGGTGCATCACCGGGTCGGGTATCGGGCATATGCAAATGTTTTGTGGGACAGCCAAAACTTTGACCGGACCGATCCGTTCACATCCCTAAATTTACCTAATTTTCCAAACTTGTAACCAAACGCTCAATTTTAAATAAAATATTCCTTCATTTCTAACACAAAGAAATTACCATCCCAATAAGTGATTAGTGTGGTAAAACGTAGGCTTCAAAAACTTTACGCCTTTTAATCAGCTTCTATCCAAAGTTCCAAACAGCCCCTTGGCTAAACTGGAGGCATTGAGAAGCTTCGTCACTTGCAAAACACAATGTAGCCATCCGATGCTACCAAAGTCTGACTATTACATTTCTTTGGATCCCTAGATGCTGTGAGCTCATATACAGCCAACTGCTGAAATCCGAGAAAATCTCTTGGTATTAATAATATCTCGCGAGAAATCAGTCTTATCAAGTAATAAACTATAGAAGAGTTAAGCGACTCCCTCCTCTTTTGAGCCTCATCATCTCGACGAGCCCGAGAGATAAAGCTCCAAAACTTCAACAACATCAACTGTAAAATTCTCTAATCTTCTTTTGTTATTTGCATTTTCATACGATTTTCTTTATTATATTGCATTAGTTTCTTAATTTTAAATCATATATGATATGCCTCGTTTAAATTTAATTTGTTTTGTTCTGGAACTTTCTTGGATTCATACATGTTTTTGATTTGCTGTGTTTGGGTTGTATGCTAATGATAATAGTTGTTGGAATTAGGGTTTTTGTTGAATGAGGTGGTTTACATCAATTTGGGGTTTTAAAAATCTGAAAATGGGGTTATAAACCCTAGTTTGAGACCTGAGTGTATAGGGAATAGAAATTGTTTGTATGAGTTATGATTGGAGACGCTCGAAATTACAGATGTTGAATGAAATAACCGTTATTGTTGTGAACTTAGCGTTGAAATGGCGGTTTTATCGTTTTCTACGGTTTTGGCGTGTTTAGATTTTACTGCACTGTCAGAATATGTCAGGGATAACTTGTGATACGAGTAACCTTATTGAATACTTTTTACGCTGGAGAAATTGTTTATGGTCGAATCATTATTATGTGATCAGGTCATTGTTTGTGTGCCTTGGTTTGGTTTCGTGTGATTTTACGGTGGTTTCAATGTTTTAAATCTTGGTTTTCAAATTCATCCGTGGCCAAAACCAGGACAGAACGTGTTGTTTCGGGTAGGACATTTGTGAAAATAAGCCTAGAAAGATTGTTTTGCCAGTTACAAATCTCTGCTTGATTCGTTCATTCCATGCCCGATACATAAGACGTCTTGTCTGAGATGCTTCATTTTTTGGTTAGAAATTGAAACCATTGTGGTTTCCTGGTTAGGGAATCCTTCCTATTTGATTGCTTTATGTTTTATACCAGGCAGAAATTGCTTATTTTTTGTGGACTATAACTTGTGTTACTGGATATAAATTAACTAAAATTTCAAGTTTTAAACATAGTTGTCAAAATGCAATTTAAGATTTGAATCGACGTACATAGAATGATACAATCCACTGCATGAATCATATTTTTCGTAAAATTTATGATTTGTAATGAACCATATGACTCGATTTCCTATGATAAAACATAGTCACAGAGTGACCATGAAACCCATTTTTTGATGGGTTTTGTTATTTAAAACCCTATATTTGAATCATGGTTAGGGCATCCATCCTTTTTTTTTGATGAGCTTCATCCTTCCTATTTCATTGCCTTTTGTTTTATACAAGACAGAAATTATTTATTTTACCTGACCAAGAACTTCTGTCACTCAATATAAGTTAACTCACATATGAAGTTTTAGTCACAGTTGTCAAACTCATACAATTTGTGAGAATTTTGATGGATAGAAAGATACAATTCATTATATTAATGCCTTTTCAATAGAATCGTATCATTCATATTCTGGGTCTTTGAGTTGAATGAATTGTATACCTTTAGTTTATATGATAAAACACGAGTGGAGAGTAACTGAGAAACCCGTTTTTTGATTGGTTTTTGAATAATACCCATATTTTAAAACCCAATACATTATTTGAAAGATTGGGCGGTTTCTGGGGAGAGATCATGAGTTCATGAGGCATTGTACTAGAGAGATAGAGCAGCTAGGGCAGAGAAAGAGACCTTCACATAGAAGAAATACGGTCACAAAGTAACCATGAAACCTTTTTTAGAAACCTGTATGTGTATGAAGCATTGCATCAGAGGAAGGAATAGCTACAGCTGAGAGAGAGATCGTTTTTTTTGAACAGTACAGAGAAAAATATCTTCACATAGCAGAAAGAAAGAGAGCAGCGAGGGCGTACAGTGAAAAGTATATACTGGATGAGGATCACCTGTTAAGCAAGTATAAATATTTTCTTGTATGTGGGATGATTATATCCACGAATTTTGTTCACTCAAAGAAACCAGAGATGTATCTCATGTGGTGATTTCAGTACGATCTCTGTGACTTGCTCGACTCTGGCTGCATTCCTCCATGTAAAGATGACCCTCTCCAGCATTATGAGATTATCAAGTTTATGAATGTTTTTTAGGTCATCTGATCCTGTGAAAGGGTAACCTTTACAGATTTATAGGTTTTCTATTATCTGTGGGAGTTAGCTTTTGACATGATTGATGGGGCAAAAAGCTTTTCATGAGAGGGGCTTTTCATGAGAGGGGGGGGGGGGGGGGCAGAGAATCTTATGGAGTTATGATGTTGGTGATTCTCTTTTAATCCGAGTCTAAAAGTCTTCTTTGATACATTTATAAAGATGATAAGTGGGCCTTAGAGATGTACTGTACTTCAGAAATATGGTAAATGCCTCATATAATCTCTATAGTTATAAACTTATTATATAATTGATTGCGGAAATTTGGTTAAATTTTAATTTGTTCATATTCATTTAATATTATTTAACATATTTTTTCATCTTTATAAAGTAATTACGGAATTTTTTAATATGTTAATATATTAAATCCTTACGAATCTCACAAATCAATGATCTATGATTTGATTTAATTAGTAAAAACCCTGAATGATTTTACAATCCAATTTGATTTCACAACACTGGTTTTAAATTTTAAATTGCTGCAAATAATGCTTGAGTTCTTGATTCTTCTGAGACTAAGTATCGTGTTTTGCTCTGAGTCTTGTTAGAACCTCACCCTCTCGGGATGATTTCGGAGAAAATGGGCTGAGGTTTCAGAGATTTGCTGAACTGTCTTTGTTTTAAGGAAAGAATTGTTTGATATAAGGGTCACTTTTGATATAGGGCCAATCATCGGTGTGCTAGCAATATCATTTTTGCTTGCATTTTGTGTATTATTTTTACTTTTGGAATGGGAGCAAGTTCAACCACCTTGATGCCTTCAATCTCTGTTTATTCCCGCTTCTTGCTGGCTCTTTGTATAGTCTTGTTGTTCTTGTTGTTTTTGCTTCTTTTCCAGTGTAGTTTCTCAGTATGCCTCTTTGATCTGGTGTAACTTCATTTTCATTAAAGAAAATATTGCTATAAATTGATAAAAACAACACTGGAGTTATTTCATTTTATTTCTTTATTTTTTTCTGCACCTTGTTCCTATACTTGTAGATTTCCTGCAGATTTTCTTACATGGTTTCAATAAAGTCATGAAGCTGAGGTATTATTTTGATGTTCCTGTTGCAGTGAGGGTACAGTTGTCACATAAAAAATATTTTTGGATGGCTATAATACCTTTTGGAGGTACATGGGTGTCCCAGTGGGCAGTTCGTCCTCAATTTATGTTAAGATCTTCATCACCACAAGCCATGGCTAGTTGTGACACAAAAAAGTTGCCGATGTCCCAATTCTGGTGAGCTACACATCTATATGTAACAATTTTATAAGTAGGAAATGGATTTATCCATTTTTTGCCAATCCACTAACTCAAATTCCACGAATCATTGCTTGATTCTGTAGTCAGCTTGAAATTTTCTCTATGAATATATGTGGTTATTGTGATTTCATGTTTCTTTTTGACTTTGATTAATTCCTTTTTCTTGATTTTTAAATCTATGGGATTTTTATCCCTGTATTTTCTTTTTGTTTTGTTTACTTGAAGTTTTGAACATGTTGATCCACTTTTACTTGTTATCATGATTTGTTGTGTGCTTTTTTTTAATATTATGTTTGGCATCTTAGATGTCTTTAGGAAATCTTTGCCTATTTCATCTTTGGTGAGGCAGTTTGTGACAGCCCGGATTTTCGCACTCGGAAACCCGTGCCATTAGGATCATGCTCTGGATGATCCCCAAGACAAAACAAAGAGTGTCTGCTCGTATAACGGAAATCAGAGCAGACACAGTCCAGTAGTGGTAGATTGAGTCATCATATAAAGCATTTAAAAGAAAGGAGAAATAAAATAATGCATATATGTAAAAATAAAAGAATATACATCCTAAAAAAGGAACCAAGAAGAATCACTGGTGATGGACATCCATCACCCAAAACAATGGTTCCCGATAGTGGTTCCTATAGAATGTATAATAATACAAGTATCTATAGTAAATAATACAGATGGTGGCCACCAGACGCACAAATAATCCAAAATATAATACAGAACCCAAAATATAAGACTAATATACCCAAGCTAAGGGTAACACTCGTCGGCTTGGATATTAGTCTCCTCGTCCTCGGCCTCAGCCTTTGTCTCTGGCTGATAGTTCGGGTCGCTCTTGGTAACCGGTGCCTGAGCTTCAGAACCTATGACACAGAGTCAGGGGTGAGCTAACCATCTAAACTCAATAGAAGAAATTCAGTTAAATTTGCATCTTAATTATAAAACATGGTTGCAGAATATAACTCAGATAGATAAGCAAAGTAGAGTATAAATAGAACTGAACAAATGCAGACAGATGAATCAGATATGCAGAACTGGTAAGAACAAACATAATCTCAGAGTTTTTAGGATGCTATGCATACAGTAATTAAATGACTTAGAATAGTATACTTAAGTAACTTCCGTGAGTATAGCACGTAGTAGCCAGATTTGGGCCGATGGATAATCCCGACCATCGTCGTTCAATGAACAATTTCAGAAATGCAACAATGCCTCATCTAAGGAGTGCAATTGTGCCGAGGGATTTTCAAAGCAGATGCATGGATGTGCTAGTCACGGATATACCGCCGAGTCGGTGGGATTCGTCAGATTGTTAAACTTAAAATCGCTTACATACATATCATAATAACAGGAATCAGATGTCAGATATCAGATAGCAGGAATTAGATGTGATGGAACTTTCATACATATGCAAGACATGATTTGGAAAGTGAAAACAGAACATGTATCAGAACACAGAAGCTATGGACCCATGAGATCAAAGATAAATGCAAGTTCGGTTGAATTTCCCCTACCGCAAATAAGACCTTTCTAAGCAAATCCAAAGCTTTTTAATATATCACGGTCTGATCCTAGACCATAGACATAGTATATTTAATGTCAAAGATCTCAGGAAACTGGTACAATGTCCAGTAGTGTTTTACCCATAAAAACCAAAACAGCAGAAACAAGGGTGATTGATCGATCAATATCCTTGTTTGATCGATCAATCATCCAATTTGATCGATCAAATACCTCATTTGATCGATCAATCTCCCAAATAACTCATACTGAACAGAGGAAAGTTGATCGATCAATTACTTAATTTGATCGATCAATCTCTCAAATACTTCACATGGAACAGAGGAAATTTGATTGATCAACATCCTTGTTTGATCGATCAATCCTCAAATTTGATCGATCAATTCCCCCATTGATCGATCAATCAAGTCAGACTCAAATTTCCTAAAAATTCCTATCTCCTGTTTGCACACTTGTTTATAAAATTTGATTGATCAATCCTTCACATTGATCGATCAATGTCTACATTGATTGATCATTCACACCCTTGATCGATCACTTCCTTGTGATCTATCAACCTCTCATATTGATCGATCCTTGCTCAAATTGATAGACCAATCTTCAAATTTGATCGATCAATGCCCGTCGGGCATTAACTTCCAGGAAATACACCTGCTGTTTCATTAATTGAAATAGACGATTTGATTGATCAATCTTTCATATTGATCGATCAATCTTTCATATTGATCGATCAATCCCAGGCTTGATCGATCAAATACCCAATTTGATCGATCAAGGATGACAGTTTCTGTCATCAATGCCGATCCTTGTTCTTGACCTACTTTTATCTTTAACCATTAATGATCCTAACAGACCACACACACATTTGCATCTACTCATTCATTATGCCTTAACTTCTACAATTTAACCTAATAACTCACCTCTTTAAAGTCCCCTTCGGGTTATCAGCGAATGTGATTTGGAGAGGGTTTCGGATCCGAAATCGGGAATTTGTCGCCGTTACGACTCGGAATAGTGAATTTGTGGCTTCGCTTCAACACACAGCGACAACACACCATGGATCAAAATATCGTCCGATACCGATACGTATCGGACGATACGTATCTGTATCAGACTTGGACGATACGGTACATTCAATGTACCGTATCGCCATTTTGTATGTAGATGCCTGGATGATACATTCAATGTATCGTTCGGTATTTTACTATTCCGATACGTATCGGTTTTAAGCTCCGACGATACATATCCGATACCCGAAATTTTGACCCATGCAGCACACATCTTCGGAGAACAATTACGACGTACCGACGTCGATCTAACACTTTTAGCTCAATAATCACCAACCTAGGTTCTCCTCTTTGTTTGTTTTCACACGAAAGAATTCCAAAATCCAATCCTCTCAGCCACGGATTACTAGAAATCAAGAAGAAGAAGAGTAGAGAGGGATTCTAGCTCTCTTCCTTCCCTTATAAGCTAACAAATGGAATATCTTAGATATTTTTCCCATTTTCTAGCTTAAACTCCGGTGTGGAGCACATACACAACTTCTTCGACGTACCATGCCTCATCGACGCCCTACAAAACTTGGACTTACACAAGAAGTCACACATGACTTCATCTAACCGTGGATTAATATTATTCCCAATAATATTAATTTAAAAATTTTAATTTATCTCAATTTCCGTGCCGGGCACGCTTATCGATGCAGTCGAGTTATGTTATGAAATTTTAGGGTCATTACACAGTTAAATGATGGAGGCTGGAGCAATTCCTATTGTTTCATATTTTATGGCATGGTTGAAATTTGGAATCCGCTGTCTAAATGTTGTATGTGTAATGGATGTGAAGACATGGGTTTGCGTGGACTTATTCTTAAGAAATTCTTTCACTAGACCTAAATGTACTGGTGGTTCTTTGGTATGGTTAGGTTGAAATGAATCCCAACCCAATTAGTTGGTAGTATTTAGGATCACAGTTCATAGTCAAATGCGCATGCAATCCATGTAAGATAGAAACTTAATCATTAATCATCATCATCATCATCATCATCATAGCCTTATCGCAACATTTTTTGTTGGGTAACAATATAAAATTGTAGGAGTTGGTTTGGTTAGGTTGAAATAAGTCCCAATCCAATTAGTTGGTAGGATTTAGGTTGAAATGAATCCCAATCCATGTGAGATAGAAACACTGAACTTTTTTTGTTAAGAAATCATCATCACCATCGCCATCACCATCACTACAGCCTTATTCCAGCGATATCGTTGATAAAAAATATTAAAAAATTGTAAGAAATATGCATAATTTGATACCAAAATTGCTTCTTATTAAGGCGAATAGGCGAAGAGAGTGGGCAACCTGCAAAAAGTGTAAAGTCATCTTGGGAGCCTTATGAGCAATGTTGTCAAATCGCTTAAGCCATGCTCAGCTATTTGACTGCATTTCGCTTAAGCGAAATCGCTTAATTGCATAAGCCATGGGGGCATAATTTTTTTTTTTATTTAAAAAAAATTAAAAAACAAGTTAACAAGTATTCAAGTCTCTAGAAGGGAAAAATAGACATTTTTACATTTTAAAAAAAAGTTTTACATACCAATATTCAAAATTATAACTTTAGTTTTGATACTGAGTACCAACAATGTACTCTACACATTGATCTCTAACCCATTATGGTATATCTCCTCCATCATTACCACCATCATCACTAGCATTGCCGTCGTCATCAGAATCATCTCCTTCTGCATACTCTTCTTCTTCCTCTGTTTCGTCTGCATCTAATCTCACTAGTATGGAAAGATGATGGAAGATTGGGAGTAAAGAATGGAGATTAGAGAGGAAATTTAAGCCACATAGTAGTGCGAGGAGTAGAGGACCCAACCCACCCGTTTATAGAGGCAGTGGGACCACAAAAGGGGAAAAAAAAATATTTAAGTGCTCCAACGGTCATAAAACATGGCTTATGCGATCGCATAATGCCAGAATTGCATAAGCCAGGATGACTTATGTGATTTTGTGGCTTAATATCGCTTAAGCGATGGCTTAATTGCTTAATTGATCGCTTAATCGCTTAATCGATCGCTTATGACGACACTGCTTATAAGACAATATAGATTGTTAGTTCCTTGATGCTCTTATCAAGAGAATGATGACTGAAAAGATGGCATATGATTACCTAAAAAGAAAATAGCTAGGCTTAGAAGGAGAAGACAGCATACCAAACTTTAAATGAACGATGAATGACCAAAAGTGTGGAATTGTGGAGCGGATCTGATGGGGACATCTAAGCCAAAGCACATTCGTCATTATGGATGGATGGATGAAGAAGCGGAGCACATTGGCATGTGAGTGCGTCGCGTGGCAAGAAGAGTCGCACACAAGAGGGAGAGGCGCACACAGAAAAGGGGTCCAAAACAGCCTCGTCGCCCGAGCAAGTTCTAGTCTTGCCCGAGCGACCAGAGAGGAAGATTCAACAGACGAATCACTGCAAAGGTCTCGCCGGAGCGACATTCAATTTCTCCCGAGTGACCCGAATGAGCTCCAGGTTTGCCCGGGCGAACTTTCAAGTCGCTTGACCGACTTTTGCAATGGAATTTTCCTTAGAGTTGCGATTTGTTTTTTAGTTTTCTAGGTTTAGTTTCCCTTCTTCAGGTAGGATTCTTTCTATTTCGAGGTTTTGTGCTTTGTTAGGTCTTTTATGCTATAAATATAGCCATCTAAAGACAATTAGGGGATTATTATGAATTATTGAATGCTTTGAACTTTGTTCAAATTCTGAGAGAGTGATTCTTTCAACTAGAAGAGCGATTCTTCTTCCCCTTGTGGGTTTGGTGTGAGGCCAATGTATCCAATCCGATTTCACGTAACTACAAATTTAGTCTTCTCCATCCTTGATCTTGAGTTAGCGTTGTAATTTTGCTTGATCTCGATCTTACTTTCACCTTAAAATGATAAACATGTTTTTTTAAGCATGGAATTGAAAGAATTCTTCATTGGTTTCGTTCAATGCCCTAGACTGTTGGAGATTTGACGTTTGTTTGAACCCTAGTCTTCTAGATCTGCAAGGAAACGTGCTAATCCGAATTGTTTGAAACTTTTATTATTATTATTTTTTTATTTTCTTTGAAAATCTATGTGAAAATTAATGCTTTAACTAATCACGTTAATTTGAAATTAATCTCAGCCGCATCATAGAAGATTAGTGTTTTGTCTTGCATTAAGATCCAAATGAGATGTGAGAACGAATGACACAATGTCTTAAACAAATTGTTAAAAAGGTGTTCGGGGAGTCTAAAGAAGGGATGCAGAAAAGAAAACATGGTGGTGGATCATAAAGGTTCAAAAGTCAACTATTGAGATGAAGAGTTTCGAGGAATGAAAAAGTACAATAGACATTGGAAAATATAAGCTTGCCAAAAGAGAAGTTTAGAAACCATGAGTAAGGTTAAGTATGAAGCATATGAGAATTTGTACCGCAGGTTGGGAGCGAATGAAGGAGAGAAAGAAATCTATATATCTGCCAAGACTAGAGACAAGAAAACTGAGAACTTGACTAGGTAAGGTTCATTGCAGGCGAAGATTGAAGGCTTCTGGTAAAAGAAGACGAGATAATGAATCAATGACAATTTTTAAAAATTTTTTTGCTAATATGGACTATGCGAGGGAAGTAGATTGAGAAGAGGAATTAAATCAAGAGATGATAAACAAAATATCGGAAACTGAAGTAATAACAGCCTTAGCAAAGAGCCAAAAATGAAGAATAGGAAACTAAGTTTGGATTGTGATGCGAGGCATGGGACTGAATTGGTTGACTAAAATGTTTAACAAGATACAAACAAGGATTATGTGTGAGGAATGGAGGAACATGTCTATTTTTATAAAAACAATGTGGACATTCAAAACTATGTCAACTATCAAGGCATTAAACTTATGAGTTGGACTATGGAACTCTGGGAGAGAATAATGGAACAACAACTAAGACAATAATCAAATGTATTTGATAACCTGGTTGAATTGATGAGAGGAAGATCAACAACTAAGGCGATTTTCTTATTGGGGCAACTTATGGAGAGAATGAAAAAATTACATATTGTTTTTATTGGTTTATGATAGAGTGCCAAGACAAAATCTGGTGGAAGCTAAGGAAGAAATGCATTCAGAACTTATATTTGGAGATTATCCAAGACATGTATGCAAGGGCAGTAACCCGTGTAAGAAATACTCGTGAGAGACAAATGAGTTCCTTGTTGGAGTTGGAGTTGGCCTTGAGTACTTAATTATTTTCCCTAATCATGGATGCATTAACATATACATATAAGAAGAGATTCCATGGTGCATGTTATTTGCCGGTGATGGGTTTTTAATTGCCTAGATAAGGAAGCAAGCGAATGGTCAGTTGGAATTATGGAGAAGGGCCTCAGGGTCGAGAGGCTTGGAAATAAGCAGAACAGATGAAATTTATGGAGTGCAACGTTAGTGAACATGATAATCGGGAAGAGGATTTAGTTAAAATAGGAAACCCCTTAGTTCCACATTGCCATTGATTTGGATAGTCATGCTCTACTAAACAATCAAATGGAGTATTTGATGACTCTTATCTCAAATAGAATCAATGTAGGCTAGACAAAATAGAGACGGATCAGTGGGCTATTGTGCATGCCAAGAGTTCCACTTTGATTGAAGGGGCATTTTTATAAGACAGTGGTAAGACCTGCCATACTATGTATTGCAGAATATTGGGGTACGAAAAGTAATGAAACGGTAGGATGTATGGGGCTGAGATGCATATGTTCATATGCATGAGTGGAGAAACAAGAAAACAATAAAATTAGGAACGAGGGTATAAAAGAAAATCTGGAGTGACATCTATAAAGGAGAAATTTCTAAATGTCGTTTGAGATGGTTTGGGCATGCCCATTGGAGGTTAGACATAGACTTTATATGAAGGTTTGAGATGTTAAAAGCACAAGGAAGTAGGAGAAGAGGAAGACTAGTGAAGACCCGGAGGGAAGCTCTGTGAGAAGTGACATGAAGGATGGGGCTACAGAGAACTTAGCGTTGAGCAAAAACGAGTGGAGGAGTAGGACTCACAAAGCTGACCCCAAATAGATGGGATAAGGGTATAGTGACGATGCACAATGTGATGTCAAATTTATTTTCATATACAAGTCTAAAGTTGTTATTATAATAATTTTTTAAATAGTATGCATGTACCCTCGAGTGCCAAATAATTTTTACAAAAATGACCTTATTCTCATTATATTTCAGTAGCTACCCCTTTTCTTACTGCATTTCAATATAAGTATGGATAGTGAATGACACCTTTTTCATTAGAAAAAATAATGGCGTGTGCACTTACACACTTTGTTTCATGTTATATGTTGCATTGATATAAATTAGATGGACAAGATAGTTTGAATGTGTTGAATACCGAATATGCAAGGGAAAAGGAGCAAAAAATGGGGATACAAATAACGTGATGATTATCAAGATATTTGAAGCAGAAGTAAAACTAACCTTACCAAAAATGAAGAGTAGGAATATAGTAGGCCTGCACAGGATATTTATAGAGGTATGGATTGCAATGGGGGCAAGGAGACTTTTTAGGTTGACTAAACTATTCAACAAGATATTGAGAACAAGAAAATGCCTGAAGAGTGATGGACGGACATCGTTTATCCCTTTTACTCTAAATAAAGGTGATAAACAAAATTGTGGTACTATCGAGGTATTAACATGTGAGTTATACTATGAAACTGTGGGAGAGTAGTGGCTCAACATCTAGGTAATACTTCTGCGCATCTTTTATACTAGAGAAATCAACACCTGTAACTATTTTCTTGTTGCAGCAACCTGTGAAAAAGTTTAGAGAGAAGAAGAAAAGTTTACATATGATTTTTATCGATTTGGAGAAGGGCTATGATGAGATGCCTAGACAGATAATTTAGCAGATGCTAAAGATGGAATGCATTCCAGAGGAATATATTTAGATGATTCAAAACATGGATGAAAGACTTGTAAAGCTGACCCAAAGAGATGTCATAAGGCTATGATGATGGTGATGATTCAAAAATGTATGAAGGTTTGCTAACTAGTGTACGAACTAAGAAGTAAGAACTGCGTACAAAGAGACAATGTAATTCCTTTTTAGAAGTCAACTACTTCGTGTTTGCTTTTGAGTCCTTATTTACTTGCATTGGATATGAATGAATAGACAACGAGAATACATGATGAGGTCCCATGATGTATGTTGTTTGTGGATAATGTGCGGCTAATTGTCCAAATAAGGAAACAAATAAGTGATAAGTTGGTACTTTGTAGAAAGGCTTTAAATTGAGGGTTTAAAATTAGAAGAACAATGGCAAGGTGTGTAAATTGAGCAAACACGAGTGCCTAGGCGATAAGTTGGCAAAAATAGAAAACAATTTAGTGACACATTATCATTTATTTCCATAATGAGTTTGATGAGGGCATCTCAATCATGATTAACACAGGGTGGTTGAAGTTGAGACATGATCAATGAGTACTGCTTCTATTGAAGGTACATTTTTATAGAACTGTGGTAAGACTTGCATTAGTGTATAGGGTGGAGTGTTGGACTAAAACAAGCGACAAGAAGATAAAGTTCACGTGACTCAGATGATATGTGTCAAAAATAATCTCACCGCAGCCCACAAATATTAAAGAGATAAAACCTCTATAAATCTGTAGTTACTGTATCAAAATATAGTCAAGCAGCCTTTAATATCTCAGTATTTGATCAACTATGACAATCCTAAAGAGGGTTGTCGAGCACCAATATAAATCAGCATTTAAGTTTAGATTTCTATATAAAAAACACATTTAAAATAAATGACAATAACTGCAGTTTCTCTTAAATATCTGTGTGAAAACACAGTCAAATAACTCACAAATCACTGGGATATCTGAGTATAAACTTCTGGTAGGAGATTATTAACAAGTAAAATATGTGTATGCAGCATACCCTGCTTTTTTTTACGGCAGCAATATAGGAACTCATATCAGCAGTAATTCTCATGAGATTTAGGATTCGAAATAGCAGCTGCACGATAACAGCAATTGCGTTGGAGTAGACGGTAGACAACAACCAAATTTCTGCCATCAATCAGAGAGAGGCACCAAAACGTAACAGTTCTATGGAATCATCAAACCACAAAACTCGGATTTAGATTGATAGAAATCATTTCTGTAGTGTAACAGTGATTAGATTGGGGTTTTGTGAAATTAGGGTTTGATGGAGAAGAAGAGAAAAGGGGGAGACAAAGTTAGTTAGAATTAGGGTTGTTTGTGAGTTAGATGGTCTCACACCCTTATTATTATTATTATTATTATATACAGCTTACAATAGAATCGTGCATGAACCACAAAGTAGACGCATGCTTTATGTATCTAGTAGCACACCCAAATAATGTAATACACACACATACACCAACACTCCCCTTCAAGTTGGTGTATAGATTTATATCATTTCAACTTGGAGGTAATGCCATCCAACCACTTTCCTTCAACTTCTTTAGTGAGTATGTCTGCCAACTGGCCTTCTGTGCTCACGTGAGGTGTACAAATCTCCTTTGATTAACCTTTTCCCTTATGAAGTGACAATCCACTTCAATATATTTGGTTCTTTCATGATACATAAGATCCTCTGCAATATGTAGTGCCACTTCATTGTCACCATATAGTAGCATCAGGAGCTTTACATTGATCCCGAGGTCAGCGATGATAAATCTGAGCCACATGCCTTCGCGTGCACTAGAGTTAACTTGGTACTCACCTTCTGCATTAGAGTGAGAGACAAGATGCTACTTTTTACTCTTCTATATGACTAGGTTTTAGCATCCTGAGGTAATACCTCAACATCAAAATGACCATTGTATCTGTAGAGTAATCCTCTCCTTAGGCTTCCCCTCAAATACTTTATAATCTGATATACGGCATCCAAATGTACGATTCTGGGGGAATGCATATGTTGGCTAACCACGCTGACTGCATAAGCAATATTTAAACGCATCATTGTTAGGTATGTCAACTTTCCTACAAGCTGTTGGTACATTCTGGCGTCCCTGAGGAGGTCACCATCCTTCCCAGTAATGCGATGGTTTTGCTCCACTGGGGTAGCTATTAGTTTATACCTTATCATCCCAATTTGTTTTAGAACATCAAGTGTGTATTTTCGTTGGGATAGAACTATCCTTTTCTTTGACCTTGCAACTTTGAGGCCCAAAAAATATTTTAGTCCCATGTCCTTGATATTAAATACTTTGTCATCCTAAAAAAAAAGAAGATAATAACACTTTGCTTAGATTGTGTTTCAGCTTCATTATTTCCTCACTGTCATATCTCATGACAATAATGTCATTGACATAAACAACCAGTGTAGTGAGGTCAGACCCTTTCTTCACATATAATGCATGATCATATTGACTTCTTTTATACCGAACTTCATCACTGAACTTTCTAAACAAACCCCGAGGAGATTGTTTTAGCCTATAAATGACCTTCTTCAACCTGCAGGCCTTGCCTGTCTCCCTCTGAAAGGTAAAACCAAGAGAAATCATATAAAGCTTGTCGTTCAGGTCTCCATGTAAGAACGCATTCCTGACATCTAGCTGGTGTAGTGGCCAATCTTTGCAAGCCGCAAGGGAAAGGAGAACTCTTATAATGTTTTGACTTTGCAACCCATACGAATGCATCTTGGCAATTTCAATGCCGTGTGTCTGAGTAACCCCTTTGCAACTAGTCTTCCTTGGTATCTTTCTATCGAGCCATTTGGTCTGTTTTTTATAGTATAGGCCCACTTGTAGCCAACAAATTTCTTCTCTTTTGGAAGTTCCACAACCTCCCATATGTTATTTTGTTCCAGGGTTTTCATTTCTTGCAAGATGACCTATGAAAGGTAAAACTAGGATAAAGGGCCATGTAAACCTCTTCCATCAGGTCACTATGTAAGAACACATTCTTGACATCCAACTGGTATAGTGGCCAGTCTTTTTAAGTCGCAAGGGGTAGGAGAACTCTGATAGTGTTTGATTTTGCAACTGGTGCAAATATATCTTGGTAACCAATGCCGTGTGTCTGAGTACACCCCTTTGCAACCTGTGCAACCTGTCTGGCTTTGTATCTTTCTATCGAGCCATCTGGTCTGTACTTCATAGTATATCCCCACTTGTAGTCAACAAGCTTCTTCTCTTTCGGAGTTCCACAACCTCCCATATGTTATTTTGTTTGAGGGTTTTCATTTCCTTCAACATGACCTCTTTCTACTCAAAGCACTAGATACACAAGTAGGAAAGGAAACTGAGTTTAAAGAAGATATAAATAACATATGAGATGATGAAAGAGCCTAATATGACACAAATTGACCAATGGGATGACTAGTGCATGCCCTAGGAGCTTTGCATAGGGCAACTAGTATGTCAAGGTCATTGCTTTGAGGACTTTGTGAACTTGTCTCAAGACATAGACCTTGATCTGTGGTCCGAGGGAGAGATTCTTGTAGAGGCTGGATTTATTCTTTCAACTTCTTTCTTATAAAATACTTTACCTTTCCAAACTTTCAAAGGCATCACAATGTTTTTCAATAGGTTCTTCCTAGGCTTCAATTTCTTATACTTCAGCCATATCTTCATAGTTCTCAAAGGACGGTAACACGACTTTGCTTTTATCAATTCACTCAACAACGTTCTCTTCCTTCCAACTCTCCCCCTAAAGAGGGCACTGGGGAGGAGAGTAAAGTGATGTCGACTAGAAGAATGTGACATCCATAGTAACGGAAACCCATCCAGATACATGGTTATCCCTCTTAGGTGGGTGGATACCCAATGAAGATTAAAGTGGATGGCTCTGGGATCAAGCTTATCTCTATGGTTAGTAGAAACATGGAAAAAGCATAGTTTACCAAAGACGTGAGAAGGTTTAGAGAAAATATTTGAGTTAGGACATAGCAACTGATAAGCAGATTTACTATGAAGAATCGGAGTTGGAGCACGGTCGATTCAGAACCCAAAAATAAGCACGACATCCTCAATCGACGTTTATGAACTTTCATTCCCACTAATAGGGCACGAGCAACCTCGAGAAGATGACGATTTGCCCTTTATGCCACTCCATTTTGTGGAGTGTAGGGACATATGGTTTGCCACTTAATCCATGGGTGCAATGGTACGATTGAAGATGATGAGAGGAATACTCTCCACTATTACCATATCGTAAAACCTTGACACTGGTATGGAATTGAGTTTGAACCAATTTGTCGTAGATAGGACAAATCATAGCTAACTTCATCCTTTGATTTCATTAAGAATAGCGTGGCATAATGAGTATGATCATCAATAGAGGTTACAAAATAGGAATATTCACATAAAGAAACAAATGGGGAAGACCACCCAACATCAAAACGAACAAGCTAAAAAGGCAAACTACTTTTACTTTTACTAGCTCGATAAGAGTTTCCACAATGCGTATAAAGCTGACAAGCTTCACATCTAAATTGAGAACTATCGAAGGAATGAAAAAGTTTGGGGAACAAAATGCAAACGGTGTATCGAGAGGTGTCCAAAACAACAATGCCACAGTTGGGCCTCATCCACAGACATAGCAACAACAACAATGGGATTCAAAATGAGTTGATCTTCGAACAAGGAGACGCCTCCCTTCTCAAGACCATGATCAAAGATCTTCTCCGTCGTCAGGTCTTGAAATACACAGTGAGAGGGATAACAGAGTACCCAACAATTTAGAATTATGGTAATTTGACTAACACAGTGATTTCATCGATGTTTTAGGAAAATCTAAAGTGGATTCCAAATGAAAGTACTAATTTGCATAGTCCCTTTACCCTTAATAGGGATGAGAGAGCCATCAACAATACGAATATGGCATGGATCATAAACATGGGACATCAAATGAAGATATGTGGACATCTCAGACATATCGCCCCTGAATCGATAATCCTAGGAGATTAGGACGTTGTAAATGCGTGGACAGACCCGATGATACCCGACTCAACTAGTGAGAGGAGGAAGTCCTAGTACTGGAGGCACACTGTAATAGTTCTTGATTGTCCTTCACGTTAAGAGTGCTAGGAGCAGCGGCAAGGGTAGAGGGCGTAGTAGGAATAGGAGGTGGTGATAGAGTGACATCTTCTGTAATTGTCGAAAAGGCACTACTGCTCTGAAACTTGGGTCGTCCACCTAGGTTCCAACACTTCTCCTTCAAGTGCCTCTTTCCCCATAGTGCGTGCATTTCAACTTTTGTTTTTCCTCGACCATGGCCTCCTCTTCCCCCCTAATTGTCCGCCACCATGAAAAATCTCATAAAATGAGGGGAATGAAGAATGTTCATGAGCCTCATTAGACACATTAATTAGTTGTCTACGACTTTCTTCATGTTACAATAGGGGGAAGACGGTCCGAGAGGTGGGGGAGAGGGGGGGGGGGTTCCTTTATACTGAGGATACTGGCTTTAACACTTTCATACTCATGATTCACCCCCCTTAATATATCAAAGATCTTTTGTCCCAGAGTTACTTCTCTGTTTGTTCATGCACCCAACACAACCCGATTTTCTAGCACAAATCTCACATACCTCAATTTCCTTGTAATAACCCAACACAACCCACATACTTTGTAGTAGGGTGTAATCCTCCCCGATTGACCTCTCCCCTAACAGGTGTTGCTAATTTTGTCAATTAATTGAAACATCTTTGCTAAGTTTTGCCTTTGCGAATACGTATCACGGATTGCATTCCGTAACTCCTTTGCAGTGTAACATACATAAAGAATCAACTAATGGTAGGCTTTGAGTGGAGTACCCAAGTCATGATTGTCAAGTTATCACACTCCCAGGTAGAATACTTTGAATATGTGGGTTCAGGTAGGGTTGCCAACTGGCCGGCTGGGGTTTGGATAGGCCCAATTATTTTTGACTCTAAAATTTAAGCTCAAACTTGTCCCGATACAAAATCAGGTCGGGCTCGGCCTGGTAAAGCCCAAACCTGCCTCATCTCAGGTACTAGCCGAGCTAGATTCGGGCTAGTCCGACCTTTTCCCTTAAAATAATTGGGCTT
Source organism: Chloranthus sessilifolius (assembly GCA_021018995.1). NCBI lineage: Eukaryota > Viridiplantae > Streptophyta > Magnoliopsida > Chloranthales > Chloranthaceae > Chloranthus > Chloranthus sessilifolius. The sequence continues at coordinate 12,943,737 of CM037586.1, forward strand.
TACCAGGCTGGGGTTTGGTTGGTCCAATTATTTTTTATCCTAAAAATTAGGCTTGAACCGACCCGACTACAAAATTGGGTCGGCTTTGTTCGAGTGCATTTGGGCTTGAGCTTTCTATTTGAGCCCAAACCCAGCCAGCCAGAGCCAGGCCCTATGATAGCTCAGTCCAAACCTAGGGCTTTCAACAGGTTGGGCTTCAGCCTGAGCCCGACCCGACTCGAGCCCAAATGCACTCGAACCTCATCTTTCTTTTACACCCCACCTACATTGTTGTAAACCTTGACCACTGTTGTTAATTTAAAAGCTCGCAAGTGCACGAGTTGTACCGTAGTAAACGGGTGCAAAGTACGAGGTCGATCCAACGAAGATGTCAGATAGAATTTAAAAGATATAAAGTGAGCGTACTTGAACTAAAGACGATCTTAACCTAGTCTACCAAAGTTTGAGAGATGAAAAGATAAACGAAACACACAATAATGACTATAATCACGAGAAAATAGAAAGGGTTAGGATACTAAATCCTCCCATCTTTGGTTTATTACTAACAATATCAGATCCGACGGTTGGAATTAGCTAGATGCAAAGCCACATAGATTATCGAAGCCAATCAACAAGCTATAGAAAATATAACAATTAAATCAAAATAAATCCCTAATGTATTGCCCTTCCAAATCTCTAAATAATAGAATCTAAACATTCACTTTATTTGAAATGAATCTGATCACAATGAATAAAAGAGTCTATTCTAATTAATATAATTCATATTAGGATTCCTAATCATAGATCTAAGATCATGGGAAGAGCATGACTAAATCCCATATCTCGGATCCGTGATTAGATTCCAACAATATGCAAGAACAAATGTCAACAATTCCTCGCAAACATCTAGTTTATTTCCAACCATGGATATCTAATCTATGAATAAGCCCTCAGATGAGATTCATTAGATCCTAAAACTCTAGAAATTTAGCCACACATCTCTACACAACAGAAAATGAAATGAAATAAAGCAATAAAAATTCATTAAAATACTTGATTACGATCCACAAAATTGCTACTTGATTAACAAAACAGCTACACTGTGATCTTTCGTACAATAGTTTTTACAAAATTAGGGCTATTCCCCTTTCTAAAAAGCTAAAAATGATGGAAAAAGTAGAGAGAAAAATAACAACAATGTGTGAAAAAGAGATCCTCAACCCTAACTCTTAACTTTGCCTTTTATAGGGTTCTCTATGGAAATCCTATTTTTTCCCCCTCAAAATTCGAATTGCAAATTTTCATTCCCGATCATTAAAATCAATTGATCGATTTTAGTCCGAACAGAATGTACATATTTCTCCATAATTTTTGATCGATTGATTTGGTCAGAACAGAACGTCATATTTCACTTTGGCTCACTTCCACTCATTTTAGAGCCTTGAAAACGTGAAAATTCGGTCAAGAATCGATCAATCGATTTTCCCAAATTTTTGTGACTACTGACTCTTCAACAGACACAATATTGGTATTTTGGCCATAACTCTTTACTCCGAACTCGAATTGATGTGATTCTTGCGGCGTTGGAAAGAAGACAACGACCTTTACAACTTTGTGTGAAATAATAATTTCATGAATCTGATGTTTTAGAGATTAAAATAGAGTTGCAAGTCAGGATAAGTTCTGGATGACCCAAGGTTGCACGAATTTCACGTTATTTTCTGAACCAAGGATCAAAATTTCGGTCCAAATTATCGGTTTCGATCACTTTTGTATGGGGATCAAAATTTCGGCCAAATTTTCGAACTTTAGCCAAATTATCGGATTTCGGTTTCGGTCATGCTGGAAACCAAAATTTTGATCCTTGTTCAGAACTCTTGGGCTATGTTATGCTCAACTTATCTCCAGACCTGTAAATCACTAAAACTACACAAAATATATTAAATAACTTTCATCGGACGACAATCTATTGGTTTAAAGGGTCAAGTATGAACACTTTTCAACACCTATCACACAATCTAGGTAATCAGTACCATCGAACTTAACAGTGGTAACATGAAGTCCATGACTCCCCTCAACTCCACTACCAATATTCACCTTAGTCCCCTTCATTATAGACAACTTCTCACAACCAAAATATAACTCAAGCACCAACCCACACAAAAATAATGTCTACACAGTAGTAAAATGTCATCCAAATCACAACAGTATTGCTGGATAGGTATACAGAACCGCCAAGATCATCAGGACATGCAATCTTTGATTGAACTCATCATGGCCGATACACCATTCATCACAAAAACCTCATATCTTTCTCGACGTTGATCCAAACGACATGAGACCACTTCCAATGGGTTTTCTGCTTGCATACTGATGCAACTCCAACCAACATTCCAAGCAAAAATGCAGTACAAATCCTGGGAACTTAGAATAATGTGAATCAAGTGGTAAAAGGAGAGTAGCTTGAAACCTCTTCGAAACTTCCAAATAGGGCTCAAATCAATAAAGTTTCTTCACGAGAAAAGTTCTACATGAAAAACTAATTCAAAACATGCTACCTGTCCCTTTTTTGAATCTCACAGAGTCAGATTTCACAAAAAACTGTGAACTCTAAAGTCTGAACAAATACCTTTGAAAAACACATGAAACAACATCGAAAGTACTTGCAATAAGAGTCTTCTAGAAAATTTGGAAGCAACACAATAAACAAATATTTTGAAAAAAAATTTCAAACTCGAATTTGTCGAAATGCGAATTATTGAGGGTTTATGTTGATAGTGTATTTCTGGCTGTCTGGGAGAGGCTCCTTTGGTAGCTGATATCATGTTAGAATGAGAACAATCATGCCTCCGTAGGGTCCTCACTGTCACCTCCCTGAAGTATGTGCTTTGCAATCCTTATTTTATTTTGTTCTTATTCTTTTGCTTTTGTTTTCCTTTGGGGAAGCTTATCGCTTCTCCTCCCTAATCTATTGTAATATCGTTTCGTTTAATGGAATTAGAGCTTAACGTGATAACAAAAAAATCATTAT